>PVIW01000075.1:600000-862908 GCA_004026585.1 Noctilio leporinus
AAATATAATAAAGATTAAATTAAAAATTAAAGTAAATGTCTTGCTATGATTTCATTTCTTTTTATTTTAATATTAAGATTTCATTATTTTTAGAGAGGAGAAGGGAGAGAGGCAGAGAGGGAGAGAAGCATCAGTGTATGGTCACCTGCCTCCAGCTACAGACCTGGCTGGAGACCTGGCTTGCAACCTGGTTATGTGCCCTGGCTGGGAATCAAACCAGCGACCTTTGGGTTCACAGGACAGCGCCTTGTCCCCTGATTTATATTTCTAACCATAATACGTTAACTAGTACTATCTTCTCCTCTCACCATAAACAACTATAAAATTATACAAACTTTATGAGGCAACCTTTGCTGGCATTGAACTAATCACAGTGTACTTTGGAAATCCCTGAATGAAGGGAAAAAACATAACATGAACTTCTTAACCCCTATGTCTTTCCGCCTGGAAGCATTGCCCTTCTATCAACTACAGTGGTAGAGCCTCAGTAGAACTGAACTCTCACTGAGCCAGGGGGAGTAGGAGCTACCTGGGCCATGAGCATGCCTGAGTGGACAGTGTAGGGCATCTGAGAAAAAAGGGAGCTACACGGGGACTGGCAGTAGTTTGTATGGGGCTTTATTAGGAATTGTTGGCTAAGGCCTAGATGGCATTGTACAGAGTTAAGAGCGCAGAAGGCCAAGAACAGAGCTCCTGCTTTGTAGCTGAGAACTCAGCTTTGACGCCAGAGACCAGACACTGCTGGAGGACATTGGACTTGAATGCCACTGCAGAAGAGAGAACTTACTGAGCATCTCGGACTTTCAGCTGAGACTGCAGAAAGGTTCCAGCTTAGAGGTAAGCATCAAATCCACGAATTAAGTTCAAAACCAAAGTAGGCATGTCTCACCAAAGAATAAAACCAAGCCCAAAGGGCAAAAAGAATGTGCCTAAAATTAAACTGATTGAGCAAACAGAATTCACTATCCTTTATAGTAAGACTACCAATCCAGACTCCCCTACAAGTTGCCATTGACAATATCCAGCATGGAAGTTTGAAATAACTACTGTAATTGCTATGAAACATTATTTCTTTAACAGGACCTTTTTTCCTTCCTTTCCTGTTGATTCAAACTGGGCTCACCTAGGACCTGACTCATCTGCCTCCTTTGGGCCTTCCCTTGCACATCTGCTTCTAGTTTTTTAAGTTTTCAGGACAATGAGAGTCTGGTCAGCATCAAATCATCTTAGGAACAAAGCCTTGGGTCTATTGACCACAGAGACAGAATTTTAGTAAAACTAGAGGAGATATCTAGGCTTCGGTTGTGTTTCAGCTCCAGAGCCACCCCAGTGACCCCATCCTTGTGAAACCATGGCTGACACCAGAAACAGATGAACTGAACAGCTACACCTTACCCTAGAGTGGCTCAATCAGTAGAGACCACAAGTTTGATGACAGCCTGACTCCCTTAGTCACCATGATTAATCATTTTCCCCTATATAACCTATCCCCTAGAAGCTATTAGAGAGCCAGGTCTTTGAGCAGGAGCTCATTTTTTGACTCCAAGCATAGCACCATTCCCTCAACTAATAAACCTCTGCTTTCTTTGCTGAAAACACCTGTTCCCACAGTATTGGGCCTTGACACACAGGTAAATGGACCTCATTCACTGGTAACACTACACCTATGAAGATGTTGAAAATGTGACCCATCTATATTTCTGTGAATAACTGAATTATTTATAGTGATCCTATTCTCTTGTCAAGTACATTTTCTATTCATGCATGGGTCATTACATACATCTTCACAGATGGGCATAGAATTGTTAATATTTGGAATAGCTATTCCATTAACATATATGTCTTCTGCTCTCCAAAGGCACAAAATATACAGCAAATGAGAGATGTTTGGTGTTTAATTAAAAGGAAATAAAAGAAAACAAAAATTGACAAAGCTTTAACAAAACCAAACCAGAAAATGTAGAAGTAACACAGATAATTGCAATAAAAAAAGATATATGTGAATAGTATCAGAAACATGTTAAAGTATGGTCCATATTTCTAACCTTCTATGAACCATTACTGAAAAAAAATGTTCATCTGTGACAAAACTAAGCAATATACATTGTAAGTGGTTGATTTGTGGTACCTTAGTAAAAGGTTGTAGTTATGAAAGAAAAAACTAGTGTTTTTTTTATTTTTAATCAAAGCATTTCAACACATATAGAATCACGCTCTTAATTTTTTTTTTTTTACAGACAGAATTAACCATTAAACTAAAAGCATTTTCCTATTTGCAAAATTTGGTAGTATTTTTAAGGCAAATGCATCAGTATTATAAGTATATATTTGTTTCATCACAATAAAGATCTAAGAGATACATGTACACAGAAAATGTATGATTACGTAATGTGTGTCCTTACCTATTACATGCACTAGTGGGGGAAAATAGCACGTCTTAGCAATTTACATTCAGGCTTTGTCTGTTGTCATTAAAACCCGATTCAATCATTTGGGAGTGTACATACATCTTTGGTGGTGGGTTAGAGGGAGTGATTTCTTAATGCTTGTATTCAAGCTCACATATGAGCTTCCTCCCCAATGAAAAGGAAAAGATGGGTCTTCTATCGCTTAAGGAAAGAAAGAACTGCTCAAGGGGGGAAAGAAATGTGCTCAGAAGTCACCAGCTTAAGGTAAGGGGCATTCCAGACAGACAAGCAACAAGAGCAGGCTTGTGAGAGATTAATTAGCTGCCAGGGAAGGAAGTCCCATTCAGACTTCCTTTGCAAGGTGAAAATGGACTAAAGTGATGGAGCATGACAGCGCGGTAAGGAATGGAAATGATTTGTACATTTCCATCAAAAACATAAACACTGAAGCCTGATGCAATTTTCTCTCTGTTGCCCTGTCTGCTGTTCTCCTATCATTTTTGTAGGCAGAAGGTAGTTCACAAGCAATAGCTCATTCCTAACTCACCTCCTGCTTTTTTTTTTTTTTTATTTCCTTTTGTCTCTTCTATTCTCTTTCCTGCCTCCTTGATTTAATTTACTATTCTGGTAAATGATGGATAGCTTTCTGAACTTACAACTCATTGTAAAATAAAGCTCAAGCAAAACTATCTATTTATTCTTCTAGAGCAGTTACATTTTCATTTAAAATGTATTTCCAATATGTATGTTAACTCATGAAAGGACACCATTTTAACACATAGTTTCCCTTTGTGAGGTGTTCAATTTTAGAGGTTTTATTTTATTTATGGTGTGGTTGTTTTCACACTATTAATATTGACTATGAAACTGTACCTTTAAACTTCAAGCTTGTGTGAATTTAGAGATCAACAGAACATGGTTAATGGAATCATGGAGCATTTACAAAAAGGAAGCAGAACTATATTTTCAGGTAAATATGAAAAAAGGGCCCAAAAATATCTTTTTAAGTAAATTGGAATTTTTATTAACCCTTAGTATAAGACTTGGATTTTAAATAGTACTTATATAACTGAGTGAACATAAAATAGTGAGACTTAAGGAGTTTATCTGAACTAAAAATTCTTTATGAAATACTTTAAGAATTTAAAGTGAGCATAAGTGAAACTTTAAAACTTTGTACTGCAATTCATAACATCTAAGTTCAGCGATGGATTCCTCCCATCCCCTGGTTTATTATTTTAAGCATATATGTGTGTGTGTGTGTGTGGGTGGGTGTATGGGTGTGTGGGTGTGAGCATATATATATATATATATATATATATATATATATATATATATGCTAGTTTTAATATCCACCAAAATTTTCATCTCAGCAAGACACAGCCCTCCAGTGACATCCAAGTTCTGACTTCAGAAATTAATAAAAGGTAAATAGTGAGGGCCTTTTGTTCATTTTATATTATCAGAAAAATATAAAATCCTTTATCATGCAATAGTTTATTTTTCTGTGTGTGACCATGGAACTAGGTTAAATATTTAGTGGAGGAAGTGATATTTAAATACAATCTACCAGAGTGTGCGCCACAAACTCTACCTTCACGATCACTATAATTCACTATGAAGTCATAAACTGTGATGTGTTCTGAGTATCTCACCTGGGAAAGATCATGGATAGGTCACAACTCCTGGACAAGGAAAGCTTTTATCCAAAACCCTTGACAATAAACATACAGTTTATTGAGAATTTCTTTGAAACGGTATAAAACCCCACACATTTCAGGGGGAGCTTTTTGGTAACCTCAAACACCTGGAATACAGCCAGCCTGTTGGGGCTAAAAGCAAAAAGTGAATAAATAAAATAACTGTAATAGAGCTGAAGGCTCAGAGGACCAGGTCCTCACCCAGACTTGTTCAACAGCCAACTGAGTAGTTTTTGCAAAGGGTGTGGGTGCTGAGAGGAGTTAAAGTGGCTGCAGCAGGGCACCCTGGTAACAGTGACAAAAAGTGCAGGCTTCGCTATAAATGTCAGTACACTGGGAAATGGACACAAGGATTAAGACCGAATACTGGAATGGCAATCTGGAGCAAACTAGCAAAGGCCAAAGAAAATAACACTATACTCCAGCAGTTCCTGCATTGAACATCGTAGTCTTACTGTCATGTATTGAGTGCTTACTGTGGTCATTTACATAAATTAACATTTTTGTACTTTTATGACAATTTTGGTGATTCTGCTGTTTAAAATGGCCCCCAAGTGTAGTGTTATCTAGTGCTCCTAGGAGCAAGGAGGCCATGATGTGACTTAGGAAGATGTGTGGTAGAGAAGCTTTGTTCATGCATGAACAAAAGTGACCCCGGCTGCAAGTTCAAGGTTAATGAGTCAACAATGTATTTTCAATAAGGTGTCTTTAAACAGAAACGCTCATAAAACAAGTTTGTATATTGACTGATTGACGAACCAGCTTGCAGGAAGCTAACCCTGTGTTTGTCTCGGGATCAATGGTTTTGTATTCAGCAATTCAGTGCTTGTGGTAACTTTACGGGTCTGTCCAGAAAGTATTGAGCTAATGTCCATATAATTAAAAGAGTTTGCTCTGCTGATACTTTCTGGACCGACCTCATATAAAATACAACTACCTTAAATAACAAGAACCAATTGTACTGGTAAGTTTTCCAGTTTATAGAGAAGACAACTAAAATATTCAGAGCTCATGTAACTGGCTCAGTATTACACAGGTGGTTAGTGATGGGCGCACCTTCTCCCCCCAAAACAGCTGCTTAAGACTGTGTACTTTTAACCGCTGTCTACACTGTCCTCCTCATTGCACAGCACAATATAATGTCAACTGAGGACCTTGGATCAACAGCCACTGAGGAGATTATGCTCTGCAGGCAGAAAAATATAGCATGCCTTTCAAAGAAATTTTCTCTAAGAAATAGTTACTATTTGAAATATTTCAGTACTTGAGGTGAAACATTATCTAGAAAATTAGTTCCTGTTAGCCTATCCTTCCATAATGCCAGACAGATCAACTCTAATGAATTAGAAACGTTTTTAATGTTAGGTAAAATGACTATTGTCTGGCCTGACATAGTGGCACCCATTTGTACAGGTTTATAGGACACTGGTGCACATCTCTGCCCATTCCACACTTAGTACATTTACCTGTGCAGTGTGCAATTTGTCATGGCAGGGATACTTAGACCATGGAAGCCAACAAATGCTGCACATCAGAGTTTTATTTTTCTGAGAGTGTGTTTTCAAGCATACCATTGCCTGATCCTAATATCCTTAGTTTAGATGGAATTTATGTTTACATTTATTTTAATGAAAGGTTTCCTTTCTTCCTTTTTATTATGGATTGGAATGACAATAGTTAACAAAATTATACAGGTTTCAGGTGCACAATTCTACCAACACATCACCTGTATTTTCTACTGTATATTCACCACCCCAAGTCAAGTCTCCTTCTGTCACCATTTACCCCTCATATACCCTCCCCCATCCTACCCCCACCAACCACCCCCAGCTATTACCACACTGTTGTCAGTGTCTGTGAGCTCTCTTTTATTTTTGCTCAATCTCTCCACCAGACCACCCAACTCCCAACCCATATTGCTAAGAGCTGTCAGCCTGCTATTGACCTACAAGCCTATCTTTATTTTGTTAGTTCATTTTATTCATTAGATTCCACATATGAGTGAAATCGTATGGTACTTGGTACTTATCTTTCCTTGACTGGCTCATTTCACTTAGCATAATGCTCTCCAAGTCCATCCATGCTGTCACATAGGGTAACATTTTTTTCTTTTTTCCTTTTTTTTTTTTTACAACTGAGTAGTATTCCATGGTGTACTGCACATTTTTATCTATTTATCTACTGATGAGCACTTGGGTGTTTTCAACTCTTGACTATTGTAAATAATGATGCAATGAACAGTGGAGTACATAAATCCTTTTGAATTAGTGTTTTGATTTTCTTCAGATAAATTCCCAGAAGCAACACTACTGGGTGAAAAGGCAGTTCCATTTTTCAAGGAAATTCCATTCTGTTTTCCACAGAGGCTGCATCAGTCTGCATTCCCACCAACAGCACATGAGTATTCCCTTTCTGCCACAACCTCACTAACACTTGTTTGTTGATTTATTGATGATAGCCATACTGACAGGTATGAAGTGACATCTCACAATGGTTTCAATTTGCATTTCTCTGATGATTACTGGCATTGGTCATCATTTCCCACATCTATTGGCCATCTGTATGACTCTATTTATGTCCTTTGACCATTTTTAGCTGTAATGTTTGTGTTTTGGTATTAAGATACAAGTTCTTCATCAATTTTTGATACTAACCCATTATCAAATGTATGATTGGCAAATATATTCTCCCATTCAATGGATTATCTTTTCATTTTGTTAATACCTTACTGTGCAAAAACTTTTTCATTTGATGTAGTTCCATTTGTTTATTTTGTTTCCCTTGACTAAAGAGACATATCAGAAAACATATTGATAGGAGAAATGGCCAAAATTTTACTGCCTATGTTTTCTTCTAGGAGTTTTATGGTTTCAAGGTTAACATTTAAGTCTTTTAAAAAATATATTTTATTTATTTTCAGAGAGAGGGGAAGAGAGGGAGAAACACTGATGTGAAAGAGATACATTGATCATTTACCTTTTGTATGCACCCCGACTGGGAACTGAACCTACAAGCCAGGCATGTGACCACCAGGAATCACATCCACAACATTTTACTTTGGGGGTGATGCCTGACTAACTGAGCCACATCAATCAGGACAACATTGAAGACTTTAATCCACTTTTAGTTAATTCTTGTTCATGGTGTAGGAAGGTAGTTCAGTTTCATTTTATTTTATTTTTTTGCATGTACCTGTCCAATATTCCCAATACCATATATTGAATAGACTATGTTTTTACCTTATTGTGTGTTTTTGCCTCCTTCGTCAAATATCCATTATCTATAAAGCTGTGGGTTTATTTCTAAGCTCTTTATTCTGTTCCATTGATCTATTTGTCTCTTTTTATGCCAGTATCGTGCTGTTTTGATTACTAGGCCTTGTAATACTATGTCTGTCCTGAAAGTATCAAGGTAATGTCAACATAATTAAAACAGTTGTACGGCTAATACTTTTGGAACAGACTTTGTATAGTTTGATATCAGGTAATAGTTTTTCCAACTTTGTTTTGCTTTTGCTATTTGGGGCCTTTTGTGGTTCCATATAAATTTTTGGAATATTTGTCCTAGTTCTGTGAAATATACAATTGGTATCTTGACAGGAATTGCAATGAATCTATACATTGCTTTAGGTCATATGGACATTTTAATAATGTTAATTCTTTCTACCTGTCAACATGGTGTGTGCTTCCACTTATTTGTTATCTTCTTCAGTGTCTTAGAATTTTCCAAGTATGGGTCTTTTACATCCTTGGTTAAATTAATTAAAGGTTTCTTTAAAAATATCATTTATCATCTGATTACACCTTACATGTATTGAGAAAAAATTCATTGCATCTTTTACTTTCTTCATTTTTTCCATTATTTTTCATTCCAGCATATCTGATATGCTGATAATAAATGTAAGTGCCTTGGTTCTTAAGAACATAATACCAAACTATTTCCTTAGTAACTTCCTAACTCATCCTTTACTTTCAGAGCATAGGTTCATTACCTCCCATTTGTATCTTCTGGGTAATTTTGTACCTTCTATACTAATTTAAAATATTATTTTACCTGAATATTATTATAAAGGACAGAAAGAGCGAGAAGTGAAATGTCACATTGCTGAGTTGACTCATGGTCTGGGTGTCTGAAGTTAATAGACTAAGTAAAATGGTTACTTATGCTTTAGAACCTGTGTCTTATGATGTGGAACCATGAAAGCCAATCCTTCATGTGCCTGAACCTCAGACCTGAGTGAGAAAGAGTGACTGCTCATATGCTTTCGTCATACTCTACTGCTTTTTATGGTGTATGCAGAGATGAATTTTTAAAGAACTTTTGGTTCTAAGAACTCTATGATTTAAAGCTCTCAACCAATCATTTAACATCTTGATTTTTACATACAAAACAGATCAACAGGGTTGTTTCAAAACATCTTTCTCAAAAAAAGAAAGAAAGAAAAAAAAAAAGCTTTAAACAACAGGAACTAAATTAGCTTCAGATAATTGTAATCAACTTCATTGTGAACTCTAAGTTGATCAATTCATGTAACATCAAGTACTTTAAATGCAAAAAACATTTCTGAAATCTTCAATGTTCTTTTACAAAATATTTTAATACGATATGGTCGAGAAGAGCCAAATGGATACATTTGAATCTTACACCTCTATTCCTTTTCATGTCAACCCCATGAAAGAGATATCAGAAACCAGATATCAGGACCGGGGAAAAAGTTAATGACAAGAGGCAAGGTCCTCAGCCATAGTACCTGGCTCCAGGTGAGGAGAGCACCCAGCATGCACAGCAGGGGGAGAGGAAGCCAGGCTCAAGTGAGGATGAGAATCCTTCGATGTCCAGAGACGTGAGAGTTGGGAAAAAATTCAAACAAGACTTCAGTCTGGGTTTCCCTCAGCCCAGAGTTTTCATTCAAAGTGTGGTGTGGGATTTTTTGACCATAAAGAGGTGGGAAACTGAATGGACCTGCAATTCCCCTCTGCCACATTTTCCTCTTCATTTCCTTCATTTCACTAATCGCCAGGTGAAATCAGCTTGACCACCTTTGTCCTTGTACCCTCTCCCACCCGTCTGCCCTTCCTAGGGTGGTACACTCCAGAACAGACCATTACTTACCAGTACTTAACTTCAATCCAATCCCCTACCTTTTGGATTTTATATTGAACTACTGATCATACTGTTTGCAAATAAACTTACTGAGTCTTATGTGGATATCAACTAGCTGAAGAAAGAAAGGATTGTATGATTAACACAAATAATCCAAGAACTAATTGCTTCTGGTCTTAATTCACAAGCTTAGTTTTGGGACTAAAATGTTCTTTTCTAATTGTATTCATTCTTTTTAGAGAGAAAGGCAAAGAGGGAGGAAGAAAGGGAGAGAAACATCAATGTATGATAGCCTTTCACCTGCCTCCAGCTGGAGACCTGGCTGGAGACCTGGCTTGCAACCTGGTTATGTGCCCTGGCTGGGAGTTGAACCAGTGACCCTTGGGTTCACAGGCCAGCACCAACCCACTGAGCCATACCAGCCAGGGCTAAAATCTTCTTCAAAGTGTTAAACTGATAAATCCTATACTACCACCCTTGACGGTATCAATAGGCAGTCCCATTTTTCCACTGTTACTTTAAAATGTCAGTAAAAATGAACATTTTTTAATGTTCAAATGAGAAGAGAAACATCAGTCAAGAAAATGTTAGAAAATATTCTAAGCTTTCAGGGGGACCTTCCTTCCATTTTGTCACAGCATGTCTAGTATATAACGTTCCTTGCCACTTAATTATACTATAGTTGCTGCCATCATCTGCCCACAGCAACTGGATGCAAAATGATGAAATGAAAAGTTTATATTTGGAATCTTAGTTCCCCATTTTCTTTCTCTTTCCACTACATGCATCTAACATCCTTCAGAGTTGAAAAGAAAAAAACAAAGTCTTACAGTAAACCTTGGGATAGAGTCATTTTTAGCATCTGAAGACAAATTGTATAGAACTGTTCATAAACTATCATTTGTCTGTCCCTGGTATGTCTTACTACTTCCTTGTTACTTTTTAATAAATTCTCTAACACCTGAAAGCAAGAATAAAAGATGGGCATCATTGGCAGAGGTTATCTGAAACCCTAGATGAGATAAAAATTAAACCCAGCTTGAACCTCCAGAGTCAGGACACTTTTTTTTTTTTTTGAATGTCCCCCTTGGAAGTGAGAACATTGGAAATGGTAAACACGATTTAGATACCTGTTTTTCTCAATAAATTAAACTTTCCTACTTACCCAAAGGATGATCACCTTCTTTTCAGAGCCCAGGGCTTTTTGCCCACCAAATATGAATATAAAATACATTAAAAATTTTCTAAACAGAAACAGAAAGGGCAAATAGCTTGGTAATAGAGGACGCTTCCTCATTATTTTACTCTCTATCAAGTTACAGATTCAATAGCTTTATATCTGTCTTTATTTCATATCTCTTTATACTGAGTACAGTAACCACACATTCCAGATTTTCCTGACGGTCCTAATTTGGTATAGTTTTCTTTTCAGTAAGTATGATACATGAAATAGGCCTTAAATAGGATTTAATTTCTATGTCTCCAAAATACTTACATGAATGATGAACAAATAAGACTAAACTCTTTATCATAATGTAGCCATTAAGTATTCATTTTAAACTTGTATTTTAGAATGAATTTCTTTATCATCAGTTTGCCTAGTGATATCGATGTGTGAGGCTATTCCTCTCTGACAGTATCGTCTTCTGAAACAGCAATCTGCGTTATTTCCCTGGTGTGTTCCCCACCCCCCCAGCTGAAGCAGGAAAATAGACTTTGTCGTTGCTTTCCCTCTGGAACGCTGGATGGCCAAATAGCAGAAACTAGGTGAGGGCAAATGCGTTTCTCATCTTTTGTGCAACTCTAATCTGGAACAAGTTGTCTCTGAAGGAAGGGAAAGCCTCTGGGTACCTTTCTACAGGGAGGAGAAAGAGTGGGAGGAATTTCCTTGAAGTGGGCAGGGTGAACGGATACTTGTCAGGTTCTGCGAGAAGGAATTTCGTATCACTCATTGCAGTGCCCAGAAAAGGGTCCAGACCTCAGAGAAAAAGGCCACCTGGTCCACGTGGGGGATGGAGCCCCAGGCCCAAGGCTCAGCGTTTGTCCAGGAGCACTCCATGTATGACACCAGAGTAACGGACATCGCCATGAAGCTGGGACATGGGGCGGTAAGTGGAAAACAAGTGCCTAGACAAGGCCCCTGATTATTAGCAGTGAGAACACCCCTTCATCATTGACCCAACTCCTGGCAACGCACACCCTAGGAATGCCTAAGTTAGAACTCCCAGCTAGACTTCTGAGAAAGAGACACAAGTCCAAACTCTCTTGGCTTCTGGAAAATAAAATAATTCTTCCACACCTGATTTGTAGGCATAGATTCACACTCAGTGGTTATAAATATATTCATTGCGCAATTAAAGTAATTCCATGTATGCTATTCATGGCAGGAAGGGAGAAACGTTAGGAGTCTCTACAGGAGCACCCCCCCCACACACACCCCTAGCCCACCCCCCATCCTCCCAAACCTGGGCTGTGCTTCCCCTGACTTCTCCTGCATGTAAACCCACCTAACAGGAGTCCAGGCAGACCACCAATTCCCTCAGGGTTTTGGCTGCTGCTTCTAACACGTATTTACATTCGGTAGTTTTTCCACCTCATAATTCTCAGGTCAGGCTTTGGTGAGCATGTAGCTAATTTGATAAATTAACCCTAATGCTAATGAAATGAGAAGGGTCCCTAAGAAGGCTTATGTTCATCCAGTACCTATCCTCCCTTTTCCCTTGAGGCCATGCCACCAGAGAATATTTTTAATGGTTAACTTCTGAAATATCATAGTAAGTACTATATAAAAACCATAATAAAGCTATTTATTGATTCTTCTTCCAAGAAAAGTCATTCTAATTGCAATAATGTGACTTCACGCAACAAAAGAAACAAATAAGATAGTAAGCTAGTAGGAAAAGAGATATTTTGAGTCACAAGGGGCCTTGTAATAATCCTTAAATTGCATGAGTAAGTCAATTGTCTATGTTTGGATGTATTCTCGAATATGGAAATAATTTTGTTGCATTGATATCTTTAAACAAAGTATACCCATTTCTCTCCTTTATATTGTAACTGTCATGTGGAGAATAAAACTTAAAATAGAGGTCACTTAACAAAAGCAACCATGAATGTGTAGGCAAATCAGTCAGGTCTGCCTCAGATTCAGTGAATGGAAGCAGACACTTTAGTAGTAATAACAGTCATTTTTTCTACCTGCCTCTTCGTTTTCTAGACCAGTGGTCCCCAGCCCCGCCCTGCAGCAGTGGCTCACGGCCTGTTAGGAGCAGGGCCACAAGGGAAGCTCCCCTGAACTCCACCTCCTGTTCCCCTCACACCCTGCAGCCTTCCATGGAAAAACCAGTCCCTGGTTCCAAAAGGTTGGAGACCACTGTTCTAAACAACCTAAGGAAAATATATTTTTTCTCTTTGAACTATCTATTTAAATAATAGCTGGACTGTAAGAGATGACTTCCAAAAGGACCTCTGTTTTAATCTGCAACTAGTAAATACTTTTATCATTCTGTTGATCAGAAAGGGGTAATTTGCTACTGCCAATTTTAAAGAATATTTTAAGAATGTGCTTTCATGTCTCCACTTGCTTCACTCAATGACCTCTACTTTTTATATTGAAACTGACGTTCTCTATTTTCTTAGTCATTCATTTACCAGGACATTAAAATGTGTCACCTAATGTGTGTTCCTCACGGTGATTACAATGAATTATGTATTAGGGATCACTGCACTTTCCTATCGTGATGGCTACTCACACCTCCTCCCCATAAAAATCACACAAACACTGGACTAATTAATGTTTTAAAGAAAACTACCATCTGTAAAAAATGTATTACAGCAAGTTTGAAAAAGACACACATACTTTTCTTTATATTTATAACATCATAATGCCCCAACTTTCCTTAACTGCCACCTGCTGTGTTTGCCTCACAAATTGATTTGCTGGAAGCTGAATATATTGTTAGAAAAGTTATGCAGGCTCTGACAAATTATTATAAAGATATATTATTACTTTGGTCATGTTGGTAGATAGTTACCAACCCAAAAGATAAAGATCATAAAATAATGGTTGTATCTCCCATCTACCATGTGCATTTTTATCTCTCATTGTGATGTGTTTGAGTCAGGAACGGAACTTTGTAGTGAGGACCCATAGACAAACATAGTAAAGTGATCAGATGAAGATATTAAAATGCCAATTTGTTTTATGAGGTTATAAATATGTCCTAGCATGTCTTTACATTTTGTGACCTCTATTTTATTCCTTGGTAGATGCTCATAAGACATACCCACTTACTCATGTCAAGAAAACTACTAGAATTTCAATAAAGAAGGGCATTTTTGGTTTACTATACTGTAACTGTTTTCTTAAACAAAACCTAGATTTTATGTGACAGAACACCGTTTTCCTATTAAGGACATCTTTCTTAAAGAGCAATAGAGATTTCTGGAGTATTTCTTCCACTTAAAGTGGGATTTCTTCTGCTTTCTTGCCTGGGCCTGGAACTGTACTCAATATGAATATACTTTCCAGAACAGAAATTGAATACAATATATGGCTCTAGATCAGTGCCATTAAATTATGCTGTCGGGTGCTTAGTTTTGAATGTCTATTTTTCTTAAGAAACAATAATCAGCACATTATTTATATTTATGCAAATTACACATTCTCAATAGTCCTGTTAAAATGACTTCAGCTATTCCACTGAATCACATAAATGTGGCAATATCTTCTGTGCTGCGTGATTGGGCTATTGACCTTGAGGTCTCTTGTTCAGAAGAGTGGGTTTGAAAGGACTGATTCATGTCAGGCAATTGCTTCCTCGCAAATGGCAAAAATAAATAAATACGCCGTCTATACATGCCGTCCTTTGAGTGCCTGGAGCAGCTGTTACCTGCAGGGTGTCGTTCCCTGTGCCCCGTCGCTTAGCTGCGCGCTGAGCATACTCTTCTGTTCAAATGAGGCAGTGAAGCAGTCCCAGCCCTGCTTGCTTCCAGCCAACCTGATCTGCTTGTGCTTGTGCCTGTCACTTCTTTGCTCATTATGTTGCTGTTAGTGTTGCTTGAAGTATTTCGTTTATCCTTTGGCTATGGCCAACCTCCTTCAGATACTCACAGAATTGTTTTCTCATTCAGGTGCCATCCATTTTCCTTCCACGACCGGGCGGCACAGCCTAAGGTGGATGAGGATGACTCATAGGCCGGCTAGACATCGGTACCGTAAGGCCAACTTTTATACGACTTTGCTTTATCATTTGTACATAGCATCACTTATACACAGTGGAAATAGCAATCAGTGCGTATAAGTGCATCAATAATTCCCAACAAAAATTGTTTCAAGCTTATGTCATGAGCATTCCTTAGGTTCGGCTAAATAACTTTTGCAATTTTTTGGACCAATTAGTTGTGACTAGTCTGTTTAGTTACTCCACACAGTAGTTCTTAATTCTGTGAGTTCAAATGGCTCCTCTGAAAAACATATACATATACATGAGTGTGTATATATATATATATACATTTATATCTACCATATTAAAATCAAATTAGACAATAATTTAGAAAAATCAATATATTGGTCTAACTGTACTATATAAAGAAATAGTAATTTGTAACAAAATAATGCATTTTTCAATATGTAGCTGCTCAGGCTTAACACGAGGAGACATAGTGGCGTAGCCAGAGACTCGCCCCTATGTGATGGAATCACTATGGCTGCTATGCTCTAAATGCAAACTGCTCAGGGTGCTGTCTGGGAGGCTCAAAGTCAAGTGATCTTACTACCACAGGCAATTCTCTGCAACAGTAAACAACTCTTGATAAAGTTCTGATACAAATTTAGAAACAATTTGCATTCCTGAAAAACAGTATATAATTTAGACTTAGTAAACAATGCTTTGTGGGTTATTTTTTTTTATTATTGTACAGTGGAGTTGTAGCCAATAATAAATTTTTAAAAAGAATTATCAACAATCCTTCTTTCGATTTCATGCATATACACAGGGACATTTGGAAGTCATGTAGGATATAAAAGCTGTTTTCATCACACAGGAACATCCCACTCAGCATGATGTAGGGCATGCCTAGCCCCTGACTTCATGCCAGTAGGGCCCACAAGTCATTGAAACAATAGAAAATACTTTCTGAATTATCAGAACATCCCTTTAGGAGTGGTACCACCCACTGCCCTAGGGAACCATTGACTTAATGTTACATGACTTTGCTATTTATTTTTTACTAATCAACGCATTGCTCAAGAAAGAAGACTTTGAAAGACACCCACTGAAGGTTCCAGCAAAGACAGTTTTGTATTTATTGTTGCTCTTCTTTAAATCCATCTAGAATGTAAACTGGATGTGGTTGGGTGTGTGACCGTGACTATCCTAGTTCCCTCCAGTAGTGGGAGTGCCAGGAGAAGTGGACAAAGTGGCAGAAGATAAGTGAGGAGGCCCAGGAGGCCCAGGATATGGGAAGTTTGTGGAGTCGGATGAAGAAATGGAATGTGAAGATGCCAAACCTAAGACAGGTGCGAGGATGGTTTAGAGGAAAAAAAAAACAAAACTGGGAAAACACCCCACCTGCTGCCAGCCTTAGCATTCTACTTTTGTTGTTTCCATCATTATGATGAAATTGGGTCATCTGACAAAATTCCACATCTGTTTTTAAAATTCCATAAAGAATATCTTTTTGAGTGGCTTATCAGGCAAATTATTAATGGGTAGATTGCAAAAGCTTCTGATACGATCTTTCCCCCACAGTGCAATTCGAGTATTGTGACTAAAGCAAATTTATCACCCATATTCAGATATAATAATATTCAACTGTAAATATAAATCACTATTTAGGTATATTATTTTTATATGATTTTTAAGTTGGGACCATCTATATTTCTAATTACCCTTATAACAAAGCAAGAGATGAAAATACACAAATGTAAATGGGGGAAAAAACTGAGTTTAGACCTGATACTTTTCTAGTAAACATAAAGATCACACTATGGCCCTGGCTGGTGTGGCTCAGTGGACTGAGTGCCAGCCTGAAAATCCAAAGGTCGCTGGTTTGATTCCCAGTCAGGGCAGATGCCTGGGTCATTGGCCAGGTCCCCAGTTCGAGGGCATGTGAGAGGCTACCAATCAATGCTTCTCTCACACATCGATATTTCTCTCCCTGTCTGTCTCCCTTTCACTCTCCCTAAAAATAAAGAAAATTTAAGAGAGAAAATCATACTAAATCAAATGATGTTAGAAATAAGGCTTAAAAATTCACTTTTTAACCATTGAAATATAAGAAATATACAAAGTAAACGGCTCTTCTAAAATCCAAGTTATTTCTTTTTAATTTACTGACATAATAAAATGCTTGCAGGACTATTTAAGAACACTCCACTTCCTCAAGGTTTTGCAGAAAAAGTATTTCTAGACTGGGGTTTGGGGTTATGAATCAAATTCTGCCATACACTATAGGCAAATCTCATATGCTCTACATTTATGTGTAATCAGTATAAAGTTAAAAATAATGTCAGAGCAATCTGAAAATTGTAAAAGGTTGACTAAATATTGAGCAATATCACTAATGCCCCTTATCTGGCTATATAACAGTTTTGATTATTCCCACCAAAATTAATCTGTGATAAGTCATATCTTACTTTGTTATAGTGGTCTGAGTCTGACTCCTCTTGTCTGTGGTCAACCATGAAGACAGAAGAATTAGTTAGGTCATGTGGAGTACATATTTCTACTAAGGGCATGCTTAAATAAATTTATGTAATTGGAGCTTTAGAAACTAGAGTTATTTTTCTTTAATTATACAAATACAATAACAAACCATGTGATAAAGCTAATGTAGATATAATGCAATTGGCATCTGCTCTTGTTTCCTGAAAACTGGGTTGGATAAAAGCCTTATCTTTGGTATGGAGACCAGAGAGAATAGAGAGAAAAGGGTGGCATTAGGAAACTGTCTTGGGAAATGAGAAGATAAATGGAGGGTTATTGTGTCCTCAGTCTCTTCAGGCACACTCTACAGAGACTTAGACCCACAAAACAACTGGAGAATCATTCTCTCTGTCCCAGTAGTTTAAGCCCGTTATAAAATCCAGAATCATCTGCAACCAGCACAGATCTGAATTCAGCAAACTCCTGCATCGCTAGCATGTAAACTGCATATGCTTGTCCTGATTATTCCATTAACTGCAATAATAGGACCACATATTTTATGCCATTGAATTATTTTTCTACATTTACAAAAAAACATATCAAGGGTGTTGATAGGAATTGCCTTAAACTGTATATAAATTTATGGAGAATTGACATCTTTACTGTATTGAGCCCTCTAAACCATAAAGAACAGATCTCACTTATCAAGTTCTTCTCAGATTTCTTTCTTTAATATTTTGTAGTTTTAGCATACAGATTTTGTACTTTTTAACCCATGCCTAAGTTTTTCCATTTTTGGAACTATCATGAATAGTTTGTTTTTTGGTTACAATTCCACATTTTAGTGTGTGGAAGAAATAAGATTGTTTTTGTTCGTTGACCTTATATTCTTCAACCTTGTTAGACTTTATCCCACCAATTTTAATATTCTGTGCTTTTATCTGATCAGATTGTTTCTAATTTCCTTGTGATTTTTTCTTCGACCTTTGAGTTATTTAAAATGTGTTTTTTAACTTCAAAAAATTTGGACATATTCCAGATATCTTTCTGTTATTGATTTCTAATTTAATTCAGCTTTGTACAGGAAACACTCTGAATGATTTAAATCATTTAAAATGTATTGATCTTGTTTTATGGTCCAACATACAGTCTATCTTGGTGATGTTCCATGTATACTTAAAAAGAATGTGTTCTTCCTTTGTTGGGTGCAGTGCCTTATAAATCTCAATTAGGTAAATACAGTTGATGATACTATTTAAGTTTTCTGTATCTTTACTGATTTTCTGTGTATTTGTTCTATCAAGTACTCCTAGCATGTATTTGTATGGATGATATAGGTTTATAGAAATGGGTTAGAATATATTTTTGGAAAAGTTCAAGCACTTATAAAATAAATTATCTATTTGTATTTTATATAATAATCCAAACTCTGTAGGTTTATAATCCCTTCCTTCTCCATTTCAGTTGGGTACTTCTTGACAGTGTAAATATATTCACTTAAAAGTGTTGCTTTCGCCCTAGAAAACTGTTCATGATATGCTCAGAATAGATATAGTTCCTCTCATCACTGAGCATAGTCTTCCTTTGTTGTGTATTGTCATTAACGTAATTTATTAGAATTTAAGGAGCTTGTTATTAAAGAATGTGCATCTATTTTTAATGTGTGTATAGCTTAATATTGTTCCTTCTTCACAATGTCAAATATATAATATATGCTTAATTGAGAAGTTAAATATCAGCCAAGTTTGTGTAACTAAAATTGCCCAGAATTACAATTGTAGCCTCAGATGGAAGCCAGAGAACTGAACATAGGGATATGACATTTTAGTCTATGAATGAGTATTTAGAGAAATCAATCCAGGAGTAGAGATCATAACCTAACTTGACTTATCAAGTATATTTGTTTTGGTTTGTTTTTAAAGATTATACTTATTATTTTTAGAGAGAGAGGAAGGGAGACAGGCAAAGAGGGAGAGAGACATCGATGTATGGCTGCCTTTCACCTGCCTCCAGCTACAGACCTGGCTGGAGATCTGGTCTGCAACCTGGCCACGTGCCCCAGCTGGGCATTGACCCAGTGACCCCTGGGTTTGCAGGCTAGCACCTTATCCACTGAGCCACCAGCCAGGGCTCAAACATATTTGTTTTAAAGTTAACTTGATTTGTCAGAAAATTACGATAAAACTACAAATGGTATGAAACATTAAATGTCATACTGGATCCAAAATTTAAACTCTTCTCCTGAAGGTTCGTGAGCCTCTGAGGTCCTCATATGATCCAGTGGGTATAGCAGAGAAGTTTGAAATTATCAGTGCCTGAGTAGAAATAAGGTCAGGGTTCAGGGCCAGGTAATAGGAGTCAATAGCTAGTGGTAATGTCTGGCATGTGATAGTGGAAGTAAGGATAGAAGGAAGAAAGGAAAAAAGGAAAGAAGGGAGGAAGGGAGGAAAGGAGGGAAGGAGGGAGAAAGAATTATAATATGCAATTAACAAGATTATCATGACCTTGAAAATGAACTTTAGATGTTCTTCTATTTCCTCCCATTGGGATTTCCAGAGGATAGATATGATTAGATCTCAGGATTAATTTTAAAAAATGCATTGTGGCATTTTGTTTTGTTATCTTTTTACCTTAAAGTAAACTTTTAAATATTTTTGAGATTTTCTTATGTTTTTATAAAGGCTAGGGGCAGAAAAATTGACTAAGAACTGTTTTCATTTAACTAGCATTATTAAAAAAGACAAAAGCTTATACTATGTTTTATTAAACTGCTATTGTTTTATACATAGTCCAATTTCTTTTGGCCCAATTTCACAAGTTGTAATAAGGCATGGTTTAAAACCTGTCTTATATCCTAAAGAAATATGAAAACCTGAGCATTTTTTAATTTTAAAATAATATAAAAATAGTTGGGATGCAAGGTTTCTTTCCTATGTGAATTATTTCTATAAGGCATTCTAACAAATCATGTTGTTTCTTTCATAACCACTCTAGTGTTTTATAGGTTTAAAAATAAGGCGCTTTATAAAGTTTTAATTTCACTTTTTACCTAAAATATATTACTGCTTTTTTCCCATGGATTTCAGCATACTTCTAAGCCAAGATATAAAGATAAATAAAATTTAAAATATGGCCTTTTAAAGGCATTATTTTTAAATGTTTGTTAAATAAGTATTTCCCTTGACAACATTCAAGATAGAATGGAGTCATTTCTTGTTAAATTAATTAATATAAAACATGTCAAAATAAAACTAAAATAAATAGTGCGAACAACAGAATCCAGCTAGCTTCATCTCCTCATCTGTCTTTGCATGTTTCTGGTTCAGAGCTCACAATATGTACTTTCTTAGAATGCCTTTGTAGCCCCTTGCGCAATCCAAGTTCTACCCAACCTACCAGGCAGCACACTTCGGTCCTACCTTCTCTGTGGAGTCTTCTCTTATCCCCAAGAAAGGGTAAGGTCCTTTGCTCTATATTCCCAGAGGACTACACAGCCTCACTATTTTCTTTTAGTGCTTACTACTCCCTGCCTTGCATTATTATGGTTTATTAACATACTGTGCCCACATTTCTTTCACTGAAGAAAGGCAACACCTTTCTCTCACCTCTCCTTACAGAAAGAGAAGTTACCAATGTGACTTATCAGCATGCGTAACCTCAAGTACGGCAAATTCAGGGTGTGCGGGCCACCATGCGCTGGAGGGTCTAAGCCATGTGTCCCTAAGTCCTCGGGTGCAAAGACGTGGCCTTCCCGCGGCAGTCTCTGCCATTTCCCTGTCTGGCCCTCTGGTCTCCTTCACAATGTTAGAATTGATTAGTAGAACGATTTTCTACTAATGAGAGTATCGTTTAGGTACTCTGTCCTTTTATTCAGCCCCTCTTGGCTTATGTACCAGAGAGGGATGATTCTTGTTGCAGAAGCTTTCCTGCCAGAACTCTGCACCATCCTATCTTCTAGGTTCTGTCCACCTCCTTCTGCTGCTTTTGTGCATAGCTTTGCAAGGGGATTTTATTCTGGGGAAGTGATTCACATCAACATAAAGGTTTACATGAACTGTTTTTGCAAAATTACACACACACACACACACACATAATCTATAGCTGCTAATCTTAGCAGTGTCCTTCCACAGCCTGGCGTGGTGGTCAGAATGCAGGGCCTGGCCTCCAATACTGGAGTTAAGGAAATTCTTTTCTTCTTCCAAGGTTGCTAGTATGCAACCGATGGACTTGTACACACAAATGATCAGGCCAGAACTCTGCCCAAAGAATGGGTTTATGTTTAAGGGCCCCACCAGTTGAACCATTCTCAGAAAAGAAGTGCTTGAAAGCTGTATGGTCATGCTGAAACCATCAGACACAAGACAAGGTCTAGCAACCTCAGGGGAAATTTGTCCCCAAGTCTGTCTACACTCAGGCTGCAGTATTCTCAGCAACCGTGATTGGACAGTGGCCAGAGCCCTATCTTCTGGAGAAAATTTGAGCCAGTGAAAGCAAGTCCTTGTAGCAAGCAGCATGCCTGGCTCCTTGCTGATTGCATTTAAAATGTGAATTGAGAACTGAATGTCTCCATTACTTCCAGCCAACATGGCATCATAGATATTTCTTAAGTTTTATGTCTTGGGGAAAAATACTCCACTCACGTCTATTGCCTCCACCAGGAACTCTGTTATGAAAACTTCATTTTTGTGTTCCCACTTTTCTCTCTCCACCCCCTTACTTACTAAGTAATTCAAGAATAAGGTCTTGGAATACTGAGGTCCCAAACTTTAGAAATAAAACTAATATTTTTTCAGTCATAAATATATACATGTATACTCCCAACATTTTATTCCCATAAATCATAACTGAGGTATAGCCCTATAGACAATGTCAGTTGGAAGCATATAAGAAAAATTTCAATAGTGGCTCTGTAATCAGCAATTAGATTTTTAGTCAGTTGATAATATTTATGTAATTGAAATTGATAGAATAACATAGCAATTGTTTCAATCATATGGCATTACTGATTGCTATGCTGAGGAAGCTAAGGTAGTATCTTTATACATTTTTATTTTGTATTACGTTCTAAATGCTGGAGGATAAAAGCAGTACAGCAATTCCCCCTCATCTAAGGGAAACATTCCAAGAGCCCTCAGTGGATACCAAAAATTGCCCATAAAAACAAACCCTGTATTTTATTTTATTTTTTAAATTTTACTTGTTATCTTTAGAAGGAAGAGAAGGAAGAAAGGAAGAGAGGGAGAGAAACATTAGTGTATGGTTGCCTTTCAAGTGCATCCAGCTGGGGACCTGGCTGCAGACCTGGCTTGTAACCCAGGCATGTGCCCTGACTGGGAATCAAATCGGTGACCCTTGGGTTCTCAGGCTGGCACTCAATCCACGGAGCCACACCTAACCCTATATTTTAATACAGTGTATCTCTCCTATGTCTACATACATATGCTCATACTTAAAGGAAGCAATTTAGAGCTTTCATGGCATATGCAAATTGCCAGCACCACTACTGCTGGGCTCTGGGACCATTATTGAGTGAAGTAGGGATGACTTGAACATGATGTCACAACAGGCACCTGATAACGGAGGGGGCAACTAGGCGGCAGTGTGGAGACACTGGAGCGACTCACATCTGCCCATGATGGAGCAGGTCAGTGAGATACTCGTCACACCACTCAAAGTGCTGCACAATTGAAAACTCAGCAGTTGTTTATATCTAGGGTTTTCCATTTAATATTTTTTTGATGGCTGTTGACTGCATGCAACTAAATACATAGGAAACAAAACTACCAAGAACGGGGACTCCAGTTGATATCAAGGACTTCCTCCACTGCCCTTGTCGTCATAGTGCACAATCAATGCTGCTTAATAATGACAAATCAGCAACAGGAATGATATGATTAAGGCTTTGCTGGTACTCAGGAAAAATACATGTCTGCTGGGGAAAGTGTGAAAATAATGATGAAACACTCATGCTGTTTCTACATGGTAGAAGAAATGGTACCCATAGACTCTTCTGTTAATGGAATATCATAGGTCTTTCAAAGTATCTTTGCAAATAAGATTTAATTTAATTCTAATGTACAGTCTAGAAGAGGTGTTACTCGATTTTTAGGATGTTAAGCAGGTCTTTTGATATAGGCCACTTAAGTCATAGGTAAAAATTATCTGGAAACCAAAGAGAACTAACAATTTGACAAATGTATCCCTTGAAGCTGTAATGAGTTACTATTACTATTATCATTGTTATTAAGGGAAAACAAACTACCTAAAACTTTGTCTTAATGAAGCCTGAGCTGGTTCATTCTAAACTTATTACTTGATCTTCAAGGCAAAATGTCAAACCTTCAAGTAACCTTTAAATGATTGATATATTAACATTTCTAACCAATTTAATCAACCATAAATCTACAAAACAATACTATAGTTCTTACTTTAAAGTCATAAGAAAAAGTTATAATTTTAAGCATTTATTAAAATTATTTTCATATTTTCAAGTGAAGCAACTAATATTTATTATTCATTCTACAGTATTGCTCACAGAAATAATTTATAGAGGACAGTATTATTTAAAGTAAAAATTTCACCTAGCAAATTTTGTTAGGAGTTGCATTTTTAATTGTAAGAATTACAGATAAATATAGTTAAGTATAGTAATAAAAATTGTTAAATGAATACTATTAAATTGTGTACCTTTTCACAAATTTTCTATGACTGACTCTTTCATAGAAAAAAATGATTGGCCTTAATTAACAAATTAAAAGCAAAACAAAGAATTTGCGATTCCTCCAAACTTCACAGAGGTTAACTTTCAACTGTCATCTTGGTCTGCCATCTTGTGCGCTTATATTTTCACAAGTCAAAGACTTCAGTTTGTAATCTCAAATGAACCACACAATGCACACACTCCCTCCCTTCTCTCTCTCTCTCTCTCTCTCTCTTTTTCTCTGTCTTGCTCAATCTCAAACATTCCAAATTTTTCCTAGCCTATTGTGGTGGAATTTTTTCTCTCCTCACCAAAAGTCCATTCTGGAATTTATCATATTTTCTTTTCTAATGAATTAATAGGCAACTGTTGTGGGTTTTTCTCCTCTGAGTTATTGAGGATGATAGTTTTCTTTTTAAAGATTTTATTATTTTTAGAGAGAGGGGAAGGGAGAGAGGCAGAGAGGGAGAGAGACATCAATGTATGGTTGCCTTTCACCTGCTTCGAGCTACAGATCTGGCTGGAGACCTGGCTTGCAACCTGGTTATGTGCCCTGGCTGGGAATTGAACCAGCGGCCTTTGGGTTCACAGGCTGGCACCTTATCCACTGTGCCACCAGCCAGGGCTTAGGATGGTAGTTTTATTTGTTTATAATCTATCATACTTTGTTATAAATGTCTTTAGGTTTTTCTTTAAACTATTTTAAAATCATCATTTGGTATACTGTCACTTTCCTGCATTAATCAATAATTCTATGATTACATTTTAAATTCTCTTAGATCTATTTAAGAAATATGTTATTAAATTGTCATATAATTAAATATTTCAGTTAACATTTTGTTATTAACTTTAAATGTTGTGTCATCAGGTCCTGAAAACATGGCATGTATATTTCTAATGTTTGAAAAATTTTGATATTAACTTTTTACTCTATGGCATTATCACTTTATCAGTTTTGCAATTGTTGTATAAGTGTTTGAAACTATTTGATTTTAGAAAATGTTCTATTTATCTGTCTCTATTATTGTACATATGTATATAGTATGTGTGCATATGTGTGTACGTATACAATGTTGTATAATCTCATTTAGTTGTTTCTCTTCCACGCTGGTTAAAGATGAACTACCTTTTACAACAATCCTCAATGTTTCCAGCATTTGGATGATGCATTTTCCTAGTCTTTGCTGGGCATATGTATTTTTTCTTTTCTTCTTCCTTTGACATTGTATGATAAATTTTAAGCTAAGAATAAAATCCACAGACCTAATCACTACCTTGGACTGGAAGTAACTCACAGGTAATTTCTGAGATTCTAATAGATAAGATCCTGATATCTTTCCACAGTGGTAGTTGCCAACTGCGGTCAGGGCTCAGTGTGCTTCTCCAGGAGGTGTCTCAGCTGCATGAACTGTGGCTATGCTCCGCAGCAGGAGTGCACCCTACCAGTTTTGAATGGCTAACGTGAACCTTGCTGACTTTCTCTATTCCTGGGAAATTATTTTTTCTTTCAGTCAATTCTAGAACAGATTCATTTATTTTAGTCTTCATTAGGTATTACATAAAATTAGTGCAGATCGGGGGAAGCCACAAAATACAAGGAAAAAAAAACACCTGGTCATGGAAGGGATACTTAGGATTTTTATCATTGTCATTACAGTTGTACTCTGGTACAGGAAGGACTGAGACAGAACTGATTGAAAGAGTACTCTGGATGAATTAATATTAAAGAATCAAACCACAGAAAATTATTTTTACTACAACTATTAGAATTTTTTTGTAACAAAGTAGCTCAATATTTTATTGTCAGAAAACAACATTTACTAAGTATTTAATGTAAGTAAACTATGACTGGACATTAAAAAGAAATTAGAAGTCATGATAAATAAAGCATGTTGTTAATTGAAATAGATCTATGTAATATAATTAATATTTTGGAATAGTTTAAATAGAAAATACTGGCTATTTATAAACAGGGAGCCAAAATACCATAAGTAGAAGGAACTAAAGATTCAGTACACACTTCAGTGTTGGTTTTTAAAGTCAGTGTAATGGACACTCACCAGATGAAAGATTATTTCATAATACAAAATAAATAGGCTCTTGTGATAAATTTTTGTTCATTAATAGATAATATACACTTTATTGCAGAATATAGGCTTTATATATTGTATTATGTTAAATGTAAATGAAAATTTTGCAATGAATTGTAATAAACACTAAAGAATGATTCACATTTGTTTTATAAAATATGGTAGATTTTTAAGCTATTATTTAAAATTTTCAAATTAGCTGTAATTGTTAACCACTCATACATAATAAGAATTCAGCTACTAAGAAAAATACACCAATCTCAAATCATCACATGCTTTTGTGTTCTCAAGTCATTGTTTGCATCACTGACAAAGTCAACTTCTGAAGCAATAGCTTTAATCATAGCATTTCTTTGCTTAAACATTTTTATTGTTGTTGCCTTCTGAATTTGGAATTAATTATCATCTGTCTCTATCTTCCATCAAAACCGTTCAAAAACCTACCTATCAAACATGACTCTTCTGTTTAATTCTCATTCCTTGTATTGCAATTATGCTGTCACAGCTGAATCTTTTCTCACCATTATCACCAACTATAAAAAACCTACTTAACCCCAAGTCCACCTTAAAAGTTATCGTTATTAATCCTTTCTCATCTCCTTTGGTTTATAGCAGGTCATAAACTGCCTTGTATAACAGAAATTTATATGCATGACATGAGTCTCTACACTCCTTGAGGGCCAGTCTTCACCTGTACATCTCCTGTAGTGCTTAGCACTGTGCCCATCTTATAATTCTCAGGTTACTTATTAATTCCACTGACTCTAGTTTGAATATAAAACTAGAGTACAGGAGTGTGATATCAGCAAAATGGTAGAACAGGCAGCTTCAGAGAATTTTCTGTTCACAAAAACACTGACAACCCAGCAGGAACTGTCAGCATGACATTTTCAGAAGGCTGCCATAGTCAAAGGAACACAGTAACTAAGCAAATGCTGAATCAAGAAAAAGACAAAAAGACAACCCAGTTTATACATGGGAAAGTGTCTGGAATAAGTATTTCTTCAAAGGATATACAGATGGCCAATAAGCACATAAAAAGGGATTAACATCATTAACCATTATGAAAAATAAAAATCAAAACCAGGAGATATAACTACTAGATTGGTTGCAAACAAACAAAAACACACATGAAAATTATGTGTGCTAGTAAGGATATGAAAAAAAAAAAAAAAAAGCCCTGGATGGTGTGGCTCAGTGGATTGGCACCAGCCTGCGAACTCAAAGGTCGTTGGTTCTATCTAGTCCTCATGTCAGGGAACCTACCCAGGTTGCAAGCCAGGTCTCCAACCAGGTCTGTAGCTGGAGGCAAGTGAAACGCAACCATACATTGTTGTCTCTCTTCCTTTCTTCCTCCCTCCCTGCCCTCCTCTCTGAAAATAACAAAGTCTTTAAAAAAAAAAAAGAAAAGAAAAAAAAAGGAATCCTTGCACCTTGTTGGCAGAGGTGTAAATGAGTGTAGGCATTGTGGAAAACAGATAGTGGTTCCTCAAGTAGTTCAACATAAGAATGTGTACCCAGCACCTGTCTGAGCCTGCTTTCAATTCTTTGGGACACATATCTAGAAGTAGAATGGCTTTGGGTAGCATGAATCTGGTTAAAGGTT
Source organism: Noctilio leporinus (assembly GCA_004026585.1). NCBI lineage: Eukaryota > Metazoa > Chordata > Mammalia > Chiroptera > Noctilionidae > Noctilio > Noctilio leporinus. The sequence continues at coordinate 627,257 of PVIW01000075.1, forward strand.
TGTCAACCTTGTTTATCTTGTCAAAGATCCAGCTCTTGGATTCATTGATATTTGGTATCAGTTTTTAGACTCTATTTCATTTATTTCTGTTCTGATATTTATTATTTCCTCCCTTCTACTAACTTTAAGCTTTGTTTTTGTTGTTTTTTAAAGATTGTATTTATTATTTTTAGAGAGAGAAAGGGACAGAGGCAGAGAGGGAGAGATACCTCAATGGTTTCCTTTCACCTGCCTCCAGCTAAGGAGCTGTCTGGAGACCTGGCTTGCAACCTGGTTATGTGCCCTGGCTGGGGAATCGAACCAGTGACCTTTGGGTTTCACAGGCTGGCACCTTATCTACTGCGCCACCAGCCAGGGCTGTTGTTCTTTTTCAAGTTACTTTAAGTGTCAGTTTGTTTATTTGAGCTGCTTCTTAGCTTTTGAGATTGGCATGGGATGCTATGAATTTCCCTCTTAGGATGGCTTTCCGTGTCCCACAGATTTGGTGTTGCTGTGTTACCATTTTCATTTGATTCAAGGCTCTGCATTTCTAGCAGTGTCTCTCTGGTGGTCAGAAACCCCACCGCTTTTCGTAGTGGGATGTCATCTGGGTTCATTTCCTGGCTCTGGTGCTGCAGACTGGGGAGCCCAGCGAGGACTGTAGACCCCACACTTCTCAGGGGGAACCCCTGGCCACTGAATATCCCTCCTGCACTTCAGCGGCTGCCCGTGGGAGCCCAGCTCATGCTCACATACCTACTCCAACTCACCCCAGTTCTGCTGTGCTAAAGTGGTTTCTTCTGTCTGCCTCTACTATCATTCTCTTCAGCTAGTGTTCAGTTGGTTATTCAAGATGATTTCTGTAGAATTCAGTTGTAATTCCAGTTTGGCCCTCGGGGGAAGTTTGTGCAGCTTCTACTCCTCTGCCATTGTGGACCCAAGCATCAGTGCTTTTAGAAAGGGTTTTAAAACATACTTATTTGATGTGAAGATAAAGAAAGTAGTTAATTAGTAATAAAAAGTTTTGCGCTAGTGATGTGACTGTTATGATGAAAAAGGGGCTTCTTAATATACTTAGGTTTAGGATATCAATCGTATAATTCTTAATATTTTAAAATTAATCTTTGAAAATTGATGAAAATTGTGTTTTCAGAAAAACTAAACAAGGTGTGGGAAAAGAATGCTTATTTTAATTGTTAACTAGCTGCCTAGGATTATTGTCTGTTGATCATAGTTAACTGAAATGAAAAATAAAATGAAACATATATCAATTTGTTAATATACGTATTATATTCCCTCTCATCAAAACAACCTAATTACTTTGTTGGGTATCAAAACAAGTGTGGCATTAATATGATTAGTGTAGGAAAATTACAGTCATGCTGAATGAAAATTAGCCCAGTTCTGTCAGGGTTATGAGCAAATGGGGTGATTATGTAAACATAAAGGGTAGATGTAGTAGTTGACATACATTCATTCAGCACATGCATTTTTAAGCATTTACTGTGTATGATAAACATATGCAGGCACATGTTATATAAACTGTCTAGCTCTGTGTGAATAGTTGGAAGAAGGGCATTTATCAATTATTCCTGAGACCAGGATGCATTTTTTTTCTAATTTCCTATGCATGCAGCTCCTATTCACTGAGACGTTACCCAGCACTTTCTTCAATGGTGGACTTTCATAAACATGGAACCTGACTGTCAACATTTTACTACTGTGCCACTTTTTTTTTACTGTTAAATAATTATAAGCAAACTGGTTAAATTATGGGCTTTTTTTCCTTCCAAATGTTACCCACACTCAGTTCATTAAACTATTTCCCTTGAGTTCAGAGTTACAAGTCTTAGGAATTAACTACCTGGCATCTTCTATTGCCAGCAGATTTTCAATCAAAAATGTATAAGGCACAGGAATCACTTGGCCATCACCCACATAAAAACATCATTAGAAGCCCTGCCTGGTGGCTCAATGGATGGGAGCCCGCCTGCAAACCCAAAGGTCGTTGGTTTGATTCCCAGCCAGGGCACATAACCAGGTTGCAAACCAGGTTTCTAGCCTGGTCCATGGCTGGAGGCAGGTAAAAGGCAACCATACATTGACCTTTCTCTCCCTCTCTGCCTACCTCCCTTCCCCTCTCTCTAAAAAAAATAATAAAATCTTAAAAAAACCCACATCATTAGAAAGCTCCTATGGCTCTACACTGAACCAACAAGAAGGCCCACACTCCTATCCTGTGTCCTCCGTGACTCTGCCCTCCTGCATCAAAATGCTTTGCAAACCTAAGTTTGTAAAGGGAACTCAGCCTAAATACAGGCACTGAATATACTCTTATATGCACTACCTACGAAAGTTAGAATGAAGCTCCACAATTTGCAACACACTTTTATATTTATCATTTCATTTGTTTCTCCTAAGGCGGTAGATGATCTCCATTTTAAAACAGATCTGATGCTCACAGATAATAAGAAATATGTCCAACGTTAACCATCTAGTAACACTGGATAGAGCCAGGATTTAAAACAGAGGCCATCAATTTCAAATGGATCATTTTATATAACTTAGAGAAATTTTAAAAAATAAGGTGAGTTAAATCATTGCCCAAGGATATAGGATTTGAATTCAGTTCTGAAGCTAAGCCTGGTAAATTTCCCATTCTATCAGCAGGAGCCTAATACTATAGTAAAAGAAAGTAGTTGATATTTTGAAATTGTAGATAAATCAGTGGATTGAGGCAGCTATGTAGACAGCTTCATATAATATGATGGGCATTATAGAATTAGTCTACCTTTACACATAGAAATACATTAATAATAGGCCATTAAATAAATGAATCAGATATGCCACAAAAGGAAGCACAACCACTGTAAACCCCTTTCATCATTTAAAGTAATGCAATCATCCTTCAAGTCCCATAAAACTGGCCTAAGTGTCGTATACACAGTGATTAGACAGTCTCAGTGTATAATAAAATGTGCATAAAGCCCATAAAGCACTACAAAGCTACAATATATATTTAAATTAAAACTAATGCCCTAGCTATAATCAACATAAAGTATGATAATTTAATTTATAATTATCTTACACTTTAATAATCATAGCAGAGGTTAGAGTAAAATTTACATATTCTTTTCACAAAGGCTTAGTTTAAGTATTTCATTGTATCTTTACATTTTTATGGATTAAAATATAAATTTAAAATTGACCATAGGATCACAAATAAAGATGATTCTCCTCCTGCCCCCCAAATAGCCATGGTAGTATCTGAATATTTAAAAATATTGTAAATTATTTCATCTGTGATTTTAGTATATCTCTCTCTAGTTCTCTATTTCCTTTAATCTTTCTATTTGCCTTTGAGATTTGGCTTTGTTAGACTTAAGGGGTTTTATTGGGTAAAATGCAAAATGAGAGAAAAACCAATTTCCTGATGAATACCACAGGTGAGTTAAATAGATTTGATGACTGCCATATTTTATGAGTTCCACATGAAGAAAGTGCTGATGGGAGATTCTGTTCAGACAGAATAGTGTCTGAGGTTAAAAGAAAACAGGGCTGTAATATTTAGTACAGTATTTATATTCTCAACAGTGGAGTGTCAGAGAGAATAGCTCCATTATGCATGTTGAATGATATAGCACATTCTAATGTAAAAATCAGAAGAATAAAGACAATGGAGTGTAAGAGAAGAGCTACATTAGAATGACATAACAGGTTCTAATATAAATATCACAAGAGTAATGGTGACTACGTGAATTTATAGGCAGAAAAGGTGGAACTGGATAGAACTAAGCTGTTCAGGGCTGACACAATCTAAGAGCCGCCTGGTGAGTGCACTTAAACCTCCAGCTCAAAAGATGAGCTCTCACAATCCCCTGAGCTTCCCGTGACCTAAACAGCTTGGAGCCAGAAGCAAGCAAAGGAGACAACTGCTCGGGTGTGAACTTCATCTTTCCCTCATGCTTCCCTTGGTGAGTACGGGGACAGAGGTGACTGTACTAGGTAACATGCCATATCAATCAAGATAAAATGCCAAGACAGGGAAAACAAACAGTCAGAAGATGAAAAAGATGACCAAGGCAGCAGCCAAGAAGTGCTTAATGAAATGCATTTCAAACATTGTAAGGAATCATGCCCTAAACAATAAAGACACGATTCCTTTTAATCGTGCCTTTATAATTATTAACTAAATAAATATATCTTGTACAGGAATTGAAAATATATAAAGACACGTCAGAAATAACTCTTAATCACATAGCTCAGAAATAATATTTGTAACATTTTGGTATATTTAAGTATTTCTTTTACTCTCAGCTTTGTTTATATTAATATTTGAAAGACTTGTAGAGTATATAATGCTGTTTCTGCTTTTATACCTAATATAAGATTGGGACATTTTCCTTGTGAAAAAAATAAAGTTTTGTTATATGAAGTCTGTCCAGAAGGTATCCAGCCATGTAATATGAAAAATAGAGACATTTAGTAAGAAGATGCAAGAAACATGTACATAGGACAATGATGTCTCAGTCCCCTTCTAAGTAGGCACCTTGGGACAGCTCTCCCAACCACCACCAGCTGCCCCATTGTATTTTCCTGAATCTCATCAACAGTCTTAAATCTCTTTCCATTCATAGGTGATTTTAGTTTTAGGAAAAGTCAGAAGGTGTAGGGTGCCAAATCTGGGCTGTAGTGGGACCGAGTCACCTGGATGATTTACTGTTTCATCAAAAAACTTCGCATGAGACATGGTGCGTGAGTGGGCCAGGTTCATTGTCATGATGAAGCTGCCAATCTCCAGTTGCTCATAGCTGCTGCCTTCTGAGTCATCCAAATAGTTCCTGCAGAGGAATGTTCAAGCTTAACAAAAAATTTGGTGCTTGGTTGTTCTACTTGCTCAGTCATTTTGAATGTGATGGACACACAAAACACATGCTCACTCAACAGTGTTTACCGCCCCCACTGACTAGTACAGTGAAGTCATCATTGTTCATGCATGAGCATTCTAATCCACTCTCCTTGGCTGCCTGGTCACATCATGTCATGTAAGATGTTCTTGTTATATTAACAATGGCTGGACTTTTTCCTGACAGGCCTCATATATATCACAAAGTAGAACATATTTTATAAATTTAACTCTTTAATTCATTGACATTTTTGGTTTATACAGGAAAATAGGATTCAAACAAGGGTTTTCCACAAATATTCACTAATTGTCTAAAGGTCCTATTTTAATGAAAATAGCTTTGGAGATCTTTTTTATATGCTCAGCACACTGTATATTTAATATGCAATGTGCCAATTTCTACTCTATTGCTTTCCATGATGTAATCTCTTTTGTGTCATTTCTCTTGTGTCTTATTTTGTCTGATAATTGTTAAAATAAATTTTGTTTTACCAAATCATAAAGAGTCCACAGGGTCAAAACTTCCAGGAATAAGGGTGATGGTAGATTCTTTACATTACACCTGATTTAAAGTTTCAGCTATGTTGTACCATGTGTCAGATATTGTTGAGATCATTATTTCATGCAGCTGCCTACATTCTCTGAAAAAAAAAATTTCCCTTATTGCAACCAATACAATTTTTGTCTTAACTACTAGGTTACTCAGTATTAGGGAGTGAGTTATTATAGCACGCATTTTGGTATATTAATGGTTTCATTTTCACTCCTCGATGTAATCCTCTCATTTCAACTTTCATTTGTACCCTTCTGTCATATTTTGTTTATCCTTGTACAGTAATTTAAATATTTTTCTGGAAAAATAAGAATATACATAAATCAAATAGCTCAAGCATGCTTTGGCTTCTCATTCTTTTTTTCTGTTTTATGTACTTGTGTCTTTTGTATGTTGTATAACTATTTCCATTCAAAACTAGAGAAATCATGGCAGGGTTGCTATATTCCTATCTTGATTTTGACCATTTCTCTATTTTAAAGGATAATGTTACTATTATGACCTTTTTAAAGTATATTTTATTAATTTTTCCCCCTCCACCTGGTACCTCCTTTCACTCCTGCAATACCCTCCCCCCTTAGTTTATGTCCATGGGTCATACATGTAAGTTCTTTGGCTTCTCCACTTTCTACACTATTCTTTTTTTTTAAGTATATTTTATTAATTATGTTACAGTTTTTCCAATGCTTTTGCCTTTGCTCCCCTCCACCCAGTACCCACCTTGCCTCCAGCAGTCCTACACCCTTTAGTTCATGTCTATGGGTTGTGCATGTAAGTTTTTTGGTTCCATCCAATCCTATACTATTCTCAACATCCCCCTATCTATTTTGTACCTACCAATTAGGCTTCTTAAACCCCTGCACCATTTTCCCATTTCTCCCTCTACAACCCCCCAAATGATAACCCTCCAAGGGATCCCCATACCTGTAATTCTACTCCTATTCTGGTTGTTTAGTTTGCTTTTGTGTTTATTTTTTAGATTCAGTTGTTGATAATTGTGAGTTTGTTGTGATTTTAATGTTCACAGTTTTGATGTCCTTCTTTTTCTTAAGTAAGTCTCTTTAACATTTCATATAATAATGGCTTGGCAGTGATGAACTCCTTTAGCTTTACCTTGTCTGGGAAGCACTTTTTCTGCCCTTCCATTCTAAATGATAGCTTTGCTGGAGAGAGTAATCTTGGTTGTAGCTCCTTGCTTTTCACCACTTTGAATTCTTCTTGCCTGCCTCCTCTTGCCTCCAAAGTTTCTTTTGAGAAATCAGTTGTTAGTCTTATAGGAACACCTTTGTACTGATCTACCTCCTCTGGATTTTTTTAAAAAATATTTTATTTTTAGAGAGAAGGGAAGGGAGAGGGGAGGAGAGAAGTATCAACATATGGTTGCCTTTCACCTGCCTACAGCTAAGGACCTGGCTGGAAACTTGGCTTGCAACCTGGTTATGTGCCCTGGCTTGGGGAATCAAACCAGCAGCCTTTGGGTTTGCAGACTGGTGCCTTATCCAGTGTGCTACCATCCAGGGCCTTTCTCTTGCTCTTTTAAAGATTCTCTTTCTCTTTAGCCTTTGATTCATGCACACTCAGTATTTCAGCTAAATTATAATACTTTTTAAATTTAATTTTTTATAACTAATATTTCTATTTGCATGCTTATTTTGTGTCATCATAGTAGTCAAAATTTAAACACTACAGCTTTCTGTAAATATAAAGGAAAGTCAATTTTACATTTTCTGAAATGTTCTAAATTATGAATTCTTGAATTTCAGACAGCAGAACTTGCACTGTAACACCTATATGTTTGAATATGGGAACTCTAAAAATCCTACTTACCAAATTAAAATTATTTCTTTTGTTTTTTTCTTTAAGATTTTTTATTTCATTATTTTTAGAAAGAGGAGGAGGAAGAGAGGCAGAGAGGGAGACAGACATCAATGTATGGTTGCTTTTCACCTGCCTCCAGCCACAGACCTGACTGGAGACCTGGTTTGCAACCTTGTTATGTGCCCTGGCTGGGGAATCGAACCTGCAACCTTTGGGTTCGCAGGCCGGTGCCTTATCCACTGTGCTACCAGCCAGGGCTAAAATTATTTCTGAGATGAAGTGTTAATCAACTTATTTTGAACATATTATAAAGAAAACTATGTGAAAGAGGAAATGTGAAACAACTTATTTTTAAAGCTAAAATGATGCATTCTGAATAATATTTTGAAGATATAAAGGTCGTTTAGAAGCCATGGACATTATTTCAATGCTCTGGAAACCTTTTGAAGAAGCCATTGTTAAAGGGTTATGTGACCTGTATTTGAATTAAATAAAATAAAATAGACCAAAGATGAAGGAAAAGAGAGTAAAAATGTGATGGGAGCATATGTCCATGTGTACCCATCCCTCTTTTGTCCACATACACAATAGGATAAAAAAAATTTTAAAACTATGACCATAAGAAAAAAATTGTCCCTGGACAGTGTGAATTTTTTCCTCAAAATCTCATTTTTTTATCTTAATTTTTAGAAGAGAAAAAAGAAATAAAGATCATTTGCAAAGATTGTCACAGGCCACAGGAACTAGAATTCAAATAAGAAGCATTGATGTGTGAAGCAGCCATTGCATGAACCTGTTCTTGGATATAACATAATTGGCTTATTTAATTCCAAGCTAGAATATATTAATGGTTGATAACAGTTTTAAGATTCAGGTGAGTCCTCCTTCTCATGCAGAACTCATGAATAAGAAATATGTGTCAGTTCATGTCATCTAACTACAGATACATGCAGTGAGAGAAATTTCACTTACTTCTGATTCAACATTATATATTTTGTCTCATCTGAATAAAGGCTACATTTTGTTCACACATGTGAGGCTTGTACTCAGTGAAGTGGAGCTTTACAGCAAAGATTTGTGAGAGAGACAGGTAGAACAAAATCGTCTTAATATTAATATTAGTTTTAGAAAATTATGTCTACACAGTTTCTATGTGTCTTTAATTTTGTCAGATTCAAACCTGCTCTTTCAGACACCTGATTTTGCCATAAAAATAATGGGCACATGTAGACAAGATAAATGATTTTTGGAGTTAAATATTCAGAGAGACCATTCTTTCAAGCCTACAGTTAAAAATTATTTACTCTAATAAGAAAGACTGAATACCAAAGACTTTATAATGCAAACAAATAAGTATTTAAAAGAAATGGTAGTCATTTTGGCAAAATGTTTTGAATTCATTACAGAAAACAGAATTTAGTTTTTCAGGGTTGGATGAGTAAAAATTAAAAAGAAGTGATATACATACATACATACATACATATATATATATATGTGTGTGTGTGTGTGTGTGTGGAAAGAGAGAGAGAATTGCAGGGAAGCGATTTAACTGTTTTCAATCTATGGAACAATTCTAACAAATACATACGTCAGAATATAAAAGTAAGTTTATTTTCACAAAGGGGAAAGATTTAAGAATAAATTCCAAGTGAAAATGTAAGACAGAACATGAGCTAATGTGACATTGGTTAATTATTAGGGGCTACATGATCATTTAAAAGGTATCTGAAAGCAGGAGATTGGGATGTGGCAGAAGGTCAATAAAGGTAAGAGAACTAGAGCAGAAACGTGGATGCTTTATGGCAGAGAACAAATTCACAAAGCCTGTGTTGGATTACCCAACAGAAGGAGCATGGGCCTAGGGTGCCAGGAATGCAGCTACATCAAACTGGTAGAAGGATAATGGCGAAAAGGAAAAAAAAAGGATAAGGCCCTGGCTGGTAGCACAGTGAATAAGGCGCTGGCCTGCGAACCCAAAGGTTGCAGGTTCGATTCCCCAGCCAGGGCACATAACCAGGTTGCAAACCAGGTCTCCAGTCAGGTCTGTGGCTGGAGGCAGGTGAAACGCAACCATACATTGATGTCTCTCTCCCTCTCTGCCTCTCTCCCTTCCCCTCTTTCTAAAAATAATGAAATAAAAAAGAAATATTAAAAAAAAAAAAAAAAAAAAAGGATAAGAGAATAGCATAGGATTCACAGAAAAAATCAAATTCTGATGGTCCTTCACATATACAATCTTTTGCTGTCTGTTAACCAGGAGGTTGGCATATGGTGATAGGAAGAGTGGCTAATGGTACCATTTCAAAGCTTTTGCTTCTAAGAAGCTGTGGTCTGGAGAAAGCTAGGAGGAAGGAAATGTGGTCTAGAAGGAATGGTAAAGAACATAGAGGAAATATAAGTCAATAACATATATTAATTAAACAAATGCTTACTACTTTCCCAGTATGTTTCAAGATCTTTTGGGCCACTGGGAACTTATTAGTGAAGATAACCTTCAGGTCCAGAACTGGGTGGAATTGTGTCAGTAATCCCAAACAGATTTAACTTTTCCATTTTATATGTATGAATTACAATATGGCAGATGTACACAGCACTAGAAAATAAATATGTAAGCACCTCTAGGACAGGGTCCACATGCTTAGTATTCATTGTGATTGTAAATATGTTGGGAAGAATGAAAGGGAAGAAGTTCCAGGCTCCATTAGAAAGAGGATCCAATTTTCTCAAGGGATAGCTCGTTTAAGCTAGCAGGTAAAAAAGCGCACATCAAAAAGATTGAGGAAATGGAACATTTACTGGTTATAGGCACTGAATTCTAATCATGCATGCACTGGAAAGGGTATCAGAGGTGAGAGAACATTTCTGATTGGTGGGTATATAGGCAATATCTAGCATACAGTGATGGGCTTTACTGTGGTGATCCAAACAAACACAACAACTGATAGTTTTATGGCATTAATACTAATGACCTCCTAAGCGACGGTAAATAATCAGTCCCGATTTGGGGACTGAGTTCCTGGGTAGAACATGAACATAGAAATAAGAACCATGACAACTCAGATAATTAGGAGTTAATTTACTGTTGGATGTATCAACGAAAGCCTCAAGTCTAAGAAGTTGTAGCCTGCTAGAAACAGGAGGAAATGAGATCAAGGTGTAGAGGTGACTGCACCAACAATTGCCATATATTTATTAGTAAATGTTATATTCATAATGAATATTAAGCATGTAGGCAATGTCTCTGGGTGCATATAATTTATTACTATGGCTCTGCATACCTATATCACACTAAGCTTTGTGTGTAAAATAGTAAAGTTGCATTTATTCTGGAAATACTGACGTTAATATTCTTTAAAAGGTGCTTTTAAAAACTTGTTCAAAATCTGGACAAAGATAATCAAGAGAAAATGTTGAATGCCTACTTTTTTTACAGCAGTTATAGCTTTCATATAAAGATATGTTTGTGTTTCTAAGCTAAAACATTTCTCCTTTTACAAGGCACATTGAGATAATCACCATAAACTTCCAACAGCAGCTTTAACTCTAAAATTTATGGTTAAGGAATTTTACTTAAACATGTATTCAGATGATAATACATAAAATAACTATAATTAACTCATTCTACATCTTTAAGAATAATTTTTAAATGTCCGCATTACTTAGTGTAAGAAAAAACAATGTTTAGATCCTTCTGTGTTTGTCTTACACTTAGGAAATATGTAATTTAGAGAAGCATTTTTACTAACCAGTGGTGGAAAATTTAAACATAAGCAGGGTGGGATACAGCACATCTTTGTGTAATTATTTTTTAATTTTTCAAAAACGATTTTATTATCTTTAGAGAGAGGGGGGAAGGGAGAGGGGCAGAGAGGGAGAGAAACATCATTGTATGGTTGCCTTTCACCTGCCTCCAGCTACAGACCTGGCTGGAGACCTGGCTTGCAACCTGGTTACGTTGCCCTGGCTGGAAATCAAACCAGCGACCTTTGGGTTTGCAGGTCAGCGCCTTATCCACTGTGTTACCAGCAAGGGTGAATTATTTCTAATTGTAACTGCTGAATAGCACTTTAGATAATTTTTTTTTACAAATGCATATTATTATAAATTCATCATATTCTTTTTGACTCAAAACAAAAACCAAACTGACATGATAACCCCCAACCAAACTGAAATAGAAGCATCACAGGAAAGCTTCCTCTTTATGTGAAAACTACATTAAAATACCTTCATGGAGTGGTTTGGGTACCTAATAAAATTTGTATTTTATATAATTTAAAAGGGGTGAATAACCAGTAGCTGGCTTGGCATGTAGTTGGTATATACTGAAGACATTAATAATCAATTTCTGATTAAAAGGAATTTTTAGTAATAGTGTGGTCAACTCTAATAAATGATTCAAGAAATTACAGGCAAAATCAGAAGGCACATTTCTAAAAGATGAAATCCTGCTAGTGGCATTTCTTCCTTCAGCACACGCTCTAGGTTATGAGGCAGACAAAGGCCAGACCCATGGATTTATCATTCTGTATTCCTTGAAGAAGATAATATGTTTTATTTCCTACAGAGGACACACATGAACAAGTTTTGCTCTTACTTATACATGTTAGGATTCTGCACAAATGCATATCAGACAGTATGAAATAATATTTAAAATTTCTATGATTCCATAGTGGTTTATTGAACAGATTTACCTTCATTATCTAAATAGGAAGTATTTTGTAACTAACAAAATGGTTTTAGATAAGAAAGTAGTTTAATTCCACCCAAAACTTTGTTGCTTGCTTTTGTGTCAACTAGTTTACATCTTTTATTTTGATTTGATGTCCTTGGACATTCAAACCATTTAACTAACAATTAAATCTAACCTTAGAATTTCCTTTACATGAAAACCAGTTCAGTAATTCCAAAGCCATGTTTCAGGGGCATGCTAATACTTAGTTTTTGCTGTTTCACATAAATGGTTTCAAACAAGGTGGGTCTTGCAGTCATAGATAAAACATAAATAAATAAATAAATAAATATCCATTTGATTAAATATTTAACATACTTGAGATAGATATTGCTCTAAAATTACAACTGAATGTTTGAACACACTGCAGTAATACTAACATATGTATACACATCACCATGTTAGTATACACACATGTGCACCCACATTTATGTTTAAACCTTAAATATAAAAGCACATGATGAATTTTAGTTTTGTACTTCATATGGACTATGCTTATTTATTACTTTTAACATATATTAATGAAGAAATGCATTAAATCCTTTGAGTTATTAACAATAAGGTATACTAAGGCATGTATTGACCAGGTTTTTACAGTGGGGAGGAAAAAAAATTTTTTATATTAAAGTGCTTATTTAATTGGCTGTGATAGAGTAGTAATATAACATATTAGCCCTGGCTGGTGGCTCAGTGGATAGGCGCCAGCCTGTGAACCCAAAGGTTGCTGGTTCAATTCCCAGCCAGGGCACATAACCAGGTTGCATGCCAAGTCTCCAGCCAGGTCCCCAGCTGGAGGCAGGTGAAAGGCAATCATACATTGATGTTTCTCTCCCTTTCTTCCTCCTTCCCTGCCCTTCTCTCTAAAAATAATAAAATCTTTAAAAATTACTCATCCAAAATATTTATAATATACAGTCTTACTGTTTTGTGATATAACAGTGTACCTTACTTATGGCAAGTTAGATACAAATTATATAACTTATTTACATAAAATTAAACATTTTTTACTGAACTATGTTGAAATTCAGTATAGAGCTGAATTTCAAAATTTTAAAAATATGTATCTTATGATCAATCCATGATACTGATATAAAAGGATGTCCACACGCAATACTGCAGTGGACGCTGTTGTTCAAAGCATTTTTTCACACACACACAGTCATACTGGTTTTGAGAGGGTTTCTTGGTTTTTAAACCACAGTATAACTTGCTAGATGAAAATTTAAATTTAGGTTTAATGTATATTTTTTCCTTAAAATAAGTACTCACAGAATAGTACTTATTAATTATGCACTGTTTTGGAAGAAAGAGGGTAGTAAACAAAGCATATTTTCTTTTTATTCATTTTTATGCTTATCTATATATTTATACACAATAATATTTTGATATAATTTAAAGTCTGTATTTCAAGAGGGAACTATTAACCTGAATATAAATGAAAATCCAAGATGTAAGAATTGACTTATTATTCTTAGAGCAGGATAAATTAATCACAAGAGGTCAATTTTGGTATGTTTCAGGAACTGCTTTGGCAGTGTTTTAATATATACCTGAGGTGCCTTTTCAAGTATAAGAAGGTAAATTGAGGGCATTTACAAGATAGGTATTAATGTACCAATAATCTATGCCCTTGAGTCTTCATACTTCTTACCTTCTTTTAAAACCATTAATATTGTACAATATGTTCTTTATCTCTAAAATATCCAACTTTGCAAATAAATCATAAAGAACATGAAATGTATTATTGATAAAACACTTCATATTATAAATACTAAACTCCATTTTTATAGCTTACTCGGTGATATGACTACTAATGTTATAATACAAATAATTCTCTTTCATTTTGGAGTTCACATTGGTGCATTATTTGCCCAAGAGAAATTTATAGGACATATTATAAAGTAACAGCATCAGAGAATATTAATATTCCACATTTTTTCCTAAATTTTAACTGTTCCCATTATCTATATTCTTCTGTTTCCTTAATCTCAGCCTAGAAGTTATAATTGGAAAATGAATTATTAAATTGCAAAAATCCAATGCTGTTGGGCAGGAGGGAACATTGAAGCATCTTCAATGGAAAGTGCATGTTAAATGAACAGGTTGAGGCATTCCTCACTTTATAGCTGTTTCTGAAATCCCAGTTAATGAATCTGGTTGGAAAAACCTTTATAAAGTTTACAGTAGTGTTCCAGTATAAGAGAACAAAACTTTTGCTTTTCAGGTGTCTCAAAATGTAACAGGTCATTTGTTTTCTCTTTTTCTCATAACTTCCAATATGGCAGCAATACCTACCGGCTTTACCAACCAAAACTATCCAGGATGCAAACAAATTCTTATTACCTTTACTGTCCCCATTATGCTTCAAGCCTTCACTGTTTTTTTACCCGGCATATTGCAATGCTTCCCAGCTGGTCTTCCTGCCTTCACCCTTGCACTGCCACCCTTTGCCTGCCAGTCTCATGTCAACACAGTGACTAGAGTGTGGTTGCATCACTACATTATCCACAGTAGAATATTAGTTGAAGTGATAATATAACATTTCTATATTCTTTCTTCTTTTTGCTGGTTAAACTGGAAAATATCAACTGGCTCTCCAGTTCAAAACCCTCCAGTGGGTTCCCCTCTCATTGAGAATTAAGGTCGAAGTCACTGGCATGGACTCCGAGGCCCTTGTTACATGTACATACCCATGGAACAAATTGCCTCGCCTCTCCCATTCACTCATCTGCTCATCCTATTCCAGTCTCCTAGCCTCCCTGCTGTTTCCAAGCCCCCTGAACCCTGCTACCACTATGGGGAAGTCCACTGCCAGGAAAAGCTTGAAACGTTCTGGACATCTTGTCTTGTCACAACTACTTGTACTTATCCAAATGTCAGCTTTATACAGAGAATTTCCAGGACCATATTCTCCTTTATTCCCGTCTTTCCTTCTTCCTTCCTTCCTTCCCTCCCCCTCCCTCCTTTCTTACGTCCTTTTCTTTCTCTTTGTTTTTTAATTAAGAAAATCACGCAGGTAGAAAAAAGTGAGTCAGCTGGGCTGTGAGGGCGAAAGAAAGGCCCTTTGAGCTAAGAGAAAGGAAAAAGGGAAAGAGGAAACATGCAGGCGTGTGTGTGTTTATGTGTAAGAGACAGACAGACAATGAAAGAGAGGCAAACAGACAAAGAGAGCCTGACAATCCTGTTTAAACTCATAGTTCTTTCCAGTGCTCACCATTCCTTATCACACTTTCATATTTTTTTCTCTACAAAGCTTATTATCTATAAATACTTTACATATAATTATTATTTTTCATTTGGCTCATCTTCTGACTCCCAATAGAATGTTACCTACATGAGGGCAGGAGTGATTCTATTTTGTTCACTTATTATTTAGTGACTAAAACAATGCATACAATGAAGTACTAAATGCATATTTACTGGATCTACAAATAAATTTTTTAAATCTTGTTAGGGCAGCCCCATGGAAGGTACCACTCATTCCATCATCTTGACTGTAGTCTGCAAAACTGACTCTCATCAGTAAATATAGTCGGTGCTACTATAAAATGGAGATTCTCAGAGCTTTTTATTGTTTAAATGAAATCATTGTTACTGAATCAGATTTGCACTAATGGAGATAGTAATATATTAGAGTATTTTTCTTATAATTTGCAGCTACTTTCATAGGTATTAACTTGCATGTAGGCCAATTATTCAACTCACAGGCGTTATTACTAGCAAGTAGGACCTCAAAAGCTCCAAGAGTAGTGCAAGCAAACATCAAGGAAAATCAGAAGGGAATGGAAAAAATGACAGGGAGTTGGATAGCTATCCATTATCAGCACAAAATGTCTATTACTATGCCAGTCAAATAAACCTGAGAATATTGCAAGGCTTGTCTTTGTTGCCTTATTAACACATCATAGGGAGAAAAATCACCTAAAAATATTCACCAGCTGCCTATATTGGACTGGTCACTTTCATGTGCTATATAACAAATAGACTAGAAATGTAATGTGTCAAATAAAATAACATTTATTTCTTAATGCTAAGGAACTTAGACTAGAGGATGTTGCAGTCTAATGGGAGGTAAGGAATGGGGGTGGGGGTGTAGTATGGAGTGGGTTTAGTTTGGGCAGGCTGGGATCGCTTTGTCAGTTTCCATAACTGGCTTCAAAGAGTACTCTGGTCAAGCCATTGATATTCCAGCCCAGCAAAAAGGGGAAAGAAAATAGAAATGTTATATTATCACTTCAACTAATATTCTACTGTAGATAATGTAGTGATGCAACCACACTGAACTGCAAGGAAGGCTGAGAAATACAATTTAGACAGGTGCCCAACTAATATGGAAGAAGGAGGGAGCAGAGTCTGACAAACAGCTAACACTATCTGCCTCAGATGACCTTTTGTCTCACCAAATATTTGTCATCCTTCCTTCCACTTGTCGTCACTGAAACCCTCTATACCCCCGAAAGGAAACGACACAAAGTCCCACTCATTTACTGCATGAATTTCACAGCCCATGACCCACCATGATGCACCATCCGCTCCAAGGGGTTCAGAGGTGCCACTCGTGCTCTGGCGCCCAACAAAATAAAAGCCAAGTTTTCTGCCACCTCCATCGTCCCCAATGCTATGCACAGTGGTGAAGCAAAGATAGGAGAACTTCAATGCAAACTCCTAATCTAGGAAGTAGAAAAATGGGAACGTATGCGAGTCACTAGTTCAAATAGTGGTAGAATCCTGGGCAGACATCATGAGGAACTTGGCCAGGTCACCAAAGAAAATTCTTTGCGTTGTTCATGCCTCTCTCCCTAAGAGGAGATCCTTTGTCCGCTGTTCAGTATGGCCCCTGGCTTTGTTCCACCCCAAGGTTTTTCCTGTCCATTATCGTCTACAGTCATGTCCGATGGGGGTGCTGTGGTCTGCGCTTTCTACGTGGATCATTAAACAGATGGAAGTTCTTTGTCTTTTTAATATTTATTTTTTAAATATTTAATTTTAAATTTCTTAATTTTTAGTTTGTTATATTTTTCCCCATTTTTTAATTGCTGTTCTATTACAGTTGTCCCAATTTTCCTCTATTGCTCTCCACTGCCCAGCCCACCCCCACCCCTCTCCCACAGTCAATCCCCACCCTGTTTCCTGAGTCATTTATACTATTTCCTTGATGATCCCCTCCCTTTTTTCACCTCTTCTCCCTCTCCCCTTCCCCTCTGGTCCCTGACACTCCGTTCCTTGTTTCCATGCCTCTGCTTCTATTTTGTTTGTTTTGTTCTTTAGTTTCCTGTATTAGGTGAGATCATATGGTATTTGCCTTTTGCCACTGGTTTATTTCACTAAGCATACCACTCTCCAGTTCCATCCATGCTGTCACAAAAGGTGGGAGTTTCTTCTTTCTTTCTGCTGCATAGTATTCCATTGTGTAAACGTACAAAGTTCCCTTTTTTTGGATGTAAGTTGAGGGCCCTGAGGATGATTTTTTGAAGTCGTGGGGATACAAAGGATAGGTTTGTGGTTGGTTTGTTTTTTGCCAATATAATTCCTTCAAAATCAGCAAGCCTCTTATGTATTTGCTCACAGTCAATGCAGCAGTGATCACAAATTACTTTTCTAAACAATCTTTAAACCTGCTTCCTTTTCCTCTCTCAATTCAATCCTGAAGTTATCTGAAAAGATACGTTTGGGTATAAGGGCAACAGATTTATGCCCCGCTGTTGGGGGTCCAGAGCTGCTGAATTTTACAAAACTCTTTTTTTCCTTCCATCCTCGTGACGACCAGCTGCAGCTTCTGCCTGCAGAGCGTCTTGTGAGAAGTGGGGGAGCTGCCTCAGTAACTTTGGCCCCAATCCCTTCCTCTCAAGCTACAAAAAGCCAACGCCATGGCCCGCCTTCCAAATATCAGAGTGGCCATGCGGTAGTTGCTCAGCCAAACATCCAGATACCTTGGAAGAAAAGCAGCCAGAAGTCAATCAGAACACCCTATCTGATAGTATAAATTGTGGATGCAATGCATATTCTCTGATTGCTTCAAAATTGCTACATTTTTAAATTACATTTTAAATCTCACTGAGGGAAGTAATGGAGTCTTAGAATTTTCTAACGTCGATAATATAGCCAGATACTGGTAACTCATTTCATGAATACTTATTAATAATCTGATGAGGTAAAAAACACAAATTACTTTTATGGCCGACTGAGATATTTTCTGATTCTCCCATCCTATTTTTATCACTCCATAGACTCATATAGAATAAGGCAACAAACTAAACTAACAGACAAAATAGAAACAGACTCATAGAGAACAAATCGATGGCAGTTGGGGGTGGTGTGGGGCTGGGTGAAAACAGTGAAGAAATTGAGGAAAAAACTTCACAGACACAAACAACAGTATGGTGATTGCCAGAGAGAAAGGGGTATGGTGAGAGGTAGGAGAGGGCAAAGGGGGATAAATGGTGATGAAAGGAGACTTGACTTCCGATGGTAAACAGACAATACAATATACAGATGATGTCCTATAGAATTGTACACCTGAATTCTACATAATTGTGTTAACCAATGTCACCGCAATAAACGTAATAAAAAAGAAAAAGAAAAGTAATTGAATTATAGTCTGAACATTGACAGGAACAAGGAGAATATTCTCTTTTATGCAAATTTTTAATATTTTATCATTAATGCAACCAAAATGCCATTTTCCAAGCATTGTCTGCTTATATGTGTGTGTGTGTAAGTGTGCATGCATGTGTGTTTTAAGATTTTTAAAGAATATATTTGAAAATTAAGGTAAAAATAAATGATTACAAATTGAAGCACATATAAATTTCCATTTTACATAAATAATAATTCAGAAGATCATCAAAGTATAATACTTTTGTCAATTGTTTGTGAAAACCTTGTAAATTGTTGATGCCTTCAGACCAAGGGTGCCACAGATACTGTTGCTATTAGCATTTAGTAAAAGTGGCTTTTGATCTGGATTCTTTGCATTAATTAGAGGATCTTTTAAAAAATATTTTATTTATTATTTTCAGAGAAAGGGGAAGGGAGAGAGGTGGAGAGGGAGAGAAACATCACTGTATGGTTGCCTTTCACCTGCCTTTAACTATGGACCTGGCTTGCAACCTGATTATGTGTCCTGGCTGGGGAATTGAACCAGCAACCTTTGGGTTTACAGGCTGGCTCCTTAGCCACTGTGCCACCAGCCAGGGCTATTAGAGGGTCTTGATAGATAATGTTCAATTCAGGAACAGTTGCAGGGTGAGGGCCAGGGGCCCTAAGCGAAGGACAGAGTATAAGTGAGACAAATACAATCTAAGCTCTTCCTACTTTGATGAACAGCTGAGTCATCAATGTAGTTTTTCCTATTGAGAATTATGTAGCATTAATGATAAGAGTATATGACCCAGCACAGTACAGCTTTACTACCAAAATCTTACTAACACAAATAACCCCTCCTCTTAAGTCACTTAGCTGGTTTCAATAACCTATGAAATGTTAAAATTAGACACTAGTTTTAGACATATCTACATAGCACTGATTCATGAGCAATCATAAGTTAAAGTTCAGTGCTTTGATGATAACCATGAAAGATATATCAATAACCACTATATAAATAATCAATTTCTCCCTTTGCTGTCAAAATTAGTCTGCTCTCTCAGCTTCAAAACTAGTATAAGTTTTTGGTCTTTGAAGATGAAAGTGAGCTCTTGAGATTGATGGGAATTTTTGAAATGCAAAGAATTTTTGTCATTTGAAGAAATTCTAATCTGTTATATCAATATCTACTGAGTATCAGTTAGAAGATAGTATTTGAATATCAGGGTCATGCAGAAAAGCTATCAAGTTCAAGTGTTTAAAAATCATTCTAAGAAAGGCTGAGTCTATTGGAAATTCATTTTTATTAGTTTGGTTTAAATACTATGAACATATAAGGCATTTGAAGAAATAATATATTTCTTCTGTTAGGTTCCTCATTTAAGCCAAAGGCAATGAATTTAAAATTAGATACTAGTATTAAAATTCCAGTTATGTAAGTTGATTACATCTTAGAGATACGCTGTACAACATAGTACCTATAGTTAATAATGCTCTACTGTATTTTTAAAAGTCTTCTAAAAGGCTAGATCTTATACTGTATTTTTATCTTAAAAATAACAGTAAATAAAGAGGGAAGGAAGACAGAGTGCATATTCTTGATGAATCCTCTCAGAAAACCTTCAGACTTTTTGCAAGCACCTTGCTTACACCTCTTTCAAATATGTCACCCATGGTTCAAGGAAGAATGGATCAAGTTTGTTCAAGGTTGTACATGTGACCTCAAAGCAACAGTGTCCACCTATAAAATTTGTCCATGTTTTTTTACAAAATAAATCACAATGGCTCAGTGAGAACTGTCTACATAAATTTTCAGTTGTTGTTATGATTTGTATTTAGAACCTGGGTCTTGGTTAATAATTAACATAATCAAAAGACTGACTGATTAGTTATGATAACTGAGCTGAAGTAATCATGACATATGAGAGTAGCTCTTTATATACTATTTGTATACCTAACAGAAAGTAATAATCATCCAAATATACATGAATTGCATGTATTCTGACACTATAACCATAATAGATTTGCCTGTATTGAATTAAAACAAAAGGAAAAAGCTCTATATTCATAAGATATTGTATAGGACTTTGTACATAATAAATTGCCCAAGTTCTTACCAGTTGTGAATTGCCAAGCATTTAATTTGAGAAAACATTACATTAAAATTAAGCATAAAGCAAGTAATTATTGCTATCACATTTATGTCCATTAAATTGTTAGGTTGATGATTCAGAGATAGTAATCCTCTATCTCTGAAAGGAAGAACTAACAGCCTAACTCTTTAAAATAAGTATTTGTTTCTACCTTGCTTAAAACAAATTGCTTTCCAATGAAGCAATTCTAACCTTATTATATAGGCTTGATCTTGATACCCGCACTTAGAAAGGACTCATTATCACCAAAGATTAATGGAGTTAAAAATGGATTTCACAGAGATTTTTAAGTAGCTCTCCATAATTTTATCAGCTAACAGTTTCGTTTGTTTGTTTTTTTAATGTTTCCCAATAGTAGCATTGAGAGGGGAAAAAGGCATTACCAATGTGTGTTTTTCAATGTATAGGATTAATGATGTTTCAAACACTTCTTACCTATTGACATCCCAGATCTTACTGGTGGTATCCAATGAAGAAGAGGCCACAAAATCACCGCAGGAATGCCATGTGCAGGACCACACTGCATGCTTGTGTCCTTCAAAGGTCAAAATGCAGTTGCCTTTAGACAGCTCCCATAATTTAACTGTCGCGTCACCGCTGGAGGTAGCCAACTTGTTGCCGCTATTTGTAAAAACATAAGAAAGTAATTTGTTAAAAAATCACTTTACAATTAATTCATTTTTATTAATGGTTTTACTTGGTAATTTGTATGTACATGTTAATTATGCTTATAGTGGCATATCTAAATGCCTACATCTTATTATCTTAAGTCTGCACAATTAGATGCTTACTTGTATTGTTTAGTAATTCAAATTGATGAAGCTGCTGTTGCCCACTTTCTAGTTTCTTCTATATTCTCAAGATTAACTCATTAAGCCCATTTTGTTATTTTTTTAGTATGTGTTAGGCTCTGTGGATGATATACCTCAGAATGATGAAAGTTGAGACATAGGCTAAGGCAATTTCAAAAAACATAATATCAAACAGTAGGCCAGTATTGCTTAAGTTTGCATTAATTAAATGCTCCAGAAGTATAGATTGAGTGATAAAGGAAGAAATGAAGCAGGAATAGGAGACGTTTGAGCTAGATCTTGAGAGATTAAAAGATTTGAAGTGCTGAGTAGCTGAGGATGAGTCATTGGGTTTTCCATTTAGGTCATTAGTAGATGTTAAAAAAAATGTAGAGCCTTTTAAGTGGTGGACTCACAAGCTAATATAAGAAATAGGTGGGTGTCAGTAACGTAAGCAAAAATATCTACTTTTTAGTAAAATATTAAGTGCAAGAATATTTCTATCATCTTATCCACATTATCCAGCATTGCATTACCTTTCTATGTGTCCTCTTAGTAACGTCTCTATCACTGAACATAATAGAATGTTTATTTTCTCTCCTTGTGTTCTTTATGAATAATTGTATTTCCTCTCCCTTTCTATACAGTATCAATATTTATGACTGACCAATTGAAGTACTAAGTAAATGTTTCCAGAAAAAAGAATTGAATGAATGAATGAATGAAGTTACGCTATGAGTGAAGAAAAAAAGATGCCAGGTCTTTCTAAGAGATGAAATGGCAGGGTCAAGGGAGGTGTTTTGCTTGCTTGTTTTTTGTTTTTCTGGGGAGCGGTGATAGAAGAGATGCTTATTTTTGTGCTAAGAGAATGAAATGTGTGTTTATGTGCAGAAGAGAAACAATGACTATAGAAGAAGCTTAATAAAGGTATGTCAGGAAAAGGGAAATTATGAAATGAAGAAGTTCTCAGTAAAGTTATAAAAAATGTTTCATTTTTCAAATTAGCATACTTGAGAAACTTCCTATACGACAGATAGTTCTTTACTAATAGATAGAATTAAAACTGTCTAGGGAGCAGCTTAGATAAGAACCTAGTATAAAGGAACCATGGACATGGACAACAGGTGGGATTGACTTTGGGGGGAATGGGTGGGTGGGTGGGGGGACAGAGGGGAGCAAAAAGGGGATGGATGTAATACAACAACAATAAAATTAAAAAAAAAAAAAAGAAGAAGAAGAAGAAAAAAAAAAGGAAAAAAAAAACAAGAAAAAAAAACTGTCTAGCCCTGGCTGGTAGCCCAGTGGATAAGGCACCAGCCTGCGAACCCAAAGGTCCCAGGTTCGATTCCCCAGCCAGGGCACATAAAAAGGTTGCAAACCAGGTCTCCAGTCAGGTCTGTGGCTGGAGGCAGGTGAAAAGCAACCATACATTGATGTCTGTCTCCCTCTCTGCTTCTCTCCCTTCCCCTCTTTCTAAAAATAATGAATAAAATCTTTAAAAAAAAACTGTCCATTGCTTTGTAGCTGTTTAATTTGTACTTATATTTTTCACGCGAAATGTTAAGTTTTAATATTAAAGACCAAAATTAACTTTTACAAAAATATTCAAATACAGAAATAAAAAGTAATTTAACCTTGATTCTTTCTCAAATCTTTGTGGTGGAGTAGCATGCTATTATGGACATCAATTTGCCATAGAATAAAAATTATTGTGGTTTATTTCTGCCTATGGCTGAAAAGTTTTTCCAGGTAAGTTTTATATACTTCTCTCTTGCTTTAAACTATGTGTGAAACAATCACAATAAACATAATTACAAGTTGAATACAGCCACTGTAATTATCTTTTTAAGTGTCATAACTGACTTTAGTTAACAATGGAAATAATATTCTAATATATTGAGATTGTTTATGTGTATGAGCTCAACCAAATACAAAATATATAGAATGCGAACTGCTAAAATGTTATTTTCAAAAGGCATGATTTGAAATCTGAAAAATTATGTGCTTTTGATTCATAAGAAAACCAAGGCATATTTGAAGGTGAGAGAAGAAAAAATGGTGAACTAAATTTTGAAAGGTGCTTTTAGTCATGCAAACGTCAGGGGTCCCCTCCTTTCCACACAAATAGGAGATGCCAAACCCTCACAGTGACCAAAGCAAATCCAGGTTATTAGCATATAGACTGAATCATTCTAATGTAGGCTCCCAGCCTTACACAGGCAAAAGTCAACCAAACATAAGCTTATAACCAAAGCTACCAAACAATGAGAAATGAAAAGGCATGACTGAGGGTGAAGATTTAAAACTTACAAAGACATAAAACTTCAAGAACCCTAGTTGTTTTCATTATTAGGTAGAGAATATAACTATGCAAGAAATGTATAAAGCAAAATTAGTGGAAACCAAGATTATCAACCAAAATATAAAAATTAACAGATCTGAAACAAAAAAAGAACATTTAGCAATAAAACTATAATTATTGAGCAGGTGAAAGGCAACCATACATTGATGTCTCTCCCTCTTTCCCTTCCCCCCTCTCTAAAAATAAAATCTTTAAAAAAATAGACACAGAGGCCAAACATGTTTATATCTATATAGAAATAAACTAGTGGGTGGGTTAATAGCATATTAGAAATAGCAAAAAGAGATAATAAATGAATAGGACTATAAATCTGAAAAAAAATTTATCCCTATTAGAGTATAGATAGACCAGGAAATAAAAGTGTTTTATTTGGCTTGGGCTAATATAACAAAATCCCATAGACTAGGAGTGTTAAACAACAGAAATATATTTTTTACAGTTCTGAAGTCTGGAGAATCAAAAATCAAGGATAATTTAGTCTAAGTCAAAATTGCGAAGTGTGGGAAAATGCCATTTTTCCGGAAGAAAGCCACCCCCAACCGGGGATGCTTGCTGCTTCTCTGCCTTCTTTCAGCCTCTGATGTGACTTGATAAAAATCTTGAATTGTAGAATTTTTCAGTGTACTGTGTTCTGACTTTCAGGAGTACATGGTAACCAAAATGCACTGGTGTGATGCAGAGTCCAAGTCCAAGGACAATAGATTTGGCAAAGTATTCAAGATCCATAGAGGCAGGACACATATTTCAGCACCTGCGGCCAATGACTAAATGTAGATGCAATGCTCTATCAGCAGCTTCTTCTCTGACGCTAAAAGTTGTTGCTCAAAGCTTCAGTCCAACAGGAAATATTGTGAAGAGGACTGCTTTTCACAGATGTGTGGAGCTTTGAAGTTTACTTGGGACAACATTTTCCAAATAATTATTCTCTCCATTCAGTCTGGAAAATGCAATTAGAAATTTTTCTCCTTGTGGGTTTGAGAAGGAACATTCAATCTTAGGCTCATACTTTTTCATAGTCCACCTCTGCTAAACAAGCGTTGTCCGAAAGCCTCACAATGAACACAGTGGGCTATTTTTTTGGTTCCAGAACAAGCAGTGTTTCTTAGTCTGGTATGAAAGAAGAGGTTTTTATAATTGGCAGTATTACAATGACAACTGGCATGCATTTGAAACTAGCTTGGTAAAAGTAAATTCATGTATGACAGAATTCTAGAATCTCTAGGATGGAAGAGCCCTTAAATTCATCTAATCTAATCATATATCCTTCAATTTAATTATGGCTACTCTATTATTTCATTGCTCATTCTTCTATTTTAAAGTTCTAGTCACAGAAAACCTAGTTCACTGGGTTTGGAGAAGCTCTGTTAGAAAGTCTGCCTTTTATTGAGTTGATTTTCTTCTATGTAAAACTTCCCCTCATTAAAGCTAGTTATAACCCTTGGCATCATTCAAAGTTCAAACTATCCTCTTGTTCAGTAGCCTCTAGAGTAGAGGAAAAACAGTATCACATCCTAGAAATGACAATCTATGCATCTCCTTTATCACCCAAATACTTTCTCCATGATATTTCCACTTTAGAGATTCACAGACACTTAAGAATCTGTACATCCTCTTTACCTTGACTCATAACTGGTCTATTTCTATTGAATGGAGCATATATTTCCATTATTATACTCCAATTTTCTATCCTATTGTTTTCAGGTATTGGTAATAAGTATAAGATTATGGTATTTCCAATATTAAAATGAGATGCACTTTGCTTAATTTCCATTCTCTGAGGTATCACTCTTTCTTATTCTTCCAGTAATTCTTATGTTTCATCTTCAAATTGTTATTTTCCTTTCCAGAGTAGATCTATTTTTCCCAATGACCAGCTTTGTAGTCAGGCTGAAGTTCTTTTGATAAGATCAGTTTCTTCTAGGACAAACCAAGCTGTTTCTAATATTCTGAGCTATATTGTACTTCTTCCCAGGAACCCAAATGAGCATTTCAGTTTACAAAGCCACTTTTCAGAAATTCAAACTCTATTAGTTTAAATAATGTTTATAGCCAGCTGTTTACTTTTCCTCTTCCTTCATCCCTGCCAAGTGTAGATAAGAAGAAAGAGTAATGGTAACAACACATGTATCCTCAAATCTTCTAATTTCCTGTCAAATATTTCATAATCACTAAAATGTTTGCTGGTCCTTCTGAATGTCATTTATTTTACCATTAAATCAGTGGAGTGGAGAGTAGAATAATAGAATCTCATCAGATTCTCATCACATTTCTAATAAACTCTAGAAAAAACAGCGCAAATTTCACCTAAATTTGCCAAGTCTTCATAGATTAGATCTCCTTTACCAGGCTGTACTGTCCACCAAAAAATTAATAGAAGCCAGAGTATTAGTTTATTTTCTAACAATGTGAATTCTACACCTCAAGCTTCCCAAGTATAACAAAATTGGATCCTCGATGTATAGTAAATTTAGAACTCAATAGTTCTTTCTTGTTCTGGAAATCAGGTAAGTTAGAATATTAGCAAAAGGTAGAACTCAGGTTCTAGTAATATTATTGCCATTTAAAAGCTTTGTGGCTTGTGGAGTTGCCTTTTTGGAGATTAGTGTACTCAGTCATAAAAAAAGAAAAAATGACAGCTTTCTACTGTGACTCCTTAGTGTGTATGACAGTAGGGATGTTTGCCAGAACACAATCCACAGAGCAGCTGTGGACAATAGAAGTGAAATGTATGTATATTTATAATAATAGCCTTTCAAGTGTTGTCTCTTGCATGAAGCATGCTGCTGATTTAAAGAAATAAATACATACATATATATATATATATATATATATATATATATATATATATATTTAAAGTCCAGTCTCTTTAAAGAATGCTGCTAGACCAAGTGGACATCCATAAACTAAAAATAGATCTAGACATAAATCTAACACCCTTCACAAATAATTCAAAGTGTATTATAAAATCTAAATTAAAATGCAGAGCAATAAAATTCCTAGAAGATAGCACATAGAAGAAGCCCTAGATGACCTTGGGCATGGTGATGGCCTTGGAGAAACACCAGTCAAGATCCATGAAAGAAATAATAGATACCTATATGCCATGAAAATTAAGCACTTCTACTCTGCAAAAAGATGATGTTGAGAGAAGACATGGTGGGAAGAATATTGATGAAAGACACATCTGATGAAGGACTGTAATTGGAAATATACAAAGAAATCTTAAAACTCAACCAAGAAAACAACTTCATAAAGATGTCAAATAAGGACAGGAAAAAATGTTCTGCAGCATATGTCATTAGGTAAGTGCATATGAAAACAACAGTGGGATACCACTACACATCTAATCGGAATGAACAAAGTTCAGAACACCGAAAACAGCAAACCCTAGCAAAGATATGTGTGGAACAGGGATTCACAGACATTGATGGCAAAAATGCAAAAATGATGTAGCCACTTTGGAGTACAGCTTAGCAGATTCTTACAAAACAGAACATACTGTTACCATACAATCTAGCAATTGCACTCCTTGATATTTACTCAAGAGAATTGAAAAGGTATGTCCACACAAGAACCTGCATGTAAATGTTTATAGCAGCTTTATTCACATTTGCCAAAACATAGAAGCAACTAAGATGCCCTTCACCAGTGAATGGAGAAGTTCACTTTGGTACAGGGAGACAGTGAAATATTATTCTATGTTAAAATAAATGATCTATCATAAAAAGACTTGGAGGCACCCTAAATGTGTACTGCTAAGCGAAAGAATCCAGTCTGAAAAGCTATATATTATATTATTCAAACTATATGGTATTTTGCAAAAGGCAAAACTATGGAGGCAATTTTGATCAGAGGCAGCCAGAGATTGAGTGGGAGGTAGGGAGGTATGAATCAACACAACACAGAAAATGTTTAGGGCAGTGAAATACTCTGTATGATTTTACAATGGTGGATATGTCATTAAACTTGGTCCACCTTGAACTTTGAAGGATTATAATGGGTCAGTGTAGGTTAATTCTTAGTAAAAAAAAGTACTGTAACATTCTGTTAAGTAATACAGAGAATGGGAGAGGCTTTGCATGTGTCAGGGCACAGAGTACACTGGAAATCTCTGTATTTCCCTCTCAATATTGTAAACTCAAAACTGCTATGAAGAAAGAGAGTCACCAGGAAAACAGAAGAAATGCAAACAAACATCAGTCAACTGAAGAATGACTTTCTAAGCTTTACGTTCACAGAAAAAAAAAAAAAATCCCTCCGTCACCTCCCCAAATGTTGACAAACACTACAAACACCAAAGTTCAATATTATAAAATTTAACCCAAGGAAAAAATAGACAAGCAAAATAAAATGTTACTAAAACTTCATAAAAGGAGAAACATATTGGAATTATAAAAATGGCTGATTCAAATGGGAAATAATTTCACATAAAAATAAACAGGTAATTAGCAGAGGAAAAAAATAGAACTTGTCTACATACAAAATAATGGTCAAGGTAGTAATTAAAGAACTATAAATGAAAGTAAAACACTCTTTTCTGCCAAAACAACCAAGGAAAATCACTTAAAATTATTATTTGTGATTAAATTACTGTATTTTCTTATGAATATGTTGAAAGTTGGAAAGTGGTGGAAATATTTTTTATTTCATTACTCTTGAGGTTTCTCAGTATTACAACAGGCTATTTTCTAAACATTAATTATGTATTTCGTAGCTTATACACATTTACTCACTTTCTTGGTGCAAAAAAAAAAAAAAAAAAAACAATAAGTGAGGTCATTGAAGAAATACAGTAAGATTACCAAAAGAAGATGCTCATTTACTAATACGATATTTCATATTTAATGTGGTAGTTTTTCTATTTAATTTTCACATTTCTGTACTCAGGGCTTCCCTTCACACAACCTGTGAATTTTTAACAATGCTACTGAAGTCATTAGCTCAGAAATTGTCTAAAAACTGTCCCTTTGGCTAAAATTGCCAATATTTATAAGGCTTGAAACTGTGTAAGTGGCTAGAAGTTTGCCAATTTATGCTGATGTGGGTCTGCTGAACTCAAAACCAAATTATACTAATTTCAGGAAGATAATTACAAAGACAATTATCTACTGATCTCAATGTTTTCATATGACAATTATTTCATTTGCATATACTATCTATCATACTATAACATTACTCATGACAACTTTGTTATTCAAATAATAGTATAGGGGATTTTTATATTCAGAGGACATGAAATACTTTACAATCAGGAAGTTTTATACTTGCAATAAAATTAAACATTTGGGTAGAGTCTAAATATTTCAGAGATTAGAAGCTTGCCATGAAAAGCTTTGTAATTTTTTTCTAAAACTTTCAGATTTGGTAGAGTACTTTACATAAGTAGATGTTAAGTGTTCAAAAATAAAAATTATAGTTTAGAAGACAACATTTTTTCCCCAGCACTACTCTTCCTGACCCTGAAAGATGCCTAGATGGGAAAAATATCTATTTCACTGCTCAAGGAAATGCTATAACCATAAGTTTTCCTTGGTAGTTTAATATAGTAACTGCATGTCTGAATAATACTTCTCAGGTTTACTCAGTGATAAAATGTGCACAGTGAATAGTTTACATGGGAGGTTAGATATCTTTTAGCTGATACATTCTATACAGAGATGAGTTAAATTATTGCTTTATACATAAATCTAAAATGTTTATTTTCAGAGGTAATTTTGATTTATATTTGGGATGCAAATGGTTTATGTTCATACACCACAATATATTGACATTGTAATCACATTGCAAAATTGTTCAAGAATTGGAGATATTGCTAGGAAAATTTACAATGTAAATACAGTTAAGGTATGGTCTTTTTTAAACCCCTTGAAGTCCTTTATATTTTATAATGCTTTAATTTCAGTTAAGAACAAATGTTGAAGCAGAAATATAGTGCATATCATCATAGGTAACTCATATAAATAGCATTTCAATACTACAAAAGGATTTAATTTTGTTCTGTACATTCAAAAACATTTTTCCCCTTGTAAGAGAGAGAAAAGAAAATGTTTCCCTTCAAGTCATTCTCCTAATCTAATCTAGTGAGCACCTCATTCAAATAATTAGGGATGAATTTGTGATATCTTGCTGTGGCTTTAATTTGCATTTCTCTGATGATTATTGATGTTGAACATCTTTTCATACATCTATTGGCCATCTGTAAGTCCTATTTGGAGACATGTCTATTCAGGTTCTTTGCCCATTTTAAATTGGATTTTTTTGGTGTTGAGTTTTACACACTGGTCAGAATAGCTATCATCAATAAGGCAACAAACAGTAAGTGCTAGTGAGGATATGGAGAAAGGGGAACCCTTCTGCACTGATGATGAGAATGCAGATTGGTGTAGCTGCTGTGGAAAGCAGTATGGAATCACCTCAAAAATTTAAAAATGCAACTGCCTCATGACCTAGTGATGCCACTTCCAGAAATTTATCCAAAGAAACCTGAAATACTAATGTGAAAGAACATAAGCACCCCTATGTTCATTGCAGTCACCAAGATATGGAAGCAGCCCAAGTGTCCATCAATAGATGAGTGGATAAAACAGCTGTGGGATATTTACACAAAGAACTACTATTCAGCCATAAAAAGAAGAAACTTCTACCCATTGCAACAGTATGGATGGACCTGGAGAACTTATGCTAAGTGAAATAAGCCAGTCAGAGAAAGACAAATACCATATGATTTCACTCATAAGTGGTATCCATTGAACAAACTGAATTAAAAACAAAATAGAGACAGGCCTATATAGAGAGAATAGGCTGACAGTTATGATGCAGTGGAGGTTTGAGGGTGGAGGGATTGAGCAAAAATGAAAAAGGATCCATTGACATGGAAAACATTGTAGTGATGCTGAGGGTGGGGTAGAGGGATAAATGGTAAAGGAAAAAATAAAGAATGAATTGGACCCAGCCTCAGTAATTCTCTCTCTTGCCTGACTCTCAATCAGGCATGATAGTCTTCCTTTAAATGTAATTTATTTAATTTTTAGATTTTTTATGATTTATAGATTTGAGTACATCTTAAATCGTTTACCTGAAATGAACTATTTCCCTAATATAGAATTCAGAGCAAACCTTTTCTTCACATAATTTAGCAAAAATACCAATAGCAATTTCCATTCATATATTTATTATTTAATTTATATTTATTGTGAATATATGTTAACTAATTAGTATAAAAATTTAAATAACTGCCCTGAAGACACCTAAATACATGGAAAACATTTGTTTTAAAACAGCATTCTCAACAGGAGCTTTGACTGAAAATAAAAGCATTGTTAAATGACTCCCATGGGAAGAGTTTTTTTTTTTTTTAAATCATAGAACATCTTGAGTTTCCCTAGAAGGCATTGTAGACAAAAATGGTAGAACTTGAAGAAGAACTACTTCTTTTCAAAGAAGTTTACATTTCAAAGAGCATAAAATGACTGGAGAATTCCCATGTTTTCTTCATGCTTCAGAGAGACGTCCCTAAAGATAAGTGAAAGAACCTTGCTTCCAGCTTTGGCATCAATTACACAGAAAAGGCAGAAAAATGGATGCTTGAAAAGGGTCATATTAAAAGCTAATGGTTGATGGAAAAGTTAAAAAAAAATTCTTTCTGTATTTTTTCCATTAGGATTTATCCCCTTAGATACCCCTCCCTCGCCTCCTTCAATCACCAAATCCCTACCATGCTGCTCATATCCATGCATCTTTTTTCCTTTTTGCTCAATGTCTCCCCACCTGAACCCCAGCCCCTCCAGAGCTGTCAGCTTGGTCTAAAGCTTAAAGTTCAGGCCCATGCTAACTCTGACAAGCAAAGATTTGTTGCATCTACTAGAAAGGAAAATATGTCAAGCCACAGCTAGCCCGATAGGCTACTCAAGAACTTCTCCATGTAGGATCCCTTAACCAAGGACAGAATGGGCAGAAAAGGCTTATTTGTTCCATACAAACTCACAAGACACAGATAAACATAAAGCATAATGGCACTTCTTAGTAAGAAATGTAGCTGGTAGTTCTATAGTAGACTATTCAAATCTTTATATTCTCTCACCCAACCTTAAGGGTCTGAAATGGAAACCAATTTTGTGGTTAAACTACCATTTGATGATCATGAAATTAGCCAAAAATTATGGGCTGTTTTAATATCTATGATAGGTGGAAGAAATTGTCTTGACTATACAAAGGTACCTGACGAACTCTTACTTTTGGTTCCACTGTTTCCATGAAGACAACTTTCTTTTTCTGCTAACATATACTTTCTCCAGACAAGTTATAATGAACTTCATATGGCTGTTTTATACACTTTTAATCACTTTCCAGACAACCCTTTCTCCAATCTCCACTAGCAGATTCAAACCAATCAATTTATGTTAAAAGCCCTAATTTTTAGTCTAAAAATGATGTGTGTCAGCCCAGTTTGTGTTTGTTTGTTTTAAAGATTTTATTCATTATTTTCAGAGAGAAGAACAGGGATGAAGAAAGAAAGGGAGAGGATCATCAATGTATGGTTGCCTTTCACCTGCCTCCAGCTACGGACCTGGCTGGAGACCTGGCTTGCAACCTGCTTATGTGCCCTGGCTGGGAATCGAACCAGCGACCTTTGGGTTTGCAGGCTGGTACCAATCCACTATGCCACACCAAGCAAGGCTGTGGTGGTATTTTTTAACAACATAGTTCCGTTATATCAAGTGATTTCACAGAAATTCTCAAAGATGAGATATATTAAATGTATTTTTAAGCTCTAAATTATATATTATATAATATTAATATTATAATTTTCCAAAAAATACATTATTTATATGTGCTTTTAAATGAAGCCATAGTGGGTCCTTCAAAGTCAGAGTTTATCAGAGGCTATCCAATTCCATAAATATTTACTAATACTTATTACACTGTGCCAGCCACCGAAAATTCAACATAAACAGGAGAGCAACTTTCCTCTCTCTCAAGAATTTCACAACATAGGGAAGAAACTAACAATCTGTCAAGTAGCTGAAGCCTGTCACTTGGCTGCTGTCTGGGGATTTCAGGTTCTTAGTCCATGAAAACAATAATAGATCTAATATATCTCTCCAGAATTAAAAAAAAAAAAGATAAAAAGACCGTGGAGGGTCTTGCATGTTAGTCTCAGGAGCATCATTTCTGTTCTTCATAAATAACATGGTGATTGAGTGGCTGTACTGGAACGTAACGGGATAAAAGTGTTTCAGGAAAACAAATCAGTCAAGGCTAGACTGGGTGGGCTTGGGGGAGGCGCACGGAAAAGGCATTTTGTGCCATAATTCACCCGCCAGACCTCAAACTCCTAAAATGGCAAGTGGAGCATTAGCATGATGACAAGTATGTTTCAGTGCCGAGAGAGGTTGGGAATACAGAAGTAAACATTATGGTTCCCAGTCCTGCTATCCCAGAGTTCTCAATTCAGTCAAGAAAACAGCTATTCTTTAAAAATTATTTCTTCTGTGATGAATGCTGGTAAGATGTTAAGTGCAAAAGCACATCTGCGGTATTTTTCTATCTGACAGGATCAGGGGCAAATGCTCTTGAAAGTGACTTTAAAAGCTCAGTGCTCTAGACAGAATGTGGTCTTCCCCCATCACCCACCGCCCCCTGGGTCACAAATTCCTATGTTGGAATCACACTGTGAATGTGTTTGAGACAAGCCTTTGTTTGGGAGGTAACTAGTTTATATAGGTGGCAACCGCTTGATGCCATTAGTGCTTTTATAAGACACATTGGCCAGGGGGAGGAGAGACTTTGCAAACATTCTAAGAAGAAACAACAGAATATGCAAAGGCCCTGAGGTGCTAGATAAATATGACCAGTTTCCTGGAATGTTCTTTGATGGTCAAAATCCTTTGATGAGCCAAATAATTAAAAGGATTTAACTCCAGCTGATCTGGGCAAAGTTGGGCAGAATTATCTTCCTAAGCATGTTTTTCTCCTCTGCACAAATTATAAAGTTGTTGGAATTTATGAAATTGTTGGGATAAGTCATTTCTTTAAATGCGTTTCTGTTATTACTTTGAAGCTGTTGACAAGTTCAGAAATACATGGCATAACATCAGAGAATAAACCTCAATATCGAAATTACAGAGAAGCAAAACAGTACATGATTCAGAAAGGAGTTCTCAGGCATATGGAATTATGATAAGAAACAAAACCAGCCAATAATCATAGCAAAGATCAGGTAAGTAAAGGAAAAGGGCTATGTAGCTTGGGAAGGGAAACAGAGAAGAGAAAAAGGAAACATTTTATTCAAATCTAATACTTTGTTATTGATTTTTCTTTGCCAGAATACTTCCAGAATACTTATAATGCTTTTGACATTGAACTATTTGGCTAAAGCTGTTGGATTAGTCAAGGTAAAAACTCAGGTCTTGGTGTAATCCCTTATATTTCACTTACATGTGATGTATTCCTTTCTCAACAAGGAATGCTCTTTTATTGATAAAATAAATGAAATTGAGAATCCCAAAGGGAACCTGATGTCCACTCACACAAAATAGATTTGTAAAGTGTAAGTCACAGCCAAGGAAAGGATTTAACTACATGATGATTGTGGGTTTCTTCTCTTCATTTTTTTTTTGCAAAGTCAATACTAGTCAGATTTTCTGTTCTTTTATGTGTTAGCCAGTATGTTATCTTTGAAGTTTCAAATGACCAAAAGCTATGTTCCTAAATTCAAATGTGGGCTTAATTAGTTAAAAAATGTAACATCATTTATGGCCATTAAGGCTGTTATCTGCTTGCAGCAGGAAACTGTTATGATGTATGAAATCTATAAAGCTTTTAAAGCAAACTCTCCACTGGGGAAGTTGGTAGCTTATTTGCCTCATCATCTCTTAGGACAATTGTCAAAAACATTTTAGCCAGCCTTAAAAATGTCTCGCTGAATATGTTCAGTAAGGTTTCAATTGAGACATTTGGGAAGCTGTGATAAATTGGCCTCGATTGAGCCCTGGCTGGTGTGGCTCAGTGGATTGGCACCGGCCTGCGAACCCAAGGGTCACTGGTTCCATTTCCAATCAGCCAGGGCACATACCCAGGTTGCAAGCCAGGTCTCCAGCCAGCTCTGTAGCTGGAGGCAACCATACACATCTCGGCTTCTCTCTCTGCACCTCTCCCTGAGAATAATCAGCAAAACCTTTAAAAAGAAGTTTAAAATATAAAAATAAAAAATGAGGAAATGGGGAGAAATGTAAGCTCAGTCTTGGTTCTTGTACATTTAGCTTTAGTCTGGGGTTGGTAGTTGGTGTTCAAACCCAGAGAATGCTGTTAGCATTTGCAGAACCTTATTCCTTAAAGCCCAGTCCTTTTTGTTTTAAATTGAAGATCAAGAATAGTCAAATAAAATTTTTCAATGTTAAATCAGCGTGAGAGCAGGTGCTGAGGTCAACTCTTTAATTCACTGAAAACACTCTTCTGAAACCTCTCACTGTGTTCATCAAAGACTTGGGCTTGTTAAATGCATTAGACATATTCATTCCATATTTTATTTCACTCCGCGGTGGTGTTACCCTTGTCCTTCTGCCCTCCTTAATGCATACCTCTTCTCTTGGCTCCTCATATTCATTCCGTCCTGGTGCATTTCTGCTTCCAGGCACCTGCCCTCATGCACTCTCATCTTAAACTCTTCTCCTTGCTTCACATATTGTGTCAATGCGTTCACTGATTCCTAGTCACACCCTCCTAAATAGGACTCCTGCATTGCTCAAATTGGAACAATTTTTATAGCAAGAAGATGCTTCATTTAATATTTCTAGAAGGATAACTGGAATAAGCGGAGGCTTCCCTGGATGAACCTGGATGCATGGCATCCATCCATATGAAGTGACTGAATGCAAAAATCATTGTAATTCTCCTCCTCTTTTTCCATCCCAGCCCTTGACCCCATCACTCTGTAGCCCCAACCCTCTCTCACTCTGGGCTTTGGGCCAGAGAATGAGAAGGAAATTCCCTTGTTCCAGTTCAAGCCTAGTCATCAAGAGATGGTTCTCTTGCACAGCTGGACTGGCTTGTCTTTGCACCTGAGCTTCTCTGTGAGCGCACAGCAGCCGAGCCGTTGGGAGGGACACCTGTGGCACAGTTTGAATGCAGGCCAGATGCTGAGCTGTCCAGCTGACTTGGCCTAAAAATAGGTACCTGAAGGAGCCCAGCTGAGATCCGAAGAGCTTCCCAGACAGGCCCCAATTTTCTTGCTATCCCACACATTTCTGAGTTGAATGAGTAATTGTCATATTGAACTAAAAATACTTGAGGTGGTTTACTATGCAATAATATTGTGGCAGTAGATAACTCATCATACAACTACTCCAATCTCTCCCCTGAGATATAGAATCATATACTAAATATCTTTACCTGAATCATCCAAAGACAGTCCAGATTCATGGAACTGAAAATAAAGTTACAGAATTTTCCAAATGTATTCCTTTACCCATGTTCCCTAATGTCAGGAATCTAGTATTTCAAGTTAAAACTCCGGGGCCATATTAAATTCTCAATCTTCCCCAGTTTTAATGGGAGCGCTCTTCCTCTTGAGTCTATCTTTTATTTATCTTTATAAATCATTGTTTCCATGAGAAGGCCTTGACTCAACCTTCTCAATCCAGGCTCTTGCAAGAGAATCCCTAATATTCTAATATACCCACTAAATGTAATACATTTCTTTATCTCCTATACTTCCAGACTTGGAGAACTAAAAATGTGCACTCCAATAATTTTCTCTAGGGTTTATTTCCCTTGAAGAATCCAGATTTAAGAAGGCTTTGCTCATCTTTAGGGCACTACTGCAATGGCCTACACAGCTATTTCACCTTTCTAAGCTTCACCTTCTTCTAATTGGTCCTCTGTAAGTCATGATGTACTCTAGCCTCTGCCATTGTTTTCTCATCTGTGACTGAAGTGCATACAAAAGGAAAAAGATCCTCTCTGACAAGGATGCTAACAAAATTAAAAACAATCATATATTTAATCTATCACTAATACCTTTATATTACTGAGCTGGCAATGCATCAGTAACAATATTTAAGTATGAAAACTTGCTGCTGTCCTGTCATTGCCTTTATCCCTCTTGG
The DNA here is from genome assembly GCA_004026585.1 of Noctilio leporinus. Taxonomy (NCBI): domain Eukaryota; kingdom Metazoa; phylum Chordata; class Mammalia; order Chiroptera; family Noctilionidae; genus Noctilio; species Noctilio leporinus. Next base: position 664,236 of record PVIW01000075.1, read on the forward strand.
ATAGACTGGGCTGAGCATTCAATAAAGACTTTGAAGAGAGTTGCAGATACATGAAAGCGCCATGTCATGAACTAGTTTACCCAATAGATAGGGCCCTTGTGTAGAGTGACATCAAAGCACATGGTGGATCCAGAATGACAACTCTTGACCTGAGGGCTTGATGCTGTCTTTCAAGATGTTACATCCTCTCAAATGCAATGCTGTTGCATATATTACAATGTCTTTCCAAGACGAGGACTGTGAGCTCTACTGATATTTGTGCAGCAATAAAATTTTCTCAAAACTGCAGTAACTTGCCAAGTAACTCTGTAATTTAATCAGGCCATCAATCAGCAAGGTTAGGTCATACAAGCTAATATTTCTTTGGAGCTTGGATACAGTTGAATGGGTTCTGGTTGAACTGGAGGCAAAATGTTAGTTCCTCATGACATTTAACAGTTCCTGGAGTCATTATTTTGACAGCATCTATTTGACCTGAGAAGCTTCCTGCCTACAGAAATAGCTGTAGGGCAAAATTTGCTTATGTAAAAACTCAAGAATAAAAATGACCTTAAAGGTCAGTTTTAATCATCTATTAAAAATAAATATGGGCTTCTGAGTAAGTTGATGACATGGATCCAGGCTCCTCACTTCCCCCACCCAGAGTTTATAAGAATGACCAGGAAAAGATGACAACAAGGAACTACAGGCTCTAAGCTAAAGATTTTAGGGAATAGCTGCTGAATATACTGTACACCGGCTTGTTTGTGAGAATGCACAAAGGCCTTTTTATTTGCAGTTTCCCTTCCATAAAAGAACAGCGGCACTAAGAACTATTCAGAAAAGAGCCTGGAAACCCCACTAATACCTTCTTAGAGAAGAGAGGAAATTTGTGAGATGAGTTGTCATAATACACAGAGGGTCATCGCAGCAAGGGGTGTCTTTCTGAAACAAGTGTCTAAGATATAAGCAGAATACCCAGGGGGAGATCATTCTAGATTTGAATGGGTCACAAAACCTCAGAAGCAGGACTTTCTTTTATGTAAAGGACAAAAAGAATCAGAAGGTTCACAAGCCTTAAGGCTTCTTTCTGAAGGGGCATATACAGTAAGTGGAGAGTGATCCTACTTAGACTGGTTCACATTGGCACCATTTCTTCTTCATCCTGAATTTTCCTTAAACCATAAGATCTTTGAAATGATGCAACAGGTCAGAAAAAAGGGGACAATTTCAAAGAATCAGAGGAAATCTCTTTCTTTGAAATCCTTACACTAACCAAGGAGGAAAAATTAGAAAACAGCCAAATCATGTTTCCAAAAGGTCAACATCAAACAATTTAGCATGTACAAAGTTACAGTAATAAACAGCGAGGTAGGGAAAATGGGAAATGGAAGGTAATGTATTAAATTGAGGAGAGTAATAAAGATGGAATACAGGATGATAAACCCCACGCAGAGAAGGCATTAAAAACCATACATAACTTCTGTATAGGTTGACTCTGTGTTAAGTTGAAAGTACCAATGACATATGTGTTCAGATACTTCTTGCTAATTCAACATGTGCCACTTGGGGCTGACCTTTGCAGAAGTGATTTTGCAGAAGGCCATGGGGTGTCCTCGGCTGCCCAGGGAAGGACAGTGTCACAGTTCCCCAACATGCATCAGCAAGCAGCTGGCTGAGACCCAGGGAGCTCCAGATGACTGCACCAAGAGCGTCCCTGCCAAACTGTGTCACTCTTGAATCCAGGTTGAAAGAAACATGTGGATGTGGACTATTGTATCCTGTCAAGTCTGTCGAGTATGAATTCATGACCTAGATATATAAGTGGAAACTAAGTATTTGCCTGCCCTGCCAATCACTCAGTAAAATCTATTGGCAGCTGTAAACATAAATTATTTTATAAATAGTCATTAGTAAAACAAAATTTTAATTTTTAAATTTTGCTCCTGGGAGAGGCTGTAGAGGTGAATTAGGTGAGATTGCTATAAATTGATTATAGACTTGGGAAATAAAATGTATGTTGAATAATGCGGGGAGAAAGAACAGAAAGGTGAATCAAAATATTATTAAAATATAAATAAAAATGGTTTTAATTAGATACAATGTTTAGAGTCAATACTTTAATTCAAAAATGAGAAAATTTGTGTTATCAAGAAGCATTGCATTAAGAAATAATATGAATTCATGCTTGAAGAAAGCAACAGCAAAAGAACTTAAGAAGAGGGAAGTAATGATATAAAAACACCAGTGGTAAATGATATCACCAGCTAACCATGGAGTTACTTAAACATGTGCTATTTATGAAATAAATTGGCAATAAATGTAAATAATAAAAATTTAATTTTAACCTAAATTTAATATTGTATTTAACAGAAAGAAAGGTAGCTCTCTGAGGTCTGTCCTGAAAGTATCAGCCATGCAAACTGTTTTAATTATACTGACACTGGCTTGATCCTTTCTGGACAGACCTCGTATTCCTTCACATTCATAATACAATAAATTGAAACCATTATCAAAATGAAAAGGGAACCAACTTTATAGAAGAACATATTTGCCAATGAGACAATTGTCAAGAGTTTGATCTCCAAAATATATAAAAAGCCCATACAACTCAACACTAGGATAAACAAAATTTTTTTAAAGAGCAAAGGATTTAAATAGACACTTCTCCAAGAAGGACATGCAAATGGCCTGTACACATGTGAAAACAGCTCAACATCACTAGCTATCAGAAAGATGCAAATTAAAACCACAATGAGAAACCACTTCACACCTGTCAGAATGGCCATCATTAACAAATCAACAAACAACAAGTGCTAGTGAGGATGTGGGGAAAAGGAAACCCTAGTGCACTATTGGTGGGAATGCAGACTGGTGCAGCCACTGTAGAAAACAGTATGGAATTTCCTCAAAAAAACTCAAAATGGAACTGCCTTTTGATCCAGTGATTCTGATTCCACTGCTAGGATTATACCCTACGAATCTCTAGCCATCAATTCAAAAGAATGTATGCATCCCTACATTCGTAGGCAAGTTCTAGAAACAGCCTAAGTGCCCATCAGTAAATCAGTGCATAAAAAAAACATAAACTTTGGTACATTTACTACTCAGCAGCATGGATAAAATGGGAGAATATCATGCTAAGTGAATAAGCCAGTTGGTAAAAGAAAAATATCATATGATCTCACCTGTAAGAGGAATCTAATGAACAAAACAAACTAATGAATAGAATAGAACCACGGCATGGAAACATGGAACAGACTGAGAGTGACCACAGGAAAGAGGATAATGGTGAAAGAAGTGTGAGGAACTAGACAAAGAACATGTATGACTGACTCACGGACACAGGCAACAGTGTGGGAACTGACAGGGGGAGTTGGAGGTGGGATGGGTGGAGGAGTGCAAAAGGGGGAAAACTGGGGACAAATACAATAGTAAAAATGATAAATAATAAATTAATTAAATAATAAAGTTTTTAAAATACTGAACCATAAAAGAGAAAAATAAATGGTGAGGTAAAACTTTTATTTGTATTAGGGCAAAGAAAGAACCACAAAAATAACTGTATGTTAGATAATACTGTATGAACTTTTGGAAAGATTTAATATCAAGCAACAGAATGATAGCTACCGAAATCAGAAGCAAAGATCTTTATCAAACGAACACAAAAAATGTTATTTGAAAATAAGTCTGGAATATATTTATAAATATACAACCAATATAAAATGGTTATATTTAACAAAGGATTATTACATATACATAAATTTTTAAAAATAGGAATATGTTAAGTAATCTATTCACTAAGGAAAAATCCAAATAGCTAATATATAGAGAAAAAGATCAGTTTCACTAATAATTGCAGTCTTAAATGTCAATGACATACTCATTATACATCCAAGAGTTTACAAGAAAATACTGAAATTCAGAGTTGGCAAGAATGGGCATTCTTATGAGAGTATGCATGAATTAGTACAAATTTAAAATAGAACTTTATACTTTATATTTTTAATTTTTTTTAGTTTTCAGTTTTTGCTATAGAGAATAAGCTGACTATCTATTATGGGGGAATAGTATTCAAACGTTTATTATTTTACTGGTGAATTTTGCCAAATATGTGTAGAAGAAGTAACACTTATCCCTCACAAAATCTTCTCAGAATTACAAGAGGGAACACTTCCCACTTCACTCTGTGAAAAGCGTTGCTCAGATACCCAGATCAGACAGGCATCACAAGAAAACTATAGACCTGTATTTCTTATGAATATAGATGCAAACATCCTCAACAAAATGGGTTCTATACCATGACCAACCAGCATGCATGCCAGAAATGCAAAGTTGTTTAACATAAAGACAAAAAAACCAATCACCATAGTGATAGGATAAATTAAAATACATGATCATTTTAGTAGTTGCAGAAACAACATTTAACAATATTCAATGCATTCTCATGATAAGCACGCTCAAATTAGGAATTGAAGGATATGTCCTCACTCTGATAAAGGCCTCCTCAAAATATGCACAGCTATCTTCATTCTTAATAATGAAAGGCTGAATGTTTTCTCCTAAAGATGTCTGCCCTTGTCACACCCATTCAACACTGTCCCCAAGGTTTCAGCCAAATAATTGGATAAAAGAAAAAATTGAATGACTGAAAAAAAGCACACCGATATTAGAAAAGGAAAATTATCTTTGCATATAACAACCTTATACATAAAAATTCTAAGAAATCTACTACAGATATTAAAATAAATGATGTTATATATTGCTATCAGATAAATACACAAACATCAACTGTATTTCTACACCCTAATATTGAACAATCTAAAAATTAAGACTATTTCAGTTATAATAGCATCAAAAAGAACAGAGTGCTTTGAACAAATACAGCAACAGTAGCAAAGACATATATTAGTTTTATTTTGCAGTGGTAACAAGTCACTATAAATTTAGTGAGATAAAATGACACACATTTATTATTTTCCAATTCTGGTGAGAGACCACAACTCTGAAATAAACATACTGGGCTGAAGGCATGATGTTAAAAGAACTGGTTCTTTCTGTTGTCTGTAAGGGAGAACCTCTTTCTCACATCACAGCGCTCTTACTCGGACTTTTCTGTGTTCTTCCAGAGTCCATGAAGCCTGGTGAGTACATTGGGCCCACCTCCACAGTCCAGGGTAACCTTATTGTAGGGTCAGCTGATTAGAATCTTAAACATTTGCGATTCGAATTTGTTATATTGTATAACATATTTACAGATTCTGTACATTGTCCTGCTTATTGTCACGTGTTTTTACTTTTTGTTATTGTTGAAAACCTGACATTAAAAAAAAAAAACATTATGTGGAAACTGGAAATCAGGTGTCCTCCTCTCCAGGGTTTCTTGTTGCTGCCGTAATTTCTTTTTTTTTTTTTTTTTTAGCAACTTTCTTGAAGTAATTGAGTAAAGCCTGTATCCTTCCTTGTGTGTGGCCACAGAAGTCAGCTTGTTAAACTCAGCAGTCAACTAAAAATCGAACAAGGATTAAATGCCTTGAACCAGTAAGTCATCTGGTGGTCTTGGGCCAGTGGCTCTGCGTGCACGGTGGGGCACATTTTTAACTCTGGTAGTTTACAGCTCTGCTTCGGCTTGCACTTGCTACTGGCAGGGCCCCTCCAGGTCAGCAGCAGATAAGAGATCAGGCCCTTCTCAATTCTTTATTGGCTATTCACACAGCTCTCCAAATGCATGCATGAGTCCTTGGATAGTCATAGGCAAAGGATGGCGTATTTTAAAACCCCTATGGACATTTAATTCTCCAGCTTTTGTGCTTAAGAACTTCCGGTCAATTGCTAGTTTGCTCAACTGTCAGTCGCTGCCTTGGGCAGCTGCAATTTTTAATTGAGTTTATTGGGATGACATTGGTTCACAAAACCGTATTTCAAGTGCATGCAACACTTGCAACTCAACAGAGCATCATCTGTGCATTGCATGGCGTGCCCATCACCCCAGGTGAAATCTCTTTCCATTCCCTTTTCCCCCATTTGCCCATCTTCACCTCCCTTCTGACCATCACCACGCTGTTGTCTGTGTCTGTGTTTTGTGTGTGTGAGTTCTCTTCTTACCCCTTCACCTTCCTTCATCCAGTCCCCCTCCTGCCTCCCCTCTGACAGCTGTCAAGTCTGTTTCCTGCACCCAAGCCTCTATTTCGTTCATAAGGTTCCACACATAAGTGAGATCAGATGGTAACGTCCTCAGGTGGTTGCAATTTTAAAAACTCGCTCTTAACTGCTACAAATGCCCCAGCCAATAGTCCATTTGAACCAAATAAGCCCTGACTCAGGTCAAAAAAGAAAAAAACCCAATTCCTGCACATGTACATTTCCAGGACACTTCCAGAAACAGTCCTGCACAGCTACTACTGCAGGGGTGAGGAGGGTGCACTGGGAATGGGACAAGTCAAGACGTGAGAAACGTCACTTCTTACTCAGATTCTGCAGTTTTTCTTGGGCAAATGCTCTCTGGATTGATGCAGCCTGTCGGTTAAAATCTAAAGTTCTGAAAAATCTTGGGCAATGTTTGTTTTTATGGAGACCTCTGAAGGTCCATCCTGTTCTCCTCATGATAGGTTTTAACTAAAATTTAGTCTTATTAGAATATTATTCAGAGAAGCCATTATATTTTAGGGTTTTTGTGGCAAATGAAAGGCTTGCATTAGGTCTGGGCTGCTTTGATACAGTGCTCAGTGGTAACAGGTGGTGTATTTGAGCATGTATGTGCATATATGTGCATACGTCCCTCTAGTCACATGATACCCACAGTGAGTATTAGAGGGAGTGATCAAATTCCTGGTCTAGCGTCTTCAACTCTGTTCATTTAAATTAAAGAAGTATTTACCAATGCCCTATAATGTTTCAATTGATCTACTGGTGTCACTAGAACACAGAGATGAGTATGTCACAGGCCCCGCCCTTAATGCGCTTCCAGATCCTCCGATTTATTGTATTTTTTTTGCTAGAAAGAGGAGACAAAGCCAATAGGTACAGAGACAATATTGGTTTCAGAGCAAACCAAATCTAGGCTGGAATCTGCCCCACCCCCCAAAATACCAACGGTGGGGGTGCTCTTAGCAAATGTTTGCTCTGAGCCCATGAAGGCTAATGTTTTACACAGATTTTCCTCATACACTCATCATGAGAACCTTATGAAGAATGTTGTCCTCATTTAAAATGACTGACTGAGGCTCTCTCCGAGGTCACATAAAATGACAGAGCTGCTGCTTTGTCATATCCACCCTTGAATTCCGAGTTTAGAAGGTGCTTCTAATGGGTAACCAGATCCTGCCACTTGCCTGTGGAGGACCCTTGGGCAGTCTCTCCGAGTTTTCACTGATCTGTGCGGCTCTGCAAAATTCTTCCTTCACACTCTTCTCTCCGTGATCACGTATTCCTTTTAGAATCAGACAAGCATTTGAAGAAGTATGCTGTTACTTCCAATGCCCTCTCATGTCCTTCATGTAAAAGTGACAAGCTGTGCTAAGAACAGTAGCACAACATACACCTCTTCAGAGAAGAAGAAGTGGAACATTTTTCTTTAACAGGTATGTCTAAAAACTATCTTGGTAAAGTTTTGGCCAGGTAGCTCAGTTGGTTAAAGTTGTTTCAGTACACCGAGGTTGTGGGCTTGATTCCAGGGCAAGGCAGATACAAGAATCAACCAATGAATGCATGAATAAGTGGAATAACAAATTAGTGTCTGCCTCTCAAATTAATAAATTTTAAAAAATTCTTGGTTAAAATCGAATGCAGTTTCTGATTATGTACACATCTACCTCTGAAACTTAGGAAGACGTAGAATATAACAATCTTAGGAAAATGATACATCAATCTTTTCATTATACTTTGAAATGTGAATTCTTGACTTTGTTTCTAGTGAATAAAAAGCTTATCCATGCTTCTGTTCTTTTAAATTACTAAATGATACACTTGTCAAGGATCTTTCATACTGCAGTGTTAGACACGATATAAGCATGTGGATAGGTGGCTCGTACAGGGGAAAGAATCTGAGGGATTTTGAAGAGGGCCACTTATTCACAATTCATAAACCGCCTCATAAGGGGAAAAGTTGTGTTTAACAGGTTACTGTCAGCTCTGTTTCTGCCTCAGGCAGTGAACTCAGGGAAAAACGCTGCACTGTGAAATTGTTTAAACCACTAATCCTGGCTGCTTTCATTTCATAGAGATATCTGGGAAGATACATGCTGTTTCACATAATAAGCTGTGGTCACACACAAGAAAATGCAACCCTAAGCATCAGAAAAATATGGGCATTGTGTTTACACTCAAAATCATGCTGTTGTCATTGAGTATTTATTTGGTATAACTAAAGATCAAATAATACATTAAGTTAGTGTAGCACGCATTTCATTGATCTATTAATGTTCACCTGTAGACGGATAGGCAGCTGTGTATTTCAGTTTCTTAAAGCTCATTTAAATAGACCAACAAAAATAAAACATGCTCACGGCCATAGGAGGTCAAACACTATACGCTTTACATTATTCAAAAACAGAACCAAATGAAAAACTACTTTAAAAAGGATTTTTGGTGTTTCTGGCCAAAAAATGTTTTTCTTCTAAAATATAATCTAAATCAAAGAAATGTGCAAAATTTTTTTCTATAAAAACAGAATATGATGAGTTAATTGGTATAATTTTAAATTTTATATTTAAGGGCTATAGCTTAGCATGCCTTTTCACAGTAATTATATATTTTAGTTTATAACTGTTTCCATGTTTAATAGTTCCCAATTAATATTTCATGGATAGTGTTCTTTTAATAGAGCTTGGTATAACCCAAACACTCCTTTTTTTCCTTAGCCCATTGCATTTAAGGCTACCCATTTGATAGCAAAAATCTTGATCTATGAGTTCTCTAATTTCTTAAAATTCCTATGAATGAATAAAAAAAAATAGTGGGTAACATTTACTGAGCCTACATGTACCAGGTGATAGTCGTATTTGTATTTTTCATGTATCATAGCCTTCACAACCAACCAACAAAGTAGGTATTATTATTATACCAATTTCACAGATGAGAAAACTGACAGGTGAAGCTAAGATTCTAACAAAGGAACCATGTGCTAAATGTTTGGATACCTTGCTCTGCTCTGGTGTATGCTTAAGGTTCCTTTGTTTTAGCATTGTACTTTTGCTCTTTTAACAGTGCAGACAATGCCACTGTGTATCTTTTGCATTGCTCCACTCAGTCATCATTCAGTGATGAATGAAAAACTTTCAACGGGGGGTTCATCAGTCTACCAAGTAAATGCACGGGGTGCTTTACCTTACCAATGCATGGTTGCCCTGTATGGGTAAATATGTAACAACTGCCAGTTCCAGTCATTCAAAATGAGCAAGTAGGGCAAAGAACATGCACCAAATTTTGCATTAAGCTTGACCATTCCCTGTGGAAACTATTCCATGATCCTGTAGGCTTCCAAAGACAATGCAATGAGTGGGGTATAAATAAAGTGTGGCATAAATGCTTCAAAGATGGTGGAGAACCTGTTGAAAGTGACCCACATTCTGGAGGACCTGCAACAAGCAGAACACCTGAGAACGTTGAACAGGTATGGGCTGCTATCAACAAAGACTGGAGACTGAGTGCGAGTAGTAGAAGCTGATCTGGGGATTCTAAAACCTACTGTATCTGAGATTTTGATGCAGGATCTTGGCATAAAACATGTCATGGCAAAGTTCATTCCATCGGCTTCTGCTACCAGAGCAGAAGGAACATTGTGTTGCAGTTGCTAATGACTTGATTCAAATTGCTACCAATGAAACAGATTTCCAAGAAGGTCATGTCCAGAGATGAATGGTGGGTCTACAGCTGTGAACCAGAAATGAGGTCCCAGTTATCCCAATGGAAGCCACCTGGTTCTCCACACCCAAAAAAGAAGCTGCAAAGTTGTGGCAAGATCAAGACCATGTCAAGTATGTTTTTTGAATGGGAAGTCATGAGTATTGCCCTCCTGGACAATTAATAAGGAGTACTACCTCAATGGTCTGCATCAGGTGAGAGATGCAATATGACAAATATGGCCACAGCTAGGAGCAACTGGTGACTGACAGCTTCTTCACAATAACATGCTACTCATGCATCATGTTCTCATGCAGAGTTTTTGTAAAACATCAAATCAACCAGGTGATTCAGCTTTCCTGAAGTCCAGATTTGCTGCCCTGCAACTTGCGGCTTTTCGGAAAACTAAAATCACCTCTGAAAGGGAAGAGATTTCAGACTGTCAATGAGACTTGGGAAAATAAGACAGGGCAGCTGATGGCAACTGGGGGAACTGTGTGAGGTCTCAAGGTGCCTACTTTGAAGGGGGCTAAGTCGTCATTGTCATATGTACAATGGTTCTTATATCATCTTCAATAAATGTCTCTATTTTCATATTGCATGGCTGGATACCTTCTGGACAGACTTCATATATGACTATCTAATCACTATGCTATGCAACTGAAACTAAAACAAAATAATAAGGAATGTAAACTGTAACTGAAAAATATAATTTAAGAAGGATGATCTCCACCCCACATTTTAAAATATTTTATTGTTATTTTGATCATCAGTCTTTTTTATTAATTCTACAAAAGAATATTTGCTGTTAAATATTACTCACTTATAAACACTACAGTTAAATGAATTTTCTCTCATTATTTTTATCTCATGTACTAGAGGAGAGCAAACAGTGTAGCTGCTTTTTACTTCCATTCTGCCAAAGACAGTACTGACTGTAAATTCATAATATGAGTGAATAATGATATATTTTACCTCATTTTAATTTCAGTAATTGAGGAGGAAAACAGGAAGACCTATTTTAAAAGCCCTGCCCTGGTCAAGCTCTAATGAGAAAATAGCTGAGTCTCTGGCTGCCATGGTAACAGGGCATTATGGAAATCTGATTAGCATGCCCAACAGCTATGTAAACAATAGGCTATACTTCTAACTGTATTGTCTCCCCTTGAAAGGTGGGCTTTATGCTCCTAACAGATGAGAGGTGGTTGGCTCTGTTTCTCTATATAACAGATATGCTATGTGCTACATGTTCAAAAATTCAACTCAAACATCTAGCACTCCAGGTAAATTACATTTTGAGGAACTTTTGAAAAACTGAATTTACCCTTTGAAAAAAAAATGAGTTTACCCTTCTCATTAACTCACAAATTTCTAAAAAAACTTAAGTTTTCTTTTATTATTTCTATGGAATTTCATTGACATTATACCCATGTAAAAAATTTTTAAAGTTTCATGAAAATAAGTAAGAGTCTTCCTCAGAACAAAATTCCCCAATGTACTGGGTACTGGTTTGGACATTGCACCAGAACTGTGAGTCTCCACGAGTAGTAAGATCAGAGAATGTTAGAAAGAGCCAGATGTGAGCATGTTTACAGATGCTGAGTGTAATGACAGACAAGGGGTGACTTAGGGGTTGGGGAGAAAGTTGACCCCAGGCAACTGTGGGCAGAGCTTTTCCATGCATCTGTGTGTTCAACAATTTCTTCCCTTCTGTGCCCTTGGCCTTCACAGTGCAAACATTCAATAAATGTTGAAAATTACAGAACTTAATGCTTTCAGTTCTACTTTGTTCTCTTTAATATCTTGAGTGTCAGTGAATTTCTAACAAAATTGATCACTGCCTTCTGATCCTCTTTGCCAGATAACTTAATTCTAAAAGAAAACCCAGCAAGATTGGCTGAGGCAAAGTAAACACTAGCATGCATTATTGACTAGAAATCCGTGCACCTTGTCAGAGCTTGTGAGTTCAAGAAGCATTAATAACACTTCTTCTCGGAAGCTTTTTACTCTTGTTAAATGCATCAGCACGTGGACTAAGTTTTCCAGGTACCAGATGTCAAAAGCAATCCATCTAAAGTCAATATAATGCAAACCAAAGGAGCATTTATCTACACTGCTCTAAATTCAGTGAGGATGTGATGTTGCAGAGAAAAAAAACCAAAAAAACAAAACCCAGTGTCATCAAAATCAGCAAAGTCCAAAGTTTCATTTGTACAAGGGAAGTCCTAGGGCCCTATTGGATTGTGTGCTTGAAACTTTGCTAAGAGTGTCAATCTTATGTTAAGTATTCTAATGATGATGATGATGACAATAAATCAAGTGGGTAGCCAGAGACATGGAGATGATAGAAGCATTTGTAGCATAGATGGTGCTGATGGTGTCAAGAATGCACATCTATCTCCCAACTCATCGAGTTGCATCTATTAACTGCATACAGTTTTTGTCTGTTATTCCTATTGCAATTTTGAAAGCCAGGAGAGTGAAGAAACAGCGCACAAGTACATTCCTTGGAGAGATCAGGCTGGTTCGGGTATTTACGAGCACTGACCTGGGGTGGAAGCAGCAGTTGGAAAGCCAGTCGGTGTGGCCAGTTCCCGTGAGGAGCACGTTGCCTTTGGGGAGCCCCACGGCCTTCCAGAGGTGGTCCTCACCGCAGGAGACCAGGATGTCTTCGTGGGGGTGCATGACAATGCTGCACGGGGAGAGATGGAAGAGGGATGGGGTGGTAAGAGTGAATGCTTTCACAGTGGGGGCTCTGTCAGATAGCAGCAGCTACCCCTCCTTAGCAAGGCAGGATGGGTCCCAGGGTGCTGGTCCAGAGCTCAGAGGAGCCCGATTTTCCACCCTGGCTATGGCTCTGACACTCATCGGTGTTTGATCACCATCCATCTAATTAACTCCACTGGGTTGCGGATTCCTTATGTGTTCAGCGTGATAGTTGGTTTAGGTAATTGCTCATGTCTAATTCTAACTTGAAAACAATAATTCAGCTTTTTTAAGGGAGAAAAAGTGATGCCAATGTTAATTTGGTGTTAGTATAATTGGACCAGTAACTATGCTTATTAAGAAAATCAAAATTCTTTTCAAACTATAGTGTATCTTAAATCAGGCATTATCAAGGAAAGGATCATGAATCAAAACCACTATCATAAGTCCTTTAATAAACACTATCAATGAAACATTAACTCCATGGCCTACTATCTACACAAAGCAAAGGAGCTCAAATTCTGTGCTAATATGCCACTTAAATTGGCTTCAGTCAATGCACAGTATACAAATTACAGTAATGAATTCGGGATGCACTAGACAATTCCCACTCTGTAGCGGCAGAGAAGGGAATGAGAGAGAAGTATGTAAAATAACGATTAACACATTAAGCAGTATTATCTGAACTGGGTTACAATCATTGCGGCTATTTAAATATTGGAGATAAACCATATCAAAATCAAGAGTCTACAAGGTTAATGCCTGATATTTTATCCATGGCAATGCTTTAATCTTATTTATATAGTTTCATCTATGCCTTACAATGGAACGAAACAAATGTGTCCAACGTTAGGCACCTATCAAAATGCCAGCCTAAATATTAGCGACAAATTGTTCAATTTCAACATTGCCATCTCAAAGCTAAGGCATAATGCTTTTATTTGTCCTAGTGGCATGAAACAGACGTAAACATAAAAATTATGCATTCATTTCTCTCAAAGTACATTTTCTGAAGGACCTTGTTCCTTTCTTCTTCAATACATACTTGAGGAAATTAAATTTCCAAAGAAATACGCAATGATCTCAGTCTATCCTATAGGGCTCCAGGGCTCACATGAGATTAAAACTTTTCTCACCATGAATCCCTTTCATTAATAGCATTTAACCTCAACATTTGGAATGGAAAATCCCTTGCCTTGCATGAGACCTATCCAACTGCGGGAATCTGCTGGGGTCGGTGTTGCAAACATTGAACTCACAGGCCTGCGCCACCATGAGCAGGGCCTTCTGTCTCTGCAAAAGCATGTCTCGTTTTCCTCCAGCCCTTCCCTGCTCGAAATAAACAGTGGAAGGGAAATTTTTCATTTTGCAATTCATCGTCATGTTGGTTTGTGACTTTCAGAAGGCCAATTCAGGAAAGGAATTTATTACAGCTCAGACTGGGTAGAGGATACATTTATAGAACTTAATTAGAAGAAAAATATGATGAGAGGTAAAAAATGTCAGACGGCAATGAATTCTGTGTTCAAACACACATAAGGCGGCAGACCAGCTCCCTGCAGCTCCTGAGTAAGATGTATCTGGTTCAGCTTTCCTGGCAGCCACATGCACACTTGAGTAGATGATGAATTACCCTCTTTACTCAAAGATAACTAAATCATTGATGTCTTTACAAACTTTGAAAGGTTAAGTTTCCCCAGTGACTTCTGGGAGGGGAGCTATTGGTAGAAGTTACTTGTGGACAAATATAAGCATAGGCCCATTGGTGGCTGATCAATTTTGGAAGTGTTTTCCCAGACTCTCCTTCTCTCTTCTGCTTTGGAGCCTCCTCTGTTCTGCCTGCAACTTCTACTTCCTGCCATTCTTCTGGGCAGGCCCTACTGTCTCATGTCTTGGCCCACACTTCACTTTTCATTTTATAAATTTCTCTCAAAAAATGTTCTTCTCATCATTCTGCACAAATTTCAGTCAAACGCTGATATTCTATTCTTCAAGGAATATTTTCCACTTCACCCATAAATTGGTCTTTCGGTGAACAGAAATATTTCCAACCTATATCAAAAGGCACTTAATGCCTCACAACCATCACCCGATAAACACCTGTCATTGACTCGGTCACTAAAGAAGAGCATCAGCAGAGAATGGGTCACAGTGATAAAGATGCTAGATTGAGAGCTGTCCTGTCAACTCAGATGGCTCCATGTGGGAGGTGATTAAGATGGACACATGGGTCGGAAATAGTACCCCAGACACAGAGTTCAACATCATCCTCACCTCCACGGTGAGCTGCTGGTGCCTGAAGTCTTCCTCCTCCATCACCATCAATGAATGGGGATGGTATCTAATGTTGTTTGAAAACTCAATGTGCACCAGAACTCGTACCAAATGCTCTTGGTTTTCACAAGGGGAACATGAGCAAGGCTAATGGCTGTTTTATTTGCTGAGTGTACTTTCTGTACACTCACCCCCAACTATGCTGGTGCATAGCTATTCACCAAATGTTTGTCAAATACCTGGTTGAGTGGTCCACTTTGGTGCTAATTATTAGTTTTGCAATTTTTATGACAACATAAACAGGGGTTGAGATATGCGAATTGCTCAAGTTCCCATTTGGCAATTGAACGAGGCTGACTTTGAATTCGGGACAGTTTGACTTACAGGCTCATGATTTTAGTGAGTTCTACTTAGTATCACTCTTTCACAGTTTTTCTTATTTATATGTGTATTATGAACATCTATAATTATTATAAAGGTTGAAGGTAATTATTATCATTCCCAGTAAGTACTGCTTAAGTCATGTAGTCATTATTAAACCTTGAATTAAAGAAACCGTCTAGGAATTGGGAGGGCGTACGGCGGAGCTGGGTGCCACCTGACATAACAACCTTAAAGGAGTCGGGAAGACCCTGGCCTCTGCAGTCCGCAAGCCTCTGGTGCTGTCAGAGAAACCAGGTGACAGTGCCCCTCCTGCACTCCTGTCTGCATAAGGCTTCGGTGCTGAAGTGATGCATTCTGCTCTTGGTAAGGCAGTGAATCTGTCCCCTTGTGCTCAAATTATGAGCCTTGTTTTATACTTCAAGTAGTTACGAGAGCACTGCTTTTTTATTCCCCTATTCTATACAGCATGCTATAAATTATAAATGGAGGCGACTATTTAAGAAGCACGGATAATTTTCCTTGACTACTGAGTTCTCAACTCGTATCATTCTATTTATCTCTGATCAGTCTTTTGAAGAAGCTAAGCAAGAACTACCACTCCACAGGAGTCCGTTCTTGATCCTAAAATTGGATACACTGACACAGGTGATGGTCATGACACCCCATGAGTTAAGTCTGTTACCCCCACTCACAAGGTGGTGGAATGGGCACATAAAGGCAGAATGACCAGCTCAAGGTCCTGAACTGAGGAACGCCGGGCCCAGGGCATGCATTCCAGCAACTGCCCGGAACTTGTGCTCTGCTGTTGAGTGAGCTCACCATCTCAGTGGCCTTTTCTTCTCGAGATGACTTGAGGAGCAAAAGCCAAGCGGAATGTTGTCTCATTCCTGTGTAGGAGATTAAGTTACATATATCTGGAAGCTTCTAAAAAGCTGTTCTTTTTCTTCTCCCTTTTTCTAATGATGTGTGAACCGTTATATTGTCCTGTTAGGTACAGACACTGGCTGGGTTCAGAGGGGTGGACGGGGATGGATCGAAGATGACTGAGAACGAAGTGCTTACGTGCTAAAGCAGACGTTAGCAAACGTTTCCTGTGAGGGACCAGAGAGGACAATTGTGGCCCACACAGGCTCTGTGGTGATGACTACATTGGGCCGGTGCAGCATGGAGGCAGCAAGAGATCCAACGTAAATGAAATGAGCAGGGCTGTGTTTCCCCACCTGGTTTTATAAACGCAGGCACCTCTCTTCAGGCTTGGCCCACAAATAGGGGTCCCTCTTGTTGCCACAGAAGGACTCTCATTCTCAGAGATGTCTCCCTGAAGCTTTAATTAATAAGAATAATGAGCTCCTTCTTAATATCCTCCTGGCATCTGCCTTAAGTGCCACAGAGTCATTTGACTTTAAACTTTGAATATAAGCTTCCCGCTTCCCTTTAACTTACTATTAATTATAATTACAAGATTCAAAGACAAAGGCCCCGTCACCTCATTCCCAAGTTAATAAGCTTGCGACTGGGTGAAAATAGCGCAGAAAACATCTTAAGGATTCAAAAAAAAAAAAAGTGGGTGAATGTTAGTTCTGCTTCTTAATCAAGTCATATCCTGATAAAGTATCCATAAAATATCTTGTTAAACAATATACCAGGCATGTTACATAAAATATTATGCACTAACGGGGATTTTTTTCTCTTTTATAATAGGGCACATTCCTTATAATAGACTGCCTGATCTATACTTCAAAAGCTTTCCTCTGTAATTGAAATTGTTCTTTTCCAGTGGTGGCGTTACACAGGGATATTTTGGAGGGAAGATGTGTAGGTGTGTGGAGAACACTATTAATTATCAGTAAAGTCGATGACATAAGTACTACTGTTCGACTTTTCAAAGGGAAGAATATGAATCCAAAAAAATAAGATTGTCACAAGAAAGACTAGAAGATACCCCCATCTTCACTAGGTTATTCAGCATTATGAACGCTTCCCTCATTTCGTTTCACAGGCTCTAATTATTTTTCAGCACACACAGAAGAGGCCCAGGGAGTTGAAAATAGATTCACAACAAAATGTGTGCCCCATGGTCGCTTGGTGACCAGTTATAAACTCTGAACAGCCCACACCCACACTTTACATATCCCGCTTACTGGGACCAGTATACTCCAACATAAAAGACTTATCTGATTGTTGCTTGGCTAATAATTCCATCTGATATTTGGATAGGCATTAGGATTTATTTAAATGACTATGTAGCAAGAGCCTAGGATGAGGCCTGCAGAAGAGATAGAGGCCCCCTCTCAGGGAGCTTACCTGTAAATTGGGGAAATAAGCAACAACCTTCACACAAACAAAAGAACCCGGTTGCATGAAAAACATCAAGTACAAAGGCTGCTGTGGGAAAGATGTTCTATTCCACGGGGCGGTTAGGGGAGTGTGCTCACTGAGGATGTGACTTTCTAGCTGAAATCAAAAAGCAAGAAGAAATGAGCATCTTTAGGTCAATTTAACGACCGGTGGTCACGCACGTGTGACGGCACGTGGGGAAGCTCTGAGGCTGAAAGGAGTTGGTGTGTTCACGGGACACAAGCGGGGCAGGGTGACTGCAGACAGCGGGAGTGAGGACTGTCCTAAGGATGAGTGAGCGACAGTGGAAGCCAAGGACCAGATCTTGTAGGGCCTCACAGGCCGAGGAGGAAAAACTGGAATTTATCCTAGGGTCACCGAACGGTTTTAAGTAGGAGAATGCTACACGATTGAGAATTACTTCAAAGCTCTCTCTGGCTGCTGTGTGAAAAATGAGAAAATGAGAGGCAAGAGGAAGAAAAGGGACATTGGTTGGGAGTAAACAGTAGTAAGCTAAGAACAATGGCTTTCAGATCCATTTAACATCTACCTCCTCATTAGGCAGGACAGATGGCACTTTAGCATATTAACATTTTCACCATTACTTTCAGTAAGAGTCAACTCGCAGTTGTTCTCACCATGAAAAAGTTAAATAATTAAAGTGTGCTCTGAAAAATGGCAATGCTCCCTGGCTGATGTGGCTCAGTGGACTGAGTGCCAGGCCTGAGAAGCAAAAGGTCTCTGGTTCAATTCTCAGTCAGGGCACATGCCTGGGTTGCAGGTCAGGCCCCCACTGAGGCCATGCAAGAGGCCACCAACTGATGTTTCTCTCACACATCAGTGTTTCTCTCTTTTTCTCTCTCCCTTCCCCTCTCTCTAAATAGATCAATAAACTATTTAAAAAAAAAAAAAAAAAACTTTAAAAAATGGCAATGCCAAATTGGGATAAAGTCAGGAAAAAATGTATGTGTATAAAACTAATTAGAAATCATCAAAATAAGATATTGGGTTTCATTTCTTTTCCAGAAGCCAGTTGAGAAAATGAAAAAATATGACATTTTAGTACTTCCCTGGTACTTTGTTACAAAGCTGTGATATTGTAGATTTTATTTTAAGTAGATTTCTATTGTCCAGGTATGAAAATTAGCTCCTTTCTTTCATTTTCACTGAGAAGGTGGGATATTTTCACCCCTCCGTGGTGGGTTTATTAATAATATCTTGGAGTGTAGTCACAAAGGCAAATTTCTTTATTTTTCCAGTCTAAACTGATGTGCTTCCAACCTTAGATGTATAATAAACTCTCCCCCTGCCTTTCTACCTGGCAGTGCTAATCCCAGGCATGACCAAGGTAGGAGGCAACCAATGCTGGGTCTGTCCATGGTCTGTGGCTATTCTGTGGGGACAGGCCTCAAGTGGTGACTTAAATAATAAATATTGTGAATCAATTGTGTATTTATCTGTATCTATATCTATTTATCTATATTTTAAAGATTTTCTTTATTAATTTTAGAGAGAGGGGAAGAGAGAGAGGCAGAGAGGGAGGGAGACATCAATGTATGGTTGCCTTTCACCTGCCTCCAGCCACGGACCTGGCCGGAGACCTGGCTTGCAACCTGGCTGGGAATTGAACCAGTGATCTTTGGGTTCACAGGCTGGTGACTTACCCGCTGTGCCACCAGCCAAGACCAAAAAAGACCAATTATTTAAAAAGCAAATTCACACAAATTATGTAACGTCACCACAATCATCCATATCAATTTACAGATGCAACTCAATCCTTTTAAACAAGATATACCTTGTTTGGTCTTTCTTGCACCATGTAAAGAAGCAGTTCCACACAACTTTCCAAAAATCTATGATTTATTCCCAAATTAGGTAACACAGATTTGTACTTTCAAACTAAAGCTTTCATTTAATTCTAAAGGTAATCAATTTCCTAGGCAACGTCTTCAGTTTGGAGAAAGGCAAATTTTAGCTAATGTTAACAAAATCAACTATAAATAAGGATAACAGTATTTTTGTTATCTCTTCTATATACTAATGTAATTGCTCCATTGAAATGTGTAAATTTGTTGTTTTCTTATAGGAAATCCCTCAACTCCACATACAAAGATAGAGATGGTCTAGCAACACTCATCTCAAATATCACTGATGAGAATTTACACATATGCAAATATGCAACATCGCCTCAGCTGCATAGCTGGATAACTGTGTCTCCTGGGGTTGGAACATTTCCTTCTGTAAGTGCACAAGCCCGGCCACTTCCCAGACCTTTCAAATGACAATTCTTCACAGTGGGGGGACCAGTGGCCTTCAGCAAAAGCCATTTAACTTTATTATGTTTCTGTTTCCTCATACTTAAAAAAAAAATGTGTAAGATCATTTGTTCTGTATCCTTTACTTCATTCTTGTTTTATTTACTAAATTAAAAAACAATTAGAACAGGATCTTAGTCCGAAAAACATTATCTCTCCTGTTCAACTTTTCAATATGTGAAAGACCATTCAAGATACGTACATTTAGCTAAATAAAATTATCAACTCCAAAGAGTGGGCAAGGCAGGCCTCACTCTTTAGGTAAATGGAATGAAGGAGATCAACCAGACAGGTTAACTACTTTCAGATTTATGAAAATATCTGCAGGAACCTTTCTGCTACCTTAGCCGCTGAACATTTTATGCTACATAGTTTCACACAGATTGAGCTTCATGTTATGAAATTGCTGTAGTTCTTTACGGTTTAACAAGTTTGGAAAGTTACATTACACATTTATGTTCTTAAAAAACCCCTTTCCATAAAAAAAGTTTATTTGGTTATTTCATGTTTCAGCAACTTACAAGAATCCCATGTAGTTATGAATATAAACATTTCCATTTCACATCTTCTTAGTGTATTAAGAGACACAGAGTAGATGCTTTTTAAAGCTTCAGTCAAATCACCCCCTGGTAAGAACTCGATCATAAAAATCTCTTTTCAGGGACATATTTAGAAATATAGCCAACATATAATCTAGGAACAACTGGAAGTGTTACTGTCTAAGACATAGAATTGAGGTCAACTTGCATGTTGACATCTAGTACAGAATTCTGTTCCAACCTTGGACCCATTTAAGAGGAACCACTAAGCCCTTGTGATGGTTGTGATCATGCTTAACTTCTGACCACTACTGTGAGTACCTCAGTGATGAATCAATGAGAAAACCAAAATTCATGATAAATTCAGCACTTTCTAAAAGGTAAAAAATTTTTTCCTCTTCTTACTGAATTTATTGAGGTGATACTAGTTAATAAAATTATACGGGTTTCGGGTGCAAAATTCTACAACACATCGTCTGTACACTGTACTGCGTGTTCACTACCCCAAGTCAAGTCTCCCTCCCTTACCATTTACCACCCCCATTCCTCCTCCACCGGCATCACCACACTGTTGTCTGTGTCTATGACTTTTCTTTTCTGCTCTGTTTCTCCATATCCCCATCCTTGCCACCAAAGCACTATCAGCCTGTTCTTGATCTATGACTCTGTCTCTACTTTGCTCGTTAGTTCAGTTTGTTCATTAGATTCCTCGTAGGAGTGAAATCATGTGTTACTTGTCTTTCTCTGCCTGGCATGTTTCACTCAGCCCTGATGTTCTCCAGGTCCATCCATGCTATTGCAAAGGGTGAGATAACCTTCTTAGAAGCTAAGTTCTGGAATTTAAGAGCTGTATATTGAAATTACCATTCTGTAATGATTTTGAGTCTCAATTTCTATATTAAATTGTGCTAAGACAATGAGTTCACATTATCATGCCTCATTTGTACAATATAGTCACAACAGGAGTCATTGCCTATACATTTAATTTGATCCTTTATTATCTACCTGAGGTCTTTGAAATTCAGTTGAAGAAATCAAAGGCAGGCACAATTCCCAATACTTTCAAGTGCAGAGCTTAATCAACCCTCCTTTTATAAATAACTCAAGTTGCCTTTCTGTGTTGCAGCATTTAATATCTGCAGCATAGAACCCTCTGGAAATTACTCAAGGCTTTTCCTGTATCATATGGCTCTGCCTCCAGTTATTCTTTGCTCTGTGTGTGTGTGTGTGTGTGTGTGTGTGTGTGTAGTTTATGGTTTAACATTTTGTTGGCCTTAGCAAGAAGGGACAATGGCACTGCAACGGCCACCAGAAGTGGTGTTGGTTGCAGCACTTGCCAACCCCTCACCCCTCAATGTCTAAACACACTCCAGTGCCTGGGCCTCTCTTCAGCCCATTTATGGGATAAGAATGCACAAGAATCTACAGCTGTTTGTGTCTGTGTAATCTGTTATCTCTTCTCTCTCTTTTTTTAAAGATTTTATTATTTTTACAGAGAGGGCAAAGGAGATAGGCAGAGAGGGAGAGAGACATCAATGTATGGTTGCCTTTCACCTGCCTCCAGCCACAGACCTGGCTGGAGACCTGGCTTGCAACCTGGTTATGTGCCCTGGCTGGGGAATCAAACCAGCGACCTTTGGGTTCACAGGCTGCCACCTTATCCACTGTGCTACCAGTCAGGACTCTGTTATCTCTCCTCAATAGAAGGTTTTAAAAACCTATAAAATTTCATCTGATTTAATAACTTCATTTATTTTATTTATACTCTGTTTGGTATTTTTCTATCCTCCTCTGCAACAGATCAGCGGCTCCCCACCCCCTGGGCTCTCACCAGGCCTTTATCAATACTGCTATGCATTAAAGCTCTGTTCAAACTGGGGAAAAAGAATGATCTAGGCAGATCATCATGGGAAATACTTCTTTAGTTCATTTTGGGTAAACAAGCACTGAACACAGTGCTGCAAATGTATGAATAAAAATCATTCTTATTCTAGAATATTTTTTGCCAATTATTTTGTTATACATAAATACATTGTTTGACAAAAATAGAAAGGATTTCAGGTATGATGACTGTACAACACACACATACACACACACATGCTAAAACAATCACAATACAAGTTTAAGCAATGGAGCTCTACACAGCAGTGACCCTAAAGCTTCTCCCATTCGTGTACCCTGGGCCTGGCACTGGGAAGAAAGACGTAAGCCTCTGTTACCTGTTCTGTAAAACAGAGATAATAAGCATCCTTAGCTCACATACACTAACTGCAATGATTCATAAAGAGTGCTTAGTGTAATATCTGATATGCAGTAATAGTTCACTACTCTAATTGTTATTTTAAATAGTTTTTGATAGTTCTTTCTCACATCATTGATATTGAGTTGTAGGCAGTATTACCTTCCAAAGATGCCCCTGCCCCAATGTCCTGAAGCCAAGGGACAAGCTTCAAGCTGGGAAATTACCTTGGAGGGTGGCTCTCACCTAGTCACAGGAGCAACTGAAAGCAGGAAAACGAGGTGGAAGTATAAATCAAAGGGGCTCAAAGCATGGGAAGATCTGACTGCCTTGCTGGCTTTGAAGGTGGAGGGGTGGGGTGTGAGTTACAGGATGTCGAGGGCCTCTGGAAGACAAAGCTATCTGCACCCTGATGGCCAGCAAGGAAAGAAAACCTCAGAGCTCCGCCAACTAGAACTGAAGCCTCTGAAGGGGCCTGGAAGCATATGCTGCCTGAGACACTAGACAAGAGCCCAGGCTACCAGTGCTGTTAACTCAGGGAGACCCTAAGCAGAGGGGTGCACTGCCTTTGCCTAGAATTCTGACCCACAGAACTGTGAGATAAGAAATGCACGTTGCTTTAAGTCACCAAATTCATGATAGTGTGTTTTGGCAGCGAGAGAAAACGAATAGTCCTATAGTGAATACCAAAGGAGGTTAAATTTAATTACAAACATACAGCCTTTTTCATGGAATATGAGATTATCGTTTTTAATATTTTAAATCTAATCTAAAGGAGTCTCATGGTATTAGATCAGTTGTTTCCAATAAAAATCCATTATCTAATTTATAATGATGTTATTTTGTATCAAATTAATGAAATGATTCTAGATGAAACATGTTTTATGCCACGGAATGATTTTCTTGATGATATTTTTATCCATCTTGAACCGTATAAGAACAGAGTCAGGAAAACTGTTGGCAGAGAAAGGTGTGTAAAATGAACTACCTGATTTTCCTCCCCAGTGAAATATTACAGCTTGGCAGGTAATTTTAGCAGGGAGATATACATATACATGCATGTATCATATAATTTACATATTATCCTATACCATAGTATATTATACATGTTCTAAATTGTCTTTCTAAAGAGCCATCAACCTGCTATAACAGATTGTTGGAAAATAATATATGACAAGCTCTCTTTTCCTAAAAAATAGAACCGAAACTAAGTATTTTTTCTATTTTTTAAGATTTTTGTTTATTTATTTTTAGAAAGAGAGAGGCAGGGAAGAAGGAAAAGAGGGAGAGAAATACTGTTCACTTGCCTCTCACACGCCCCCAACTGGGGACCTGGTCTGCAACCCTGATCAGGCTCGCACCCTGACCAGGAATCAAACCAGTGACCTTGATTTGCAGGATGATGCCTCCCCTGCTGAGCCACAATAGTGAGGGCTGAAATTAATTCTTAAAATAATGCCTTCCATAGCCCTGGCTGGTGGCTCAGTGGATAGGCGCTGGTCTGTGAACCCAAAGGTCATTGGTTCAATTCCCAGCCAGGGCACATAACCAGGCTGCAAGCCAGGTCTCCAGCGAGGTCCTTGGCTGGAGGCAGGTGAAAGGCGGCCATACCTTGATGCTTCTCTCCCTTCCCATCTCTCTAAAAATGATGAATAAAGTCTTTAAAAAAATAAGATAAAATAATGCCTTCCAACCTTTATAAGAATCATAGAAATGTTTTACTAATTTTATGATCATTATTAGATTTTAACTTGTGAAAAAATAATTAAAGTACATGAATTTACCTAACTTAAATGATCTGATTAATTACTACATTATACCATGTGTAGCCTTCTTGCTCCTAAATTATTGATCATTCTAATTATCACAAAAATAATGCCCTGGCTGGTGGCACAGTGAATAAGATGCCAGCCTGTGAACCCAAAGGTCACTGGTTTGATTCCCAGCCAGGGCACATAACCAGGTTGCAAGCCAGGTCTCCAGCCAGGTCTGTAGCTGGAGGCAGGTGAAAGGCAACCATACATTGATGTCTCTCTCCCTCTCTCCCTTCCCCTCTCTCTAAAAATAATAAATAAAATCTTTTAAAAAATGGTATATGCCAACCATATATATACACACACACATATCTGTACAAACATGTATAATTAGAAATAATTTACACTATCGTATTTGACAAAAAATACATATAAGAACAGGTATATTTATATAGTAATTTTGTAGTAATATTTTTTTTCACTTCTTAATTTTTCACTTACAGTTTACTTCCAATATTATTTTGGTTTCAGGTGCCCAGCACAGTGGTTAAACAATTACATACTTCACAAGTGTTTTCCCCAGAATTTCTAGTACTAACCTGGCACCATACATAGCTGCTGTGATATCACTGTCTACATTCATTATGCTGTGCTGACTTTGCATCCCCCACTGGTATTTTGTAATTACCAATTTGTACTTCTTAATCCTTCCCCTCTTTCAACAATTTTACATGTATTTCCCTTCTGAAATTTAACTGTACATAATATAGAAAAACATTAGCTTTTGAGACCACTGCCATGTTCTCAACCACCAGTTTTGCTATTCAGCCCCTGTGCAATGTAACCTTGTAGTCTCTTCTCCAGCTCTGAAAATGAGATGTTAGTCAATGGGATACACTGAAAAGGCTTGAAGAGTGTTTTCTTGTTCACGTTTTCCCTCTCTTTTGCCCTCTGTCATGGACATGAGACAGATGCACCTTCTCTAGCCCGGTGCAGCATGAGACACACATGGAACAATGCCAACATTTTCCTGATTTTCGCCACGTACCAAACTCAGCACCCACGCAAGGCCAGCAGGTAAGACCAGAAGAGCCCTCACCCCTGCCTTCCCTCAAATAGCAGAATTGCCTCAATAACTACCTCGGTGCCAAAGCATTACTTTTTTATACAATAATTAAGACTTAGAAAAGCTAACTGATACAATACACATTATTTTATACTATTTTGTATCCTTTGGGATATTTGTTACTAAGAATCAGGTAAAAGATCTGTTCACATTTCCCCCATTTACTGCTATTGAAATAAAATGCTCTTGTTATATATGTACATATTACTTTGAATTTATCATTAAATGCTAGGTCCTGTGATTAGGATCGAATTAGGTGCCTAAAAGAAATTACTAAGATTTTTTTTTTTTTTAATTTCCATAGGCACTTGTTTCTTTATGACAGTTTGCATAAGAGAAAGAGTTTATAAGCTATCGTGTAACTCAGCCTTTTGCAACATACTCATTGGACATGAGAAGGACTGCTTACCTGGATCTATACCATGTGATACATGCATTGTGAAAAACACTTATTTCCAGATTCACTTTCTAATACTACTAATATTTTGGGGCTTCATTGCTATGTATGTGAAATGATTTTATAATCCTATTATAACCTTAAATTGGGAAAGTAAACCAATTTTAAAAGGTTATATCACATATATTGTAGATGAATTACAAAATATTTTCAAAAATATTTACCATTTATGACATTGCTTTTCATTAGCAAAAATAATAAAAATCTGCTATAGCTTTGAATACTTAAAATATTTTAAAAACTGTGGTTCTTAGAACCTCGATTTTATATTTTCAGTTTTTGCTCCCTTCTGTCCTCTTCTCCACCCACCCACTCCCCCACAAGAACCCCGATTTTATCCATGACCATTTAGCAGTGACTATCTACTCTGATTTTAAGATTGATAATAAAAACAAGGATAATATATTTTTCTGTTACTGAACTTATAATCAGAGGCATTTAATTTTGTCTTCTGAAAACAGATATATACTATATTATATAAAATGATATATTTAAAAATGTTTTTCTTTGACCTAATAATCTTTTACCTGTTAGAAATTTCAAAACATTTTGCTGTAAGTCCTGACAGACTTGTTAAGAATCAAAGATGACTAAAATCACTATTTTTATTCCTTCCATCAAGTATAGTTAGTTCCTCTTTATCAATTATGATAATTTCCTTCTAATTTTTATTATTTTTTTCTTTCTGGCTTCATCTTTTTTCATCAGCTCCTTGAAAATTAATTAAGCAGAGAGAGTTCTCTTGCATTAGCTATTCCTTTCACCTAACTTTTCCCATCCATTAATTCAGGTTCATTTGGTCATGCCGTTGAGTTGTTGGAAATGTCACGAGAAGTAGGAAATCTTTATGCAAAAGCAGTGTTCCCTGCTCCGACCCTCTGCTCTCCGACAGCCTGAAGACCGGAGGACAGCAATTACAAGGCAGCTAGCTTCTTGACCTTTAGGTTTTTGCTTCCTCAGTCCCAGTATCACTGCTGCCCCAACACACACACAGCCTGCTGCTCTGAACGATGAACAATCTACACCTTTTACGAATGGCTCTAAAATAATTAAAACGATCATTTTATGTATTATAGTGATAATTAGACAACATTGTTAGGGGGGAACCTCTCACAAGGCCTTGTGTTTTTTTTAATGAACTTCCTTTAAAGGTTACAACCCTTGTCCTCCCTCCACCCCACTGCTCACTCCTGAGGAGAAAGGAAAACCTTGGCTGCTTGGCTGGATTTCCTCTTTGGATAAATACAGGGATTCTCGATGCTCAGCTACTTGGGGCTCCCGTCTCTCCTCTGGTTCGGCCTGCCCGCAGTGAACACTTATCAGATCTGTGCCGTGTGTTGGAGTGACAGGCTCCGGTGTGGCAGGCCAGCTATGTTATTCAGCAAATCTGTGCTCCACAATCAGCTTATTTGCAAGAGTGGAGCAGCAGAAAGCCCACTGTGCCAACCTACTGAAATACCCTACTAACGTAGCTTTTATTAGTCAAAGCAAATATTTTGCCTCCACCTTTCAGAGTCCAGTGTTTAGCTCCCAATGGATTCTTGACTTGATGCAGGAAAGGGAGTACTTAGGTATTAGTTCCCTGAATTCCCCGTCTTGAGAAAGAGACAAGCACTAGCATTTGGAAGGCTAAGATAATATGGTCTATATAATCTTGGGACATTCTGAATTTGATCGTAACAGTCTCTGTTAGCTCCTAATCCTCTTTGACCTTTCAGATTTGTGGTGGGTTTCACAGACCTGCAGATGGTCCGACCAACATGACCCAATGCCTGGATGAGTAACCGTGGATTGTGTGGTTCAAAGTAACTAGCTTCCTGAAACAATTTCTCAAACCATACACAACATTAAACTCTAAAATCATGTTTTTTTAGAAATCTGCTTATAAAAATAAGCTTTCTTTAGATATATAACAAACAATGCTTTTCCTTTCATAATTTTCTTAAGACTTTAAAACAATATGGCCCACTTTGAACAACTCACCTGGGTTACCTATCTGTACATTGTTTCCTCATTTATAGAAAAGGAATATTGGAAAATTAAATTTAAATCACATAATAAGCACTTAGAAAAGCACCTGTCACATGTTAGGTGCTCAATTAAATGGTGGCTATTACTTTTTCATTATTTCCATACTTATAAACCAATTGAAAACATTAAAATTTCTCAGGAAAATTATTTTTCTAATTTTAAAGCACATAATTGGGTTTATACATCTCTTCAATTTCTTTAATATCAAAATCCTTCAAACTATGAGAGTATTAGTTTATATTTACTGTTGAATGTAGGGGGAAAAAACCCTCAGATGGTCATCTCCTGGTGTTCGGTCTTTTTATACTACTGGACACATAGACTAATGGAAAGAAGTGATTGGTGGACCCTTTTTCACACTAAACCACTCAAAGAACTATTTTTGTGGATGTCCTTCTGAACTAGGTTATAGGTAAAGGATATAAAAGATAGCAAAACTACTGGTAAGTGCTTTTCTTCCTGCACGTAACACGGAATTGTTGGCTTTGTGCTTTTTCTCACAACAATAACATAACAGTTATCTTTGTCACAGTTAATCATGAGAATTGCTAGTTTGAATAGGACAATGGTCAAAACTGGTGATGTCCTATATAATTATCTCTAATAATCTTAAAGTTGCTTAAGAATTATTTTTTAGGAAACTAGTTTTGCCTTTCAGCTTTCTCTGGAAACACAGAAAATGTGTATGTTAAAATCAAGGAAATGTCTACTTAGTCAATGAAAATTCATATACAAAAGGAAATTAACATAGTACTCTAATAACTCATTTTTAATGCACTGATGTTCTACAATATCTAGTTTTACATGTTAACAGAATTAATTTTTGGCAAGCAATGCAATACACCTAAATACTCATGTCTTTTATATTCATTTCTTAGTAAACTTATCTAAGTGGTAAGATGTATGAAATGGAATCAAATGCTTATATGCAAATTATATATATAATTTGATTAAAAATACATTTTGTTTCTTACTATTAAATGAATCATGAAAATAAATAAAACCAAAACAAACTAAGGAAACAAAAGACCAAAAAATATAAAAACTTCTGAGGCTATTGCCAACAAAATTAATCTACTTTCAAAATGTACAAAATGTATGCACAACATGTGAACCACAATAATAATGTTACCAAGTTCTTAGTCCTTTGCCTGTATTACTAAATCTAGCAGGTGCTTCTCCAGATGAAAGAATGAAATTTCATGAGATTTTAAAACTTTGTAAATTCAGAAAATAAAAACATTTATAATATTCAGGACAAAATTATTCAAAATCTGGAATTATTAATTCATATATTATATGGAGTATTACAATGCTTTCACATTTCATTAGCCTTAAAACAAAAAGGTTATATGATATAGACCTATTTTACAAGAATATAAACATGAACATGAGTGCTTCATTATAAATTTAAAAATCAACTTACTAAAAATTTCATCCCATTTTTGCCACTAAAGTATTCTTTGATTCTTCCATTATAAAAAAAAAAAAAAACATATCTTAAAGAATGTAGAGATTGAGAAAAGTGTTTTCCTTGTAACTTAGATTTTGCTAATATAAATATTTGTGCCAGTAAGCAAAAGTCCCAAAATAGTAATGTATAGAATATATGATTAGATTTGAAGGGCTAATAATGAATGTTTAATTTGACACAATGAACATAGCTAATTACAGTCTATAAGAAAGGGTATTCTTGCTCTCACTGGTGTCACAGTGGATAAAGTGCCAGCCTGAGAACCCAAAGGTGCAGGCTGGTTTGATTCCCAGCCAGGGCACATAACCAGGTTGCAAGCCAGGTCTCCAGCCAGGTCTGTAGCTAGAGGCAGGTGAAAGGCAACCACACATTGACATTTCTCTCCCTCCCTGCCTCTCTCCTTTCCTAATAAATGCAATATTTAAAAAGAAAAAAAAAAAAAAAAAGAGAGAGAGAAGGGTATTCTCTGTACATTAAAAAGTAGCCTTCAATTATCAAATAAACTGCATTACATTTCATTAACCTACAAATGTAACTTTAAACTTGAAAAGAAATGAAACCTTAAAAACAATCAAGAGCTAAGTCAAAACTGCATGCATGAAAAAAAGAGTAATGCTAAACTATGCAAATTATTACAATTAAATGATTTTCAAATTTTAAGCCTGTTTTGAGTGAAGTGATTATTTCACTCATTTGATAAAGAGATTTCTTCAAAAAAAAGTGGTATTAATATATCCATAAGTCAAAAAGGCAAGCAATTAAGTAGACCAAAGATCTAAAATGGTCTTGCTCCCCATCAGCTTCCCACCAAGAATAGAAAACAGACAATCTTGCTAACCGAAAGCCTGTCTTCACCGGGCCATTGTCCTTATCCTCCTTTTCACAGTTGTCATGCTCAAGCATGGTGGGTGGAACAAGACAAAAAGTCCCTGTGTTTCTTTCTTTCTCCCTCTCTCTCATTGGTTTTACGGCACTCACTCACTCACTCACTCAATCAATCCAGCACAATAATGAGGAAGCTAACTTTCACTGGAGAAATGGATAGGAATGTTACATACTTAGACAAATTAGTTCTTAGCAAATGAACTTCTCCAGAGTCACCAAGTCTATCAGGGACATTAGCAAAGGATATACTATCAGACTGAGGAATTTCTAGGACCTACTATGTACTTGGGCTGAAGCACAAGTTTATTCATTTGTAATGAATATTGTTACAGTTTCTGATCTTCGTTTCCAGTATTTTTTACTGAACTTCACTATTCTCTGATCTACAAACATGCTCAGTCGTATGGACAATGTACCTTTCACTCTCATTGCTTTGCTTTGCTTTCACTGAGGCTGAAGACACACAATACTGCTTCCCTCTTTCCACTGACCAATCCTTTCTCAAAGATTACGTCTTCCCAGAAGCCTTTCTTGAGTTCCTCTAACTGGTTTTCCTCTTGCACATTTGAACCTCCAAGATGGTTTTTACAGACATGTATGGAATTCATCTTACTCATGCTCAGTGAGCTAAGCCAGGCAGCAAAAATTAAATACTACAGGTTCTCACTTAATACAGGAGACAAATGAACAAACAAACAAAACAGAACCGGAGACACGAATTCAGGGAACACACTTTCAGTATGTAGAGGGAAGGGGTCTGGGAGGGGGAGGAGGAGGCAAGGAAGAGGAGCAGTGTAGCCCAGGAACTAGCATGGATGACCCACAAACACAGAAAACATGTGGGATTGACCACGGGGGTAATATGGAGGGTGGGGAAGGGGGCGGGCAGAGGGGAGAAAATGAGATGAATGTAATATAGCAACAATTTAAATATCTATACATTTTTTTTAATTGGTTAGTTTACATTCCTAATTTAGTGAACACTGTCTAAACTTTCTAAAAATGTAGGTAATCTTCCAAAGTCAAATAATCACTGTTATTCCTCCTTTGCCTTTTAACGAACTTCTTCCCAAAAAGAAAAACAGTGCAAGTGTTTGCCACAGGCTGGAAAAAGATTTCCATTTCAACTTGAAGTAGCCCAGCACCTTCTTAACAAGCACCATCAATTTCAGGCCTCTTGTCTAGCATTTGGCTAACTAAACTGGGTAATATCCTCCAGATGGTTTCATCTCCACTGTCAAGGCAATTGCCTCACTTCTTTCCTTCACTGAGTAACAGATATCTGCCTAAGTATGGTGCTTATTCAAGTTTAGTGATTACAGCCCTGGCTGGTAGCACAGTGGATAAGGTGCCGGCCTGCAAACCCAAAGGTCGCAGGTTCGATTCCCAGCCAGGACAACATAACTAGGTTGCAAGCCAGGTCTCCAGCCAGGTCCATAGCTGGAGGCAGGTGAAAAGCAACCATACGTTGATGTCTCTCTCCTTTCTCTGCCTCTCTCTCTTCCCCTCTTTCTAAAAATAAAATAAACTCTTTAAAGTTTAGTGATTACAAATATACATTCCTTTGCTACGAAGTTTCCTATCAACACTTTAATCTGCATTTATAATTTCCAAGTGTTAAGACTGTCCATTTTTAAAACAACAAAAGTATATTTTTCTATCATAAGCGGCTGGTTTAGCAGCACCCAAGGACTCCCAGAGTGGTTATCAGGCTGGACTACAGAAAGCTGGCTGAGCACGGGGCCTTCTCTTTATAGAGCTGTTGCCCATTTAAATACTTTTTTCCCCTATATTTTCCCTCGCGCTCTCTCATTATAGGGAAGAGCCCTCCCTCCATATCCCCCACCTCTTCTCTTTCCTAGAGCTATTAGTAAGAAGTCGCAAATTTCATTTCCAAAGAGAAGTTTTAAATGGTAGCTCATGAGAAAGTGGGTAATTTTCCACCATGGGATTGTACTGTAATATCATCAACCCCTGAAGTTTTGGTGATGGATGACGCGGTTGGATGCATGCCACATACTGTACACATCAACTTTACTGCCGAACAACAATAATGTTCCATTCTAGGCTGTGAAATATGTTCTCTCTTAAGGAAACTTGCAATACATAACAAAAAAGATCTCATTTTAGAATGGTTGGTTTTGGCTAGATAACTGTATGTGTGCAAACTCAGGAAATGTTTTAGAATTTTGCAACAGTAAGTGTTAAGGGTCATTTATTTTCAACCATTTTTATGTCTAAGATCTTGGTAAGGAAATTCTATTAAGATATTGGACATTTCCTTAGGAATTATTTGTGAATCCAATATTTTTATATGAGGGGGAAGCAGATCATGAAAAATGTTTCTTCATAAATATAAAAGGGAAAATAATACATTAATAACCATTAAAATTCCATCCAGCAAGTGTTTTCTTTTTGAATTCAAGAAGAATAAGAGCAAAAGGCTCAAGTCACAAGAAGTCTGGTGACCATTCTCCATGTCTTCCTATAGAAGCTCTATGGCAGCTGAAGAATTGTGGTATCTAGAGTACATCTTATCAGTGCATCTTACAGATATCACTTATTAAAATTTGCACTTCACAGTTTCTGAGGACTGGCTTCCCTAATCATTCACATTGTCCTTTCTCTTTCTTTTTTCACAATTTATCTTAGAAAGCTAAAATATTTTCCTATGCTATCTTGATAGTAGCAGTAACCATGTGACATAGGTCTGATGTTCACTGAGAAATAGATTGACGTTTTGGGACAGAACAATTTTTTTCTAAAGGCACGGACAAAGGCAAAGCTCTTTGCCCTTGAACATTTGCCCTTTGCCTTTGTATGTTCCTAACTGGCATGGATAGGATGCCTGAAAATACAGCAACATGTTTTCTACCCAGGAGGACAAAAGCAAGACACTAAGGGTAACAGATCAGAAAAGAAACAGGAATCAGATTGCACAATGGTTTTGTTAAGATAGTCTGCTCGCCCTGCACTGCATGATATAAAGAAATTCCTATGTTTTTAAATGAATGTTAGTTATTTCGCCTTCTGTTGGCTGAACACATCCTGATATTCAATTTGGCACCTGAAAACTGCATTGCTATAGTGTCATGATCTGAAATGTTGAACTGCTCCAGTGAACAAAACACAAGTTACAGACCCAATAATTCTAAGTTTTGGTGATACATTGGTGAAACATTTGTTCAAGTTCAAAAATATGCTACGTGCAGATGACATACTTGTCAACAAAGCCCATCAATGGGTACACACTGGCATCCCTGTTATATTTTTTAAAAATCACGATTTTCAAGCCTCGAATGATTGGATACTCAATAACCACATCTCTACCACCTTTATGCAGACAATTAACACGATCAGGTTAGGAGAATGGAAAAAGCTACTTCCAGGTTGCATATATCCTCGAACTAGCAGCCACCAACCGAATGGATTTAGGAGCCTTTGGGCCACCGGCATCCTTCCCTCCACTGGGAGCTGTGGCTTCTTCCTGCCCTTGGACAGAGCGCTTTTCAGAGCACATTGCTCAAACTCAGTGACTTAACACAAATAATCTTATGGTTCTGGAAGTCAGAAATGTAAAGCAGGTTTCACTGGGCTAAAATTAAAATGTCACTAGGACTGGCTCCTTCTGGAGGGTCGAGGAGATTCTCTTTCCTCGCCTTTTCCAGCGCTAGAGGCTGCCTCTAGTTTCTTTGGCTTGTGGTCCCTTCCTCTACCTTCAAGGCCAGCAGAGCAGCACCTTCACATTTCTTTCTGACTCGCAAGCTTTTCATCACCATGTCTGTCTCCTCAGACTCTCCTGCCACCCTCTTTTTGATGGACTCTTGTAATTCTACTGGGCTCACTCAGATAATCCAGAATAATCTCCCCATCTCAAGATCCTTCATCACATCTGAAAAATGCCCTCTGTCACATAAATTTGCTTTCCCAAATTCTGGTGATTAGCACATGAACATCTTTGAGGGGTCATTATTCCACTTCCCAATCTATTCATTTTTACCTGCAGCAAAAATAAAGATTAGAATGCTAATGACTTAAACATCTCCATGAAAATAACCCAATGTTCTTAGTGACTTTATACTCTAAAACACAGTAAGAGGTAGAAGTGAGTTTTTCATCTTTAAAAGCGACCTTTGAATAAAACAGATACAGTTTGGTATAATTGGGATTCATTTGTGATTTTCACTTAGGAAGAGCATACAGGTTGTCAGGTTATATAAATGAAGTTTATTTTTACAGGTATTGGGACATAAAAAGTAACTATTTTTATTCTTGATCTGAGGCCCATGTAGTAATATGTTCAAATTTTCTCTAGTTCCATAGCACAATACACATTATTATCTGCAACGGTGATCCTCCGGGTAGGTAGGAAGGAACATTGTATATTTCATGGTTCATTCCTTTAATATGGCATTCACAAAATAGGTAAGCCACTAAGAATCTACAAGATGATAAAAGAAAGGAATTGATGGTGGCAACAGTGCAAGTCAAATTAAAATGAGGAGCCGCTGATAAAGATGAAAGTATCAGGGAGTTTCTGTGGCTGATCCTGAGAAAATAAATATATATTTAGGGGGAGTTAATATCAACCTCTCCATTTCACAGAGACAAAGCACTGTTGGGGAAATAAAAACATTAATATTCAGGCAAAGTCTCATAATAAAAACCAGAGTTGCTGGAAGGCATAGAGAAATTTCAAAAGGAGCTGTTGGATAGATGTTTGCCATTATAAAGGACTAATAAAAAGTAATTCTAAAACAATGCAACACCTAATATAAATGCAAAATAATAACAACAATGTTTTATAGTCTCTATTGTAATTGTCAAGTTAGAGAAAATATATTAATTAACAACTTAGTAACAATTTTCTAATTTAGACAACCAAGAATTTCCACTAATCCATTATTTCTCATGTTTAGTTAAGAGTTTTGGAAAAATTAGTTTTCCCTTTAGCTAATATATTCCTTGGGTGTGCTTCTCAAAAGAAGAAAATGCAAGGAGTAATTGTAATACCTGATGGCCACATAACTGTTTCTTATTCTCTCGGACACGGAAAAAGGAAAAAACACCTTCAGTGTTTAGTTTGTACTCGCTCTTAGAGATAAAATGAGTACAACTAATTCACTGTATCCACCTGAACTTTTAGATATTGTTGGTCTCAGATCACTAACAGATAATGTTATCATTTTAGTTACTCAATTTCCACTGAGTTTGGTCCCCATAGAGAAATCTATTTCTCAAAATACACAACCAGTTATTTTCCAAACACAGAGTAGAAATGGCTATAGGTTCAACTTTGCTTTATTTAAACCACAGAATAAATGGGATCTGCCAAAATCCTATGAATGCTTCCACACATCCATATTTACTCTGCTTGAAATGAGAAATCATAACCTTCCAATATTAAAATAAAGTGCAACCCACCTGGTTGTGGTTACTATTCTATAAATTCCAAAATGGTCAGTGTTTTTCCAATTAGAATATAAAATATCTACATGCTAAATTAGTATATTCTATAATCTTCAGAAGTTAAAATTTTAGGGGATAGAGTTCCCATTATGTCTCATTATGCAAACACAATTTTGAAAAAAATACCGCAGTGTGCAAAAATATCTTTGAAAAAATAAGGTAAAACTTGGGATTCCCAACTTGAAGAGACCATAATATGTTAGCATAGATTCTAGAAAACAATTTGAGAGGTAGATTTTATAATAATGTCTAGAATGAAAAGCAATGATTTAAGTACTAGTTCATGAGGTTCTTTAAGATCTATTGCACTTAAAACAATTATGAGACAAGCTGGTAGTATGGGACTATAATTTAACATTATTGGATCATAAAATAGAATTTTATGTAAATTACTTGGATCTTTGTTTTTCGTAGAAGAAAAAAAAATGACTTTCATACTATTACTGGAAAAACAGACATGGACACAGTGGTGGATACAACCTGGCACTAGAATCAGACATTTCTGGGTTTCAATCCTGGCTCAACACTAGGATCTACAAGTTATTTAATATTTCTAAGCTTTGGTTTAGTATCTACATAAAACTTCTCTGAGCTTGGTTTTCTAAAGCTCCCACTAAATTTGAGTCTATAAATTCAGAGAAATAGAAACTGCCCCAGATTTTCTATTATAAATCTAACAACAACCTATAACCAGAGACCTGGAAAATCTGGGTTGGAGATGGGGGGCGTTCAAATGTCTTTTGCAATGTGAAACAGTAACCAGTGAGAGAATCTATGACCAAACGAAGTGGGGAAAATATTACAATCTACCCAACCATTTGCCCCCTAAATCAGACAAACGAATATAAACCAACTGTTAAACCTATCAGTGTTCCTTCCCTGAGAAGCACAGTTTCTGAAGGCAAACAGAATATAATGACTTCTTTATATAAGTCTTTTCCACATTAGTTCACGTTCTATAACTAATAAGTCTGAATTAATACAAGAGGGAGAAAGTAAACATACTTGTGGTAGGTTTATCAGCTGATTTCTCAAAACAAAACAACACACTCTGCAGATAAGAAGGGCCTGGCAAAAAGTGTTCAAAGTGATGAAATATGAGAACTTACAACCAAGATTACTCTACCCAGCAAAGCTATCATTTAGAATGGGAGGGCAGATAAGGTGCTTCCCAAAGTAAAGCTAAAGGGGTTCATCATCACCAAGCCATTGCTATATGAAATATTAAAGGGACTCATTTAAGAGAAAGAGGATCAAAATTATGAACAATGATGAAATACAGCAAATTCACAACTATTAACAACAGAACCTAAAAAAAATTAAAAAACTATGCAAACAACCAGAATAGGATCAGAATTATAGGTATGGGGGTCATTAGGAGTGTTATCAGCTGAGAGGGAAGTGGCACAAGGAATAAGAGACAGTTGGTGGGTACAAGATAGAAAGAGGGATGTTAAGAGTAATAGAGGAAAGTGTGAAATCAGGGAATTTATATGCACAATCCAGGGACATGAACTAAGGAGGGTGGGATTGCTGGAGAGAAGGTGGGTACTGGGTGAAGGGGAACCAAGGGAAAAGAAATTGGGACAACTGTAACAGCATAATCAATAAAATATACTTAAAAAAAGAATGATGTTTAGATGGGGAGGCAAGGAAAAATGTCTGTAGTTTTTCTTGTCATCTAGAGGCTTAAATTTCTCAGAAACACGCCATGTGGGTAGAAGATTCCATATTGTTTCAGCAGACACATTAAATGACATCTGAACGAATCAGATCCAGGAGCTGTTCACACACACACACACACACACTTGCCCTCCAACAGTATGTGAAGTCAGGTTATACCAGTGTAAAGGGAGTGAGAAAACTTAGTGAATGCAATTCACAAACTCTGTGTGTTAGAAAATAATCTGGTGCATCCCTCACCTTTAGAAAATAAAGAGAAAAAAAACATCAATCACAATAAGAGCAACAATGGCCTAAGATTGCTCAGAAATTCAACAGAAAGGAAACAATATTTAGGTGAGAAAGGACATCTCTGGGGGACTGAGGGGAAGGTTACGTTATGGGAATTAAATTAATATTTAGGACACAAGGAGGTTAAAAACGTGATTTCCAGGAAGAAAAATTATAATGCCATATGGAGAAAGGGTACATCAGGATAAGGAAAAAAGGCAGCCCAATAATTTAAAGGTTGAAAATCAGAGAGACTCTGACAAAGAATCATATAAAACCTATCAATCACCCTTCATAGCAGAATTACACTTGGTGTCATAGAGTTAAAAGCCAGGCGTGCACTTCAGAGGTACTACAGCCCAGGTTCCAAGAACATGGACTTAGGAGCAAGATTACGTTACCTCTTACTACTTACATGGTATCAGCTAGATTATAAAATATATTTATGTCTCTGCTTTCTCATCTATACAGCAAGGAAATAATATCTTCAGTATAGAATTATTAGGAAGACTCAATAATTAATAGTTGTAAAGTTTTAAATCAATAACTGTGAGCTATCAATAATATGTGGTATGCATACACACACCAGCAATTCAGAGCAAGTCCAAGGAAATGGAGGGGTGGCAGTTATCTGACTTAAAGGTTATAAGTTCCATGGAAGAAATGTATACTTGAAGTAAAATAAAACTCAAAGGCACAAATTAAGAAATATTTTTCTTGAGCTGAAAACAAATAAGCAAATCAACAAGTATAAAATACAAAAATGACCACCTCCATAAAGACAACTACAAAACTATAAGAGTTGCAAATGTTGGCCAGTGGGATGTATGCAATTCAATAGGAATGTATAACAAAGGAATTGTCTGAAATTAATTTTTAAACAAACCAAAGCTAAGCTTAACCAAGGATCTAAAAGAAATACAAAAAGAAAAAAGAAAAAAAAAAAACCTTTGGCAGGGGAAATTATCAGTTGTAATCAAAGACAAGAAATCACGCTTCCCTTCCCAACAATAAATTTGAATCCAATGAAGTAATGACTAAAGAATTTGAGAGGAAAAAATTATAAATGA
This sequence comes from Noctilio leporinus, assembly GCA_004026585.1. Classification (NCBI taxonomy): domain Eukaryota; kingdom Metazoa; phylum Chordata; class Mammalia; order Chiroptera; family Noctilionidae; genus Noctilio; species Noctilio leporinus. The sequence continues at coordinate 703,068 of PVIW01000075.1, forward strand.
TAAATTAGACTAAATATCATTCACATAAAAAGGTCAGAAAAAAGACAATCTAAGCTACTCAACACCTCAGAAAGCTCAGCATTCATGATAAATGTCTTGAAAAGATATACTGAAAAATATTTCGCAGTCTCAAAATATGACTTAAAATTAGGAACTCAGTTTGGGGAATTTTAAGGCAATGAGTCTTGAGAACAGTAAAACAGATTACAGTTGAGGACTGAATAAAATTAAATATAAGATAAAGTCAAATAATTGCTGCTAATGTGAATCTGCAGTGAAACACAAAAATTCAATTATAATTTTTTAAGAATGAGTATGTACATTTTAAGAATTTACTGATAAAAGTGCAATTTACTAATAATAATCTAAGTCCAATACTTTTTAATAATGAAAAGATGAAATGCATAAAGTATATCATTTCTATTTGATGAAAGAATAGGATTAATAATGTTTTACAACTGCAAGGGTAACTCCTAGTAGAATGAGAAAAAAGCTATAAACTTCCCAATTTACTAGAGAAGAAAAAAAGGCAAGAAAACACTTCAAAAAGCAGAAGTTAGAAACTAAAGTCAATACTTTTTATGAATGTATAAAACCAGAAATCAATATGACAGAAGAATGAACTTAAGGGATTTAAATAGCTTATTCAGAAATAAGACTTTACAGACTGGGTTAAAGAAAGCAGACATACAACAAAATTTACTTGTATGAATTTTTCTATTTATAAGAAACTCAATAGAGAAATGTTAAGAAAAAAATGATGGGTAAATAGGTATCAGAATTCAGAAAGAAATTCCTATATTCCTTTATTGCTCTGTGCCCGGATTCTTGCACAGTAGACAAACTTAGCGCACATTTAATAATTATTTTTATATGAAATGTAAACAAAAACATTATACATATGAAAAGTGAACAAAATAAAGGTTAATAGTACTAATTTTACATAATTAGCAATCACATTAGGAAAATAGAATTGGTAACATAGGTCATTCAATATTGATAAAAGGTACAATCCGCAATGATGCTATAGTCATAAACATATATAGATCTAACAGGATATATACAAAGGTCTGTCCTGAAAGAATTGGCTGTGCAAAGTAGCTGCTGTGCAAATTGTTTCAATTATATTGACATTGGCTCGATACTTTCGGGACAGACTATATATGAGTGTGTGTGTGTATGTATATACATGTTTATATATGTGTATATATATATGAAATCAACTATTTAGGAAACTTTATTATACTTCTCTCAGTCATTAATAATTTAGACAGAAAATAGATATAGAACAATGTAACATCCTAAGAAAATTTCTCATATTTTGTACTCAGTAAACAAAATTGCACTTTTTTTCAAGTGACTATGGAAACTAAATGAGGACTTTTCAAGTGTTCATTCTTATGAAGACTGTTAACAAGTCACCCAGGTGCTTAATTCATATCTCTGGGCTCATCACCAAAGGAATTTATAGCCTTTGTTGAAATAAAAATGATTCCTGAAAAATTATGTTACCAAAAACAATGAATAAGTAGAAACATAAATTGGTCAGTTTTTATTTTCAAAATTTGTTTCAAAAGTGACTTATTCCTTCCTTTATTTGTTCATATTAGAAAGATTCGTCAAACACCTTTGCCAGTAATCAAGAGTATAAAGGTAAACAGGAAATAGTCTATTACCTTTTGAAAAGGAAAATATCTAAAAATATATATATATATATATACACATACACACACACACACACACATATATATATATATATATATATACACACACGCACACACACACACACATAATGAAACATTGGCTACTAATTAGTTCCACATTATGGTGTCAGGTCCGAGAGCTTTTGGACCAGCAGGTTCTGATAGTGGGGAGGCAGTCTGGTGAAGGACTTTCAACACACTTGACATGCTTCATCGCAGGAAGCAGGTTTACGACCACACTGGCTGGGTAGCTAGAATGTTGGTGTCCCCACATGGTTATTCCACTCCTGTCACAGCTGTGCGTAGGTTAACAACCAAAGAGAGTCTAGGCATCCCTGCACCCCTCTTCTTTGCATGTGGCCAGGCGGCTCACTGTGGGTGTTAGCATTTCACGCACGATTTGTCCCACTTTGTACAGCAGCAGCTCACGAGCTTTCTGCCAGGGCATCTTGTATACACCTTGGAACAAAGAGAGAGGCAGTCTACCCAAAGGTGACACCTGCCTGCTCAGGGTTGCTATGGTGGCTATTCTTGGGGCTCTGTGTTCTTGGGGCTCTGGGAACAAGATTAGCTTCAAGTCTATATCCCTGGCTAACCGGGAAGGTCCAGCAGTGCATAGATAGAGAATTCCCCTGGCCTGACATGCAGCTTAGTATCAATGCAATTTTATCAGGGTGGTCTTTCAAACTTTCAAACACTGAATATATATTTCCAGGAAATCAAAATGCAAAACTACTTCTATAAAAGAGCTCAGAGACTATACTACTATAGGGTCTGCTTTAGTAAAGACCATGAGAGTAAAATAGCAATGTTATTTAATGTCTCTGTACATCTTGGAACTCAATTTTATAAATACCACATTAAAATATAACTTTACTAAAACATAAAAAATAACCAATATTTTAAAAAGCAAATACACAGAAGGATGAATATGCACATCCATTCATATATACTCATTTATGCATGAAGGCAGTTGTATAAAACAGGGAACATTGTCCTCAGAAAAGGAGCGGATGATATTTTGTGCTAGGTATCAGCAGGTATTAGATAATCCATTGTGGTTTCACTTTTTGGAAAATCTCATGGGAATTAGCCCAAATTGAAATTCCCCAAATTGAAACATTTTGCCTTGTGGATATATCTTTTTAAATCAGGTTATTTAAGTAGAACTTACCTGTAATAAAATTCATACTTTACATATGGACTGTTTAATGAGTTTTGACAAATTCACACCATCCACTGCAACTGCAATTTTTAAGGTGAATCAGAACTTCTCAAAATAAATTTTGTCATGATATTGTTTTTATGAAATTTGAAACTATAATTTGAAGGTAGTTTTTCAATCTTTTAACTATCCTAATCTTGGTCTTTAAGCAAATAAATCTCATGACCTTCTTTCATGTAATTTGAAATTCACAAAAATTTACAACCTGAGAAATACTGTGTCAAAGCAAAGAGACAAAGTATGTTTTCCTTTTAAACACTCATCCCAGTTTCCTTAAGATTGTATATTACTTGCCTTGTTATATATAATCTAAGGACAAAACAATGAATAGCTGCTGTGTGAGTGAATGAATGAGTGAATGAATGAATGAATGAACAAACGAACTAGTTCTCTACTAGGTTAACGTTAGAACCTGATATTACAGATGTCAAGAGACAAAAAATTCTCATCCTATGTTCTGACCTAAAAATGCAAGTCTCTTCCCAGAACCAATTCCCGGAGCTGCTCTTCACCCCCTGCCTGAAAACAAACATCCTTCTGCTACCAGGTAACTTATTCAGTAGCTGAAAGAATCCTTTTTTCTCTCAAACTCAATTCTTTTTCAAAGATCTTCTGGTCATAACAGCCTACTAGATCTCCTGTCCTTATTTTTATCCATCACCTAAAGCTGAGCTTCTTGGTTCCCAGCTGCAGACTTAGTTCTACTTATATCGGGTCGGAGACCAAGTGTCCCCAGCCAAGGTCAGGCTTCGTGGGCACAGACAGTACGGTGTGACGCTGGCCTTACACCTTTGCAGTTCTACCAAAGCAGCAGCCTCTCAAGTTATTGGCACTGTTGCTGCCTCGGTCCCTCTCCCCTTGTCCCGTCTTGCCTTGAGCAAGTGCCAAGGATCCTAGCTCCTCTCACTCTCTTACCCTTAACCTCCCCAGCTCCGTGCTGCTGGCTCCTGTACACCCACCTTCCCCTCACCCTGCGAACACGATTATGTATTATTGACTTCCATCCTCTCTGCGTGCCTGAAATTCTTCCAGCAGCCTGCAGTCGAGTCAACCCCTGTTGTCCAGCCACCTTGCAGTTTCCAAGATCAGCCCCTCCCGGCTAGATTCTCCCCAGGGCCCACTGTGTTCAAGGTATCGCTCAGTCATCATGTTGACGGTTGCGGCTGACTTTATGTTAGGGTAGGAAGAAAATGGACACATTATCAGTGTGAAATCATCTCAGTTCTCCACCACCTGCCTGACTAAATGCCATTGCTGGGGACACTGCCTTCACTCCTCAGCAGACGGGTGGGACACCTGCCCCTTTCTTTTTCGGGCTGTCCCGGTTCACACTTGCTCATCAGAGAAGGGCGCAGGGGCAGAGAAGAAGGGTGGGAGGGAAAGAAGAGGAGTAGCAGAGGAAGAGCAAGTCTCCCAGCTTGTTGCCAATAGCCGATGGGTCCTCTCCTCACTGTCTGAAAGCCCACCACTCGCTGCCATGACCATATTACATGCAAAAAGCACACCTCACACACCTGCTCACACAAACGGTGTTTAAGGGTTTTATCAGAGAGAGAATGTAAACTAGAGGGGAAGAAAAATCGCAGGCAAGCCTCGTCTTGCCATGGTTTATTTGTCAAAGCTAACGGCTACTATGGTAGGTTTATTAAGGAACCTAATTACTGGTCCTTCAGAAAACATGAGCCTTAATTATAGTAAATCAGAGATTTCTGCATTTCTAAGTGGTCCGATGAGTGACAAGCCTTAACATTTAAAGTAGTAAACCAGGGAGAAAGTCTTTGTTTAAATATAAGCAGAACTGTAAAAACTGAGTACTAACGCATGTTTTCTTTCATCTTAAAAGCATATATATTAACTATTGCTTACTTTGCACATCTAATAAAATCAGTATGAAAATGAAATTTCCAGAACGGTCTAGCTTCACCCCTAATTCTCCCTTCCCATCGACATTACGCATAAGCCAGGCCCCGGGGGGAAACCCATGCAATTGCTTCAGAGTCCTCCCACTGGCCTCTGAGTGACTAGGGCACTGGTCACTGCGCCGAATCACAACTGTCCCCTGTAAAACAGAACACTGCCTGCAATGCTGAAACTATCGTCATCTTGGACCCTTAGCCAGTTCTGCCACCCAAACATCGAAATCAGTACCAGAGTATCTGAACCCAACTACAGTTAGTTACGTCCCTACCCCAGCAATCCTGAACCACCAAACTAAAGGCACGGCTGTCCTTTTTCCGTGTCACTTACATCAACTGAATCTCCAATAAATGCTTCCACTTTGCCAAAAAGTGGGAGGTCTCGCCTTCTTTCCTAAGAATTCCATGATAATACGATAAGGCTTCAGATTTTGTGTACCTGAATTCATCTAATCCTTCTTAACCCAAACAGTTTGAATCTTAATTCCAGTGCTATTCTCAATCCACTCTGGTAACAAAATCCTAACGTTATGTTCCAGCTCTCATTTTAAATAGCTGCACTACAGCTATGTGAACACAAGCACTCCCAATCTGATAAGAGCCTCCAACTACCGGAGTCTCTCAGATTATCACTCTTACAATCCATGGGGCTTCTGAAACAGAGAACATTGGTCTATTACTGAATCCTCTTCTCACCCTATAAGAGCACCTTGAGGTATATATGATTTATCATATGAACTAACCTCTCACCAGCTTCTTCAATGACCATGGAGCCCATCCTCTATCATATATACACCTAGGAAAAACCCCAAATACAGATCAGTTTCATAGCAGTCACTTAGCTGGTCTCTATAAATAGAGGCTATTGTGTTGCTTAAGAAAACCTCGCACATGCTCACATAAACACACGCATGTCAGGAGCATTAAGATCCATGACCCTTCCCCAAATAAAAACTAGTCACCCAGACCCTTGGCATTGTTGAATAACTTTGGCACTTTTTCTTAGCTTCTCTCATTTCCTTATTGATCATTTTAAACTTTCGCTATGCCCTTGAAGTTCCCCAACGTATTTCACTGAGAAAATTGGGAATGTCAGTTGCCTCAATTCCTGTTTCTTTTTCCCCTTCTGACCTCAAACACCTTAACTTCTACACAATCACTTTTCTGTGGCTTTAGATGGAGCATCTTTTCTCTTTATCAAGGCTGTTAGCTACTATTAACAGGAACATTCACAGGTTACCTTAACTGCTTCCCCTGGGTTGCAGGGACAACGAGCATGCTAAAACCTGGATGGACTGTACTTTCTCCAGCTCAAGGTACACACCCCAAGTCAGCTTCCCATAGAACCTTTGCCTTCCTCCTCAGGCCAGGCAGGACTAAAGAGTTTCTTAGGCTCCTGAACCCATGTTTCCCCAGGTGTCAAGCATCTGGCCTTCCCAGAGAACTCCTAATAATTATCTAGAACCCCAATCCAGATTACCTGATGCCCAAGACCAATGAATGTTCCAATCCACACTTTACCTCAGAACGATACCTATTTTATTAATTCCATAGCTTTATATCTCACCCATAATGGGACAATAATGAGCAAAACTAACAACAAGCAAAACAGAACCAAGTATACGAATACAATGAATAGGCCTTCAGTGGTCAGGGGGAAAGGGGTTGGGGGGAGGGGGGAGGCAGAGGCAAGAAAGGGGAGCAGCTTAGACAAGAACCTAGTATAAAGGAACCATGGACATGGACAACAGGTGGGATTGACTGGGGGGAATGGGTGGGTGGGGAGAGGGATGGAGGGGAGCAAAAAGGGGATGGATGTAATACAACAACAATAAATTTTTTTTTAAATTAAAAAAAAGAAATTATTTTGCATATTTGTTTACTGATTAATTTGCCTTTATGTCCCCATCAATTTGTACATTCCATGAGTGCAGGGTCTCCACCTGTCTTGTTTACTGCTGTATGTTAAGGGGTCAGGACAATGCTTGGCATGTAGTGGGTGCTCAGTTTAGCACTGTTCTTATTCATAAAGGCAACCTCGTTCATATCTGGCCTCAATCATGGTCCATTCGGCAGATTAATCCACTGCCTAAAATCTCATTATTTCCAAGCTTCTTGATTCAAATTCAAAGTGAATCTGGGCTATAGCTTGTTTTCATTTGGACAGAATGTCTGTCACCAAGATATGTCATAGGACAGTAGTTAGTCTTGTGGGAGGCTGGCTGTTAGGCAGTTTTCCACTCCAAGCCAGGTAAACCAATAAATATAAAATACACATCATAGGCATATTCAAGTTCACAGATCTTTCAAAATCGAGCCCCCTATATAAACCAAGAATCCTTACCTCAAATTTATGAATATATTATGAAATAATACACACTGACTCAAATTTATATTCAGGTAACTATTCTGTAAATTAAATGATACCATAATTGTATAAATATTACTGTCCTCTATTATCCAATGACATTTTGTTAAGAATGTAGGTCATGTGGTTTTTACTTTGGCATGGTGTTGACATTGTTACCAGAAGGTGGAACATTAGGCAGGAATATTAGTCTAGCCCATTCATAAAGCCAATGTCACCAAGAAAGGGAATGTACTAAAAGAAAAGAAATTTAGTTCAAGAGGGCAGTTGGATACAGGAGCTGTAGATATGAGTCTGGAGGCCAATGCAGAGAAATGGGTTGGGCTAGGCAGTTGGGAGATTTTATCACATAGGCAACACTTGAACTAAGAGAATGAATGACATCATACCATCACACCAGGAAATGTTGTCAGGGAGAAAATAAATGATCTTATGATTTCTGACAGCTGTAGGAGGGTTAGAGGATGAGCCTCCTACCCACAGACAGACAGAAAAGGAATACAAAGGAGGACACGCAGGAGTGTGGTATCAGAGAAGGAAAGATCATGTGTTTTATGAAGGAAAGCAGCTTTGTGATATGCTACTTGAGGATTATCATCAAAATAGTAGGTTGGGTTGGCAAAGAAGAGTGTGTCCATACAATACAAATGCTTACTAGAGAAGCTTACCAAGTATAAATATTTCCTCTGTCAAGGGAGATATAAAGGGTTAGAGTCAACAGGGTATATATAAGGAAATGGGATTTTTAAAGGACTAAACAAGAAATATTAATTCACATGAAAACCGCTAATGCATCCTTATTCTTTAAAAACATTTCTTGATTAGCAGTTATATCTACTATTTAGTTAAGAAACCTATACATTCTTTTGGAATAACTTTTTAAAAATGCCTATAATGTATATGAATAAATTTCATTATTTTTTAACTTTTTAAAGCCAGCACATTATTTTATATGAATGTGTATATTCATATCCTACTTATAACACTTCTAATTCTTTTTTAAATTATCTGTCTTAATAACTATATTATACATTTCTGCTTTGGTTTGTATTATATCCCTTCTTGATGTTGTGTCCACTGACCAATTTTAAGATGATACAGAAATTATTAATCTATAAAGAAATAGCTGAAATACTTGCCTCATGTATTAAAACATGTCAGTGGAATTCTTTGTGAGGCTTTTTTTTTTTTTTAAAGGTTTTTATTTATTATTTTTAGAGAAAGGGGGAAGGAGGAAAAAAGGGAGAGAAACATCAATGTATGGTTGCCTTTCATCTGCCTGCAGCTGGGGACCTGGCTGGAGACCTGGCTTGCAATCTGGCTATGTGCCCTGACTAGGATTCAAACCAGTGACCCTTGGGTTAGCAGGCTGGCACCAATCCACTGAGCCATACTGGCCAGGGTCAGACTTTTTTTTTTTTAAATAAAGAAAAACACTATTCTAAGGGAATACTTATAAAATTATAGTGAATTTAAGTAAAAAATTTCATTATAGCTAATAGTTTCCAGCTTTACCATGACTGAACTTGTTATAAGAGTTATTAAAATTATTCAAATAGTCTGTCCTGATTTAATCTAATTAGGTAATCTAATTAGGTAAAAATGTTAAAGCCCTTTTAACTGTAAACTCTACTTAAGTAATGCCTACTTCTGCCATCTGGTGGCCAACGCAAAAGGAATATCCATTATTCATAGCAAGGCTATCAAGCAGGCCTCATTGAGCACTCATAAATTAATCTCCCAGATTACAGGTATCATCCTTTACTTGAAAAACTGCAGCATTTACAGCATTGCTTTTGTTTTTGTTTTTCAACAGGAAAACGCTAGCTGTATAGTTGCTGGGAACCTTGCTAGCTGCAAGCAGAGCACATTAATAACACCTCGTGTAACAAAGGAGCCATCAATTTTACATCAACAATCATGTTGGATAGAAAGCCTGATAATAATGCTCCATTTATTTTACATATTCAGCCATTTATAGCATGTCTAAATTTTTTTTTTTATTAATGATCAACACATCTCAAGAAAGCTTTTCAAGGGATTGATGTTTTATTATGTAACTGGGAACTTCTAACTTGTCACACTACCTAGAACCTGACTTCCAACTGCCTTAGGCACTGGAACCATTGTTATGTAAGGATATTTTTAAATTAAAAAGTAACTTGAGAAAAGTATGAGAAAGTTTATTTGCATTATAGATATTATAGTATGTATTACTGTATTTTTATATCTGGATATTTCTATCATGGAGGGTTACATGTAATTCTATATTAGATAATCACAGAATTAAAGAGTAGAAAGAACTCAGGTATCCCAAAGTTCATTTATCTGCACAAAAGATGTTTTCTACAATATCATTAGCACGTATTCAGCTCTGCTTATATTCTTTCAGTAATAGGAAAACTCCACTGCAGGTGTGACAAGACCCATTTCCAGAGAATTCTGAGCACCTCATGTGTGTTTTCTGTATATTCCCCTCCTCTGGCCATGGTGAGCTTTCCAGAGTCCTGCAGAGTGAAGCATACTCTTCAGTATTTGAAGGTTAACAGGCTCCAACTACCCATATGTTGTCTACTTTAGGATAAATACACCTATTTACTTCAGCTACTCCTCACATAACATCAATTTCTCTACCAGTCTGGCCTTTTTCTTTTTTTTTTTTTTTTCATCTAAATTGAAAATATTGGCAATCAAGATGAATGCAAATTGACCAAACTCAGATGGATTTGGTGGTATGTGAATTGCACTTCAATTAAGCATTAATAAAAATTATTTTGACTAAACACCACTTAAAAAGACAGAGATTGTAACCCAAAGGAAGCCAATGTGGTTGTATTATTAGACAAAATAGACTTTAAGTTAAAAAGTACCGCAAAAGGGGGAAAACTGGGACAACAGTAATCGCCAAATAAAACATATTTAAGGGAAAAGAAGGTACTGCTAACAATAGAGAATATCACCACAGATTGAAAAGCATTCAATTGACTAGAAGACAGAACAGTTCTAACACATGCTTCAATAACATAGGTTTTTAAATTGATACAAGGAGAAGTCAACAATTCACAATGAAAATGGGAGATATTGAACCTCTCAGGAATTGATACAGCAGGTAGACCAAGTCAGGTGGCTATGGAAGATTGGAATGATGGAGTTCACAAGTTGGAGCGAACAGACACAGAAAACAATACACAGAGACTTGCAGCGCGTGTGGAAAATAGCGGTGACAACCAACCACATACTAGTCAGTAAAGCCAAACTTAAGGTAAGTTCAAGTCATCAGCATTATATTTAAAGCATATTATCCAGCCATAGCATAATTCAGTTGAAATCTTTAATTATTTAACTTCAGGTTTAAAAGTTGAAAAACGCTTCTAAATTACCTAGGAGTCAAAAAATGATTTGGAATTGATCTGAGAGAATATTTAGGGCTAAAAGGTAATGAACACACCGCCGCACTGAAATTTGAGGGGCACGGAAAGCAGTGAAAAAAGTCATGCCCAGGGTTGCTCTCTCTGTTCCAAGTGTCCTCTGACCACCAGACCAAACCGTGGGAGGTGCTTACCTTCAAGTCCCGGGTGCGCTCCTGCCCTTTCACATCAGGCAACTTGGGGTACCCAAGCGAAGAGCACCAGGCTGGGGAATACAAGTTTCAACCCCAACAGGATCCCTTCCTGTCTCTAAGGCCATGAATGTGTCTGGTCATATCTGTGTAATCCCCTCACTAGTAAAATTGTTATTGTAACAGCTAATGAAGTATGGGCCATTAGCTACAATGCAGCCCGCTAATATTTCCACCAGGCACTCCCCGTTGTGATATTCCCTTGCTTGACATCTTCCCATGACCTTTCCTTGCCCTGAGAATAAAGATAAAGCTGGTCACGAAGGACGCTGCATGAATTGGCCTCCCGTGCCACACATGGCCTTTTTGCCAGTCACGTTTCCAAAGCCGTCTCACTCAGACAAACCTGTCTTCGCCTCCCCTGCTCTCCCTACAGTGGATGTGCTCTGAACTCTAGGAAAACGCCACTCTCCACTTCCCCCAGGTGCTCCTTCCAGGCCCCTTCATCAGAGATACGGCACGGTCTCCTGGTCTCCCCATTCAATTCACCTCCCATAGGTATGTCTCTGCGGCACTTGGTTCTTCCTTCCACTCATCTCAATTTCAGTTTACTTCTGTGTATGTGATTATTTGATTACGTCTGAATCATACAATAGATTTTTCAATTGTCTGAGGGCAAAGACCACATCTGTTTTTGCACTCGATTTTCCCTTCGTGCTTAGCTCTGTGTGTGATCTGAAGTAAGTGTTAAATATTTATATCCATAAGGTAAATGGCAGTTCAGGGCTGCCAGGGCAACCAAAGATGGAGAGGCAGATTCTGGAAAGAAGAAAGGAACAGGGAGAAGAATGGAGTGTTTCACCGTGGCTTTCTTCTCATGGAATTTTCTGATCCTAAGATGCTCAGGGTTAGAAATTAGGGAAAGTTATGGAAAAACAGACTAGAATTTTTAGTAAGTCTTGTGGTGCTGAGGGAAAGAATCGAAGCGAGCAGCCCAGTGCCCGCTGAGGCTCTCAGCTGGGGCCTCTGGATTTAGTGTTTTCTTCTCTCTCTATGCTGTGCTTCTTCCGATTCCTTGCCGGCTCTGGGAAGAGACTGAAACATGAGAAGCCTGGATTGTAACACAACTCAAAGGTAAAGTCGGCCTCTCCGCTTCTCCCTCAATCTCTGCATCTTCCCTCCTTGTACATATGGCCATCAAATCTTTTTCGTAAGGTACCTTGTTACCCTTGTCCCTTTACTACTATCTCATCGCATTGCAGTAGGATCATTTTAAATGACTGACTCTCAGGAGATGGGGCAGTTCCTCTGTCAGGGATTTATAATTCTTCTCCAATCTACCATCTTGTCATGTTCAGGGAGACCTTATTTCTCTGTAGTTATTACTAGAGGTAATTATTGTGATCTATTTTCTTACTTTTGGGGTACCTACTCTTCTGTAATTATCGGGCTTACTCAAACTTCCCATTGTTTCTACGTACACAGATATTGCACAGGTATATTCTACGGAAGAGTGTGTGTAAGTGCATGTATGTGAAGAAACCACCACAGACTGTGTGATCTGCCTAGAGGGAGGCTGACTGAGGACCTAGAAATAAACCTTACATTTATAGTAATTTGGTTTTGAACAAGAATGCCTGGACAATTAAGTGGAAAGGAATAGTCTCTCAAACAAATGGTATAAACACCCATAAGCAAAAATATTAATATTGATCCCTACGCATCATACATAAAAATGAACTAGTCATGGATTAGACAGCTAATTTTAAGAGTTAAAACTATAACACTCTGCCTGTGAACCCAAAGGTCGCTGGTTCGATTCCCGAGCCAGGGCACCTAACCAGGTGGCAAGCCAGGTCTCCAGCCAGGTCTGTGGCTGGAAGCAGGTGAAAGGCAACCATACATTGATGCTTCTCTCCCTCTCTGCCTTCCTCCCTTCCCCTCTCTAAAAATAATAAATAAAATATTTTTAAAAAACTATAACACTCTTAGAAAAAGTAACATAGAAGTAAATCTTGAAGATCTTGGTTAACTAGTGATTTCTTAGATCGTACCCAAAGTACAAATTATTAAAAATTGATAAATTGAACACCACCAAAACTTTCATGCTTCAAAAGATCCCATATAATGGGTGAAATTCTTTGCAAGTCATTTATCTGATAGGAGATTTATATCCAGCCATTATAAAAACATGACTCACTGATAAGAGTAAAGTTTAAAATGGGCAAAGAAATTGAGTAGGCAATTTTTCAAAGAAGATAAAAAATAGCCAAGAGAAATTGGAACACTCAAAAATTATGGGTAGACACTTTGGTGAGAGCTTTCCAGTTTCTTCCTTTATAAAATTCATGGCATGATTTTATTGTATATTTCAAAGGGATGCTGTTAGGATTAAATGAGAAAATACTTTAAATAAAATGTACTAAATAAAATTAATCCATTTATCATGTGAGATGCAAGTATGTTCTCAAAATCATAGTTTTGCCCTTATCTCAACAACGGTTCTTAGAGAGAAGTATTTTGGACAGAAAAGTTTAAAGGGACATGATACAATCAGCCTATTTTGCTAAGAAGCAAAATAGCAAAAAGGCGAAAAAAGGGAATATGCAGTAAACCAAAACTCTATTTTGAACAGCCTTTCTCTTTGTAGAGAACCTAAGTCCTTCGTTTGTTTGTTTGTTTTGTTTTTTAATTTTATTGTTGTTGTATTACATCCACCCCCTTTTTGCTCCCCTCTGTCCCCCTCCCCACCCACCCATTCCCCCCAAAGTCAATCCCACCTGTTGTCCATGTCCATGGTTCCTTTATACTAGGTTCTTGTCTAAGCTGCTCCACTTCTAAGTCCTTTGTTTTAAAATACTGCTTATAAACTTTGTCTACCATTATGATTTGAGCTACCATTTACATACCTAAACTGCCTAATGTGTATATTAGTAATACATTTTCATTTCTTGAATGAATTCACAGACTGCCAGAAAGGAATGTTATATTCACTTTTCTGTCACCGTAATTAAAATAACTTTCATTTCAAATGCATGAGCCATTTTAAAATAGGAAAATTATCAAAGTAATTCCCTGATATTAAGAATGTTCCAAATAGGAATAAAATGAACAGGTAAGGATAAAGTCTGAATCTTAATCCAAAACATCACAGCCTGTTAAACACATCTCATGATATACTGAGAAGTTTTCAATTATACTTTGTAAAAGGTTGGAAAATTTTTAAAATGTGGATGTGACTACAAGGGTTAAGAATTTAATGAGTGATGTTTATAAACAAAAGACCTGGTTAAGTTCAACAATATTAGTTATTTAAAAAAGGAATCAACCTAAGCTATTTCAGAAGTAATGCATATTCATAACTGCTGAGAAATGTCTCATGTATTTATGGTCCATCAATAAATAATATAGCAATAGAAGAAATACATGAAGGCGTTAAGTTGTGATACTTGATGACTTCTGGTATATTCAAATGGGATCAGAGGGAGAAAAAACGAGCAATTTAAAAAGGCAACATGAACATTACCTTGTCTCTATTTCTGATCTTGGAAATCTTGCTTTATCTATTTAATATGTTTTAGAAGATTCAGGAATAATTCTCACTGAATCATCAGTGACAATAGTGATTATATGTGCATAGGAAAACTAACTCTTATGTACATCACAGAAACTGGGAACTTTGAAATCAGTCCTCTCGAAGTATTTTTGAAAGAATATTCCAGTTGTTAGACATAAACAACTAGCTGCTAGTTATTTGAAAGTAAACTTGAGGCTGAAGTCTATGTGTAGGAGCCAGGCTGATGGCTTTATTTATTGAGAGTGACTAGAAAAGAACAGGTACAGACAATTATTTCAAAAAACATTGAGCCCAGATAGGAGGAAGTAATGATAATAGTTGAAGGGTATATACTAGCATAAAGGTTTTGCCTGATTTGCTGTTGTTTTGTATTTCTATGCCATTGTTCTTTCTTTGATAGGAATAAAATTCTGTTTCCAAATAGTAATGAGAAAAATCTAAAAGAGATCAACTAAAAATATATAGATATAGATATAGAAGGAAAATTTGCTTAGTGCTCGCAGAATGTTGAAACGGGCTGGATTCCGACCACCTGTGAGTGGGGGAAGTCCACCACGACTTTCAAGTGAAGGAAAGCACTGGCAAAAACAGGTACACTTTATAGATATGCAGCAGGACACTGAGAACATCTCCTAGGATTTACATTTTCGCTGAGAAGCCGCAAAGCCATTTAATGAGCAACACAGCTGGTGGAGCCCCCTCAGAGGTGGGAGGGGAGCAGAACCTGTTTGAAGTAGTCACTTCAGTTGCTAGTGGAGCCTAGCGGACTTGAAAACTTGAGGGTGCCAGATAGCCCGAGACAAAATTAAGTTGGAAGGCATGGGGATTTCTGTAGCAATTTCAGGCTGCTAAAATAAATTTCTGTATACAACCCTCACAACAACACAGAGGGAGGCTCCACTGCTGCTCTTTTACAAGCGAGAAAAGGAAAACTCTGTGAGGTCCTATGTAACATGGCACGGTTGGTGTAATGACAGGTGCACCTCGCTTCCCCCGGATGCCAGCCAGCAGCTCCATTTTATGTACTGAAGACTCTGGGCTATTGCAAGTTCTTACTTCCATGTTTTTCGTTGACAACATTTTAAAATCAGAGCATTTGTCTTGGTGACTATGAATGGTGTCTGGAGAAAATGGTGTCTGGCTTGGGAAAGTATCTTGTTCTGAAATACTTTTGAGGGAAGGTGGCTTCCAATGTGTGACAAAATGCTCGCAGTCTTTATTATGTTAATGAGGGACCAAATTTCAGCATAGAATGACCTAACCTGAGCAACATTTTAAAACTTTCATTCACAAACACTTACTTTTCATTAAACACCTTGTAGGACTTCTCTCCAGTAAACCAAACATTTGCCTAATCCCTCCCATTGAACGATCAGGACGTGTGTCACAATGCTAGAATTATGTTTCAAAGTAAGAGTTGAGAACATTTATATGGCTATTACAAAAACATGTCTAGTATTTCAAATACTGAATGTGTACTTAAGAATGGACCTGTTTTCAGGTTGAGGATTAAGATGCACACATTTCTTTTCCCATTCAAGTTCCAGATTTATGCAACTCACCCCATTACTGAGAGAACACCAGTCTAATCTTTTTATATGGTTTAATGCTCTTATTTTGTGTATCCCTTAAGCTGTTGTCAAATAGTCTTCCATAAAAAATTATGATTATCTACTCAGAAGCTGAACTCAATGTACCAGTTTATTCCACAAATCTGCTTTCTTTGTATAAACAAACAGTGGTTGTATTAAAGATTACTGATAATATTTGCTTGCCAGTTTTACTGCACATGTCTCATGATTCAAACATGAAGTGTAGATGCACAGGATTTAAGTTGTTTTCAAATTTTGGTTTCCTCCAAAGACACTTTTATGTTTCCGTCATAAGCTTCAACACAAATAACCTCACACTCAATAAAGGTTTGGATTTGTAAAGAAGCCTAGGCTGTAAGAACTCCTATATTAGTTTTGCTGGAAAAGGAACTTGGCAAGAAAACCACCACCATAAGCCCAAAGAGGCTTGTTTAATATTTTAACACTTATTGCCATGTCCACTCGTGAAAACTTATTGCTAAATTAGCCACAATTGTAGACAATTTCAAATTGCTTCTTAAAAAAAAATCAGTGATAATTAAACCACCAGGGATTTTTCAGTGGATATGTATGTGCTATTTTCATCTAAAATAGTATTTCTAAATTAGCTGAGTAGCAAAGAGATTAAAGCAAAAACTCAGGCAGCTGCTGGATGCTGTGTTCAAGTAACACAATAAAGGTCAGAATAGTCAGAAGAAAGTTATTTAAGGTATCTTCGTGTGCGACTTCAACTGGTGTGGAGTAGCCAGCGTAGGACCAGAACAACATGTGAAACAGGTAAAGCTTACCTTTTCTGGCATAAAAAGTTCTATTCTTCCACCTCAGTGAACACACACATGCACATAAACAAATACACACACACATGCTTATGCATGCCTGAGCACATATCCACACACTTTTTATGTATGCATTGCATATGAGGTGTTTTTTCACCCATAATATAAAACAGAATTATACAAATACTATACTTAAAGAGCATTATTAAGAATAAATTAACAAAAATACTAGTATAAGAGATACATATTGACAAACATTTCAGAAATACACAAAACCTTCATAGAAATAGAGTTAAAATTAAAAAGCAAAAATACTGTTGATTACAATGCTTTGAGCTGTGGAGAACATTTTAGCTTATGAAAGCGGTACTTTTGTAAAGAAATGTTCATAAAATAGTAAATGATCCACTGGGGTTGGACCCAAGATTAAAATATTGAGAGCTGAGAGTTGGCAAGTTGAGAAATATAAAAGTGAATTCTAGAATTCAAAAGATAGTTTGGGGAATTATAATTGAGTCTTGAATATGAAAAAAAAAACACCTTGTTTTAAAGAAAGTGATGTATCATCAATGGTGTTTAGAATTAAAATTGTTAAATACATAATTTTTAGCCCTGGCTGGTGGCTCAGTGGATAGGCGCTGGCCTGCAAATTCAAAGGTCGCTTGTTCGATCCCCAGTCAGGGCACATAACCAGGCTGCAAGCCAGGTCTCCAGCCAGGGCCATAGCTGGAGGCAGATGAAAGGCAAGCATTCATGGATGCTTCTCTCTCTTTCTTCCTCTATCTCTGCCCTTCTTTCTCTAAAAATAATGAATAAAATATTTTTTTAATTATTAAAGAAAAAAAGTGGATGTGATAGGTTCGTTTTGTAGAAAAATGAATCTAGGGAAATTTCAAGCACCTTAGGGCCTATGGATGTAATACAGTGGTAACATAAGAAAATCAGGGAAAGTTCTTTAGAAACAATAGGAATCATTACACCCTATGAATAAATATGGCTATCTCCAAGCAGAGCCTTCAAATGTTGAATACAGTTTACAAAAACAGTATGTCCTTTTTAAGATGCTAGTGAAACTAAAGATAGAATAACCAACCCATTGAAGTTCTGCAAATACTGTCTCGAACAAAATACAGATGTGTATTTATCCGGAGAGAGGTTAAACAATTTCTCAGACACACCTTAACATAGAAACCAATCATTCTTAGCATGATGGTTTTACTTATTAAACAAGTATCACTCCTGCTTAATTACTCTTATTGATGAATATGATTATGGAACGTCTCAATGAAAACTCATAAAGCACTGAGGTCAAATTAAAATACTTGATAAAGCATCAAGGCTCATGCTAAATGTCAAAAATTGGATTCATCTTATTCAGTGATTAACCTAAAAAGAAATACCATAGCCTACAGAAAGAATGGTTTCATTTCCCAATACAAAGTAGTCAAATGAGTGAGTACATTTATTGAAGTAAGTTTAATCTATTTTTAAATTCCACTACATGCATTTTTAAGTGTTTCACTACAAGCATAATGATTACAATGGCCCTTCCAAGTATTAGTATTCAATTGCTTGTATTTTAAGTGCACCAATATTTTTCTTTCGGACAAATATTCAGACCTCTGTTTTCCATCTATCTTTATAAAGCCAACATGAT
Source organism: Noctilio leporinus (assembly GCA_004026585.1). Taxonomy (NCBI): domain Eukaryota; kingdom Metazoa; phylum Chordata; class Mammalia; order Chiroptera; family Noctilionidae; genus Noctilio; species Noctilio leporinus. Next base: position 721,441 of record PVIW01000075.1, read on the forward strand.
ACTAAAAGAGAGAATTATATTAGAATAAAAATGGAAAGACTGCTTCTAGAAATTGAGAAATGATTTGAGAGCTATTATGTTTAGCATTCATCTACAAAATCAATAATATTGATACCTGGTATGGTGATCAAGGCTTTGATGCCATTTTGTAATATAAAGACAACTTTTTTTATACATCCATTAGGAAGCTTACAAATACAGGTTACATATATGAAACTCCAGAACAAATTGAAAATCAATTAAGCAGTGAAGACTTTGTTGGTCTATGGGGCTGATAAACATAAGCCAGTCACATCTCAAATTATTGTAAAAATATTTTTGATTAGTATTAATGTTGCATTCAAGGTTTTAAATATATGAAAGCAAAGTAAAGTGAGACAGTTACATCGCCCTACACCAAGTTCTGCCACATGCTATCCTGCCATGAAGAAGCCACACAAGTCTATGGTCAGTCTGTCCCATCTCTGAAGCAAGCACACAAACTAGTAATGCAAGCTGAATGAGTGGTTTAGAAGTTTTTCTTAATTCTTTTAACATTTATGGAAACTCAAATAAATTCTAGGTAATATATGAAGCAATTTCTGAACAAAGGGATTAAGTCAATTTTATGAGAATAATGATACCAAGGGTCTTTTCTGAGGCCCTCCTGTGGAATGACATAGCAGGTCAATCCTTTCAGTGAAGAATTTATGAGAGCCCCAAAAGGATAAAGGCTTTATGGATGCTGATGATGAGCTCTAGCATCCACGTAAAACAATTTTTGTATTTTAATTAAATAAATAACATTTATTGTAGAAGATTAGAAAGTAGAGATAAACACCACCATAAAAACAAACACCACCTAAAACTTTGTCATCGTGTGATTAGGGGAAGAGAGGGGAAAGAAGGGGAAGGGTTTAGTCAAGGAACTAGTATAAATGACCCATGGACATGGACAAGAAGGTGGTGATGGACTGTGGGAGAGGGGTGAGGAGGTTGGGGCAGGGGAGAGCAATGGAGGAAGAAATGAAACAATTGTAATACAACAGTAAAAATTTTTAAAGATATTATTTTTAGAGAGAGGGGAAGGGAAGACAGGCAGAAAAGGAGAGAGACATACATGGATGGTTGCCTTTCATTTGCCTCCAGCTACGGACCTTGCTGAAGACCTGGCTTGCAACCTGGTTATGTGCCCTGGCTGGGAATTTGAACCAGTGACCTTTGGGTTTGCAGGCCGGTGCCTTATCCACTGAGCCACCAGCCAGGGCTTTTTTTAGATTTTATGAATAATACAATTAATTCATTTAAAATACAAAGAACTTGGTATAGGTTTTCATTACATACTATGTATTTTTCAATATATATTTCTTTATCTGCATACTATGTTTTTAACATGTATATATGAATTTTATATGGGATTTGTGCAGATGTAATTCTATAACATTTTCCCCTTTTTACAAAGTATTATCACTTTTCATTTCTAGAAATATTAATTATTAATGACTACATAAAATTCAACTGTTTCTGTTTTTAGTTTCCACTATAAAATAAATGGCAATCCAATACATTCCCTAGGGTAGGTAACTAAAAGTTAAATATCTAAATCTGTCTTAAGTCTCTTTTAACATCAAATTACCCTGCAGGAATATAATGATGATTAAATGCAGCAGTGAACAAGAGTGCCAATTTTCCTAACTATCAAAAACACTAGCATGTGTGATTCTCATTATTTGTTCGTATGACAGGTCTTTCTTAAGCAGTGGTGGGATCTTATGGATATCCTCAACTTTACATGTATCATTGAATTTTTTTACCCTTACCTGAAGACATGCTTATTGATTTTAGAGAGAAGGGAAGGGAGGGAAAGAGATGGAAACACTGATGTGAGAGAGATACATTGATTGGTTGCCTCTGATATGCATCTGGCAGGGACTGAACCTGCAACTAGGCATGAACCCCGACCAGGAATAGTCACAGTGACCTTTCAGTTTGTAGGATGACACTTGTACCAACCGAGCCACTCCAGCCAGAACTGTACCACTGAATTTATGTGAGGAGAATCTACTGTGTCAATTCTAGCTGTTGTGTTCCTGAATCAAAGGGTAGGTAGTTATTAAATTTCATTTCATAACACAGCATCACAATCCTAAAATGGCTTCATCAACTTGTACTGCTAAAAACAAGTATCTATTTCTTTACTACCTCACTAACATGAGGTTAGGATAAAACTTTAAGATATTTTTCAATATAAAAATAAAATAAATCGATATTTTATTTTGGAATATAATGGAAAATCACATGTAATATTTTATTCTTTAATTATAGTAATTTGAATGCTTATCACTCTAAATGATTTCCCACTGACCACAGAATAAAGGGCACATGGTTTACATGGCTGTCCAACATGTCTAGCCTTGCTGTCTCCAAGGTCACCTCATCTCCTTTCCCTTGAGTCCGGTGTTACAGTTGTATTATATTTCATTCAGTTCCTCACACTGTTCAACTCAAGGTCTAAAAGAAAACAATATGCTAAAATGACCTAGACTGAGATGACAATTCAGTCAACAGTAACTCTTGATTAATTTCTATTTTATATTTCCAATAGCATACAGGAACATCAATATTATCACTCATCATCATCATCTTTATCCTAAAAAGTGTGGAAACTTCTAATATACTCTGTAACTTTCTAATTTATCTAGTAATACTCAATTTGCATATGTCACATTTAATATTGGTTATATAAATTTCCTTAGATGTTTCAGCCAAAAATTAGTAATCTATTTTACTTTTAAATAAGCCTGTTTCAACAACAGTATATATATATACACATATATACCAGTATATTTATTTATATGCACATTAGCCTTTCCCTTATGAAATTAATCAAATATTTTAACTATCTTAATGTCAAATCTCAACTCCATCTCTAAATTTAAATTTAATTATTCCAAGTTTTTATACATCATTAGGTTAATATATACTGAGATAATTAAGACCTAAATCATGTCAATTTTAAGAACAGAATAAATTATATCATTTCCCACTAATCTGTATAGAACCATATTATTGGACACATATTAAGCTTTTAGTGTATTATATTTTTAGAGCTTTTCTGTCATATTCTATTTTTGATATATTCTATTTTTCATATATTCTTTGCCAACTAAATTTTCCTGAGATTACATGTTTGTGTCATGCCAACCATAATTCAATTACACAGTAATCTGTTATAATTTACTTATTTATATTCCCAAATAAGAAATAAACTAAGTAACTCTAACTTGTTTTAGAAAACAGAAAATTCTGACTTAAAAAAATCAACCACTTTCCATATGGCTAGCTAAAAATCTAACTTAATAAATTATTCTTTACAATGTACTATTTTTAATTTAATTCTCACTGAAACATTCTATAATTTCCACACACACAGCCTTTACGTCAAGGCCAGTAGTTCAGCTCCCAAATGGGTACTCTGAAGAGTTTGAAGAGCATACAATGCTCCATCTTTAGGTCAGTAAATAGGTGCAAATATCACATCAGCCATCAAGACAATTGGTAGCCATGAATCAGTAAAACAAAAGTAAAGGAAAGTAGGAAAGATATTTAAATTAGTGTCTGTAAAGAAAAATACTTTTGAGCAATTGGAAAGATGGTATAAAATTCTTAATATTCACTTATTAAATATATACTATCCAGATATCTACTCAAGGGATTAGAAATTATTTCTGTACTAAATGAGAAATATAAAGTAGAAATAACTTTTAAATTGTTTGTTTAGAACCTAACAGAAATGTCAGCCTTTATTACACTAAGAGTTTGACCAATAATATTATAATGCAAATGTAATAGTGATTAATGAGAAAAATAAATATGTTACCTCATGCCCTGATAAATTAAAAAGTTAATCTGACATTCATATTGCTGATGTGACATGTAAAACAATGTTAATAGTCTATACAGCCTCAAAGTTTCAGGGTCATCATCAAATCCAATTGCTTCCTTTATACAAAAGGCAAAAAAATGATTTAATGTAAGTAATATTAAGTTATTAATCACATATAGTTTCTACATTTTAAAGGGTCATTTTTGTGTTCTTGATGTATCTTATGTATTTAACTTTTTAATGCAAATCACATTTGCACATGTAAAAAATGTTGAGGAGGTTCTGAATCAAAATGCCAAGAGTGGCTAGTAGAGGGCAGTATAAGTGGGTGAAAGAGATGGAAAAGTTTTATCTTTCACCCAAAGAAAGATAGTAATCAATTTACTGATAAATAAGCCTCACCTGTTTCAGAACAGGAAATTCAATTTATGTACTATATTTTAGCCCTTTTTACATTACACTCTTTTATATATTTTAGCCCTATTTACATTATACTTTTACATTATACCCTTCTATATGGATTGAATTTTATACAAGGTGTGTATACCTGTCTAATAAACATATAATAAACCCATGCATCTACTGAGTACTAACTGTATGCCAAGCACTGGGCTTATCTTGTAAAATTAGGATGAGTAGAAAAATCATCTCTATACTCAACAAGCTAATGACATGATTAAAATAATTGAGAAATATATTTACAAATAATTACAATACATGTAGAAAGTAAGAATAGCATTATACACAGAATTCTACAGGAGCACTGAAGAAGTTAGCTCTTACATACTCAATACTAAAGAAATGTTAAAAATTGTCCACCCAAGCTTCCAGTAAAATGGAAGTGTAAGAACTTTAGGTTATTTGTTTTTTTTCCCTTTTCAGTGAATCAGAATCTCGGGGGGCAAGGATCACAGGACCTACCCTGGAGCTCCTGCTTGCTCAGCATTGTCTGTTATGGCAGAGACACTGCAAGGTTAAATGAGGAAATGAAAAGCTCCTTTACAAAAAAATTACACTCATAAAATAATTTAATTCTTACAAAAGAGCATCCACTTGCAAAAGTCTAAAAATAGTATGGTGGTGTGAAAATTCCACCGACTTTAGAATGCCAGCTTTAATGTTCCACCGTCACAGGGCAAACGGCCTTGCTCGCATGGTGCCTTGGTGTAAGACCCACCAATGAGCGTCAAGAGACACAGGTCTTTATTTACCCTATTGCAACCTTGCGGGGAGGGGAGGCTAGAAACACTCCTGCTTACAGCCCTGTTTCCCCCTAGGACCAAACAGAGCAATTTTCTTGCTCCCTAAAAGTCTATAGGCCCAAACCAAGCCCCATAGTTCCCCATCCCTTATCTGTCAGCTCTCTCCTTCAGGGTCTGGGGTATGTTGTCCTCAGCCCCGTATAATAGTCCAGGAAAGCATGTGCCATGTTACTCTGGATCATGGTGAAGTCCAGGAAAGGTACAAGTCCTAAGGATATCCTCTCTGCAATGCCCCAAGTTCCAAGAGTCCAGATAGAGTCTGGTCTGCAAGGCAGAGTCCTGGTGGCTTTGGAGTCAGCTGGAACAGGCAAGACCAAAGCAGCCTGCTTCCCTGCTATAACCCAGGCCGCATGGCCAGGTCCTGACTATGGCCCGCATAGCTGCCTGCTGCTTCTACACGGCTGCTTCAACATCCTCCCACATCACAGTACCCACCTTCTATCACGTTTCCCCAACATGTTCCTCCTTACATGGCTGCCCACCCCTTCCTTTTAAATCCTGAAAGTCACTACATCTTTGGCCCTGTGTATTGTGCAGGTATGGTATTGCACCTATTATCTCGTTATCAACTTGCCCTAGATAGGCAAAGTACCTCAAAAGCTGTCTTATGTCCTTCCCCCAACCCCCTAACCATGGGCTGTGGTGATATCTGCACCCCATTTCACCACTGCCAGTTCTCTCAAACTTATTTTCATCTTCAAATGGACCCCAAGCTTCAGTTTCCTGTCTGTAAAATAGACTAATCTACTCCACTTATTTCTTAGTGTTATGAGGCTTTCAGAAGTTCCCTATTACAACCAATGTAAATATTTATATTATCAACCTTTACTTCTACCTAACTTCATTATTTTTTTTTCTTTTTTTAAGATTTTTTTTCATTATTTTTAGAAAGAGGGGAAGAGAGAGAGGCAGACAGGGAGAGAGACATCAATGAATGGTTGCTTTTCACCTGCCTCCAGCCACAGACCTGACTGGAGACCTGGTTTGCAACCTTGTTATGTGCCCTGGCTGGGGAATCAAACCTGTGACCTTAGGGTTCGCAGGCTGGCGCCTTATCCACTGTGCCATTATATTTTTATTGAGTAAAAGTTTTGCAATTTTTGACAAGAATTACAGATCAGAATACAAAGAGTTCTTTTTTTTTTTTTTTTAAAGATTTTATGTCATTATTTCTATAAAGAGGGGAAGGGAGAGAGGCAGAGAGGGAGAGAGACATCAATGTATGGTTGCTTTTCACCTGCCTCCAGCCACAGACCTGACTGGAGACCTGGCTTGCAACCTAGTTATGTTGCCCTGGCTGGGAATCGAACCTGCGACCTTTGGGTTCACAGGCCAGCACCTTATCCACTGTGCTACCAGCCAGGGCCTAATGAGTTCTTTTCAAGTTATCGATGGCATCATATTTGAGTTGTTACATTTGGGTCTATACAATTCCTCCTAGATGCTTTGCCACTGTATAAAATGCCCAGTTTCCTTTGAGAATATTTCTCTATTTTCTTAGATAATAGCCTCTCTTTTGAATAAGGTCTCTCCACTTCTCTACTTTTGCCATCCCAGTCAATTTTATTTATTACTCGGACTACTTCTACTTATCAAAATTAAATCACAGTTCACAACAGACCAGCTCAAATAAATGATATTATATGGGAGGTAAGATAAAAAGAAATCTCTTTAGGGTCTCTGTATTAGTGCTCAGCATTAATGTTTTTGTCAAGATAACCACTAGGCCATCACAAAGAGAAACTAAACGAAGAGGGGTAACAAATCAAATTAAGGCAAAGTTAGAAAAAAATCCTATTTTATTATCCTGTAACACAGTGAGAGGGAAAACACTAATGTTCACAGTGGCAGCCCTTGTGTTTTGATTTCTCTCTCCCTCCCTTCTCTCTCCTACTCCCACCCCATTCCTTCCCCTCCTTCCTGTCTAGGTCCCTCCTTTCTTCCCTTCTGTTTGGTAAATAACAACAACAATGCCTATAAAGGATATTATAGCTTAGAGTACTAGGGAAATCAACTACCAGTAATAAAATAAATACACAGACTTTGAAATGAGATAGCATTTCATTTTTTGGCACATATTACACTAATGTAAATCAAGGGGCTATAATTTAGTGAAGCAGGAGGCTCTCCATCAAGTTGACACTTATTAGCCTCCGAAGAGGTGAAACACAGAGGAGGTAGTTGTTGTTATGGGAAACATTCCTCTGTTAGCTCTGTCTCCAGTTGTAAAATTTACTGTGAAATTATTTACCAAAAAGATTTGGGACATTTGAAGCTGTAATCCAAATTTTCACTAAATATTATTATTCTTTGGTATATTTTGACCTTAATACTTACAAGAGACAATCACAGGAGGAAAAGCTCTTCAACAAACACTTTCAAGAATAATTTTCTTCATGAGCAAACTGCAAATAGGGAACTAAACACAGGACATGATTTCAGAAGTTCTGGGGTGCTTACGAAGCTCAAAGAAACCCTCCCCAGTTACGGGGCTGACATCTGAAACGTCATACCTTTGTGAGGATGAAGGTGTGTATTTGCTCCTCTCATGGGAAGAAGGTATGGATAGGGGGAGAGCTGAGAGAATGAAGACTTCAGATTATAAAAATGGGGAGAAGACAGCTGAAGACTCTAAAGCACCAGAATGTTTGCTTCTATTTATTTTTCTTATTTAAGTAAGGCAATGTCTCATAAGCATTAATGTCATTTATCTGAAGCAAATTATTTCTCAATGAATGGTAAGGACAAAATACATAAATCCTCATTAGTTCCTTTCTCTCCCCAATAGAAAGAAGTCTTAACCAAAAGCTAAAAAGTTGCTTCGCATTAGAAAAAGGCAGTCACCAAAGGGAAATATGAACTCTGAGGATAGAGGGCTTCAATGAATCAAAGGGAGTATGTACCCAAAAAGGATCTTTGAAGTTTTGCTAGTGTTATACAGTATACACAAGGTCACTCTTCACCCCCTGAAGAAGCAATTCTGTAGAAGCCTGCATTATTTTGGGGGGCTTTTTAGCATGACAGTGTCCTGAAATGGCCCTTTAGACAAGAGCAAAAAGGCCTATCTTTGTGTGCATTACAATTAGTACCTTATTGTATATGGAGTATAAGCCTAGGTAATGTGTAAGAGGAGGCACTGGTTGTAAACAAGCCACCCTTTATTTTTATGTGTGTAATTGTTACCTTACATTTTAGGTTCTACAATTGCCAAACTATAAACGGTTAGGTATTTGTTAAGACAATTTCTCGGAGAGAAAAGAATATGCTCATCTTTAGAGATACTAAATCCAGTTCTCAGCCTGGAGAACATGAATTAGAAAAGAAATGAAGTAATAAATTATTCTACTTTGCAAATGTAAAAAGAAGTAAATGATTTTAATTGCATCCAGTTCTGAAATCCAAAGTCAATAGGAATTTCCCAAGATAGCTGAGATTTTCCAAACAAGGAAATAGCTTGGGTCAGGTTTGGCAAAGGAGCGGATTTGGGAAGGCCCTATTTGAACCTGACCTCTGACTTCTCATGGTTGAATAAATATTAGGTCTGGTTGAGGGTAGTAAAAGAAAAAGGTGTAATTGAGAGGAAACACTAAATACTAAACAAGAATGTGTATGTTATAAAAGTCAGAGTTTAGAATCCAAAAGACCAAAGATAGCTTAAAGAATACCCTTCAGGGTAGGATCATTTGGATTGTGTAGGAGTATCATGTGACAAATGTAAAAGAACCTCTCATCAGAAATTTGAGTTAGGACGGGGGCTGGCTGAGAAAGCAAGTCCAAATCGAGACAGCGCTCTCAGAGGGCAGGAGTCCCAGATCAGCTCCCAGGGTCAGGAACCCAAAGTCACCCCAGGCAGAGTTCCTGAGGCAGGGTGAGGAAAGGAACCGGAGCAGCACTTCTAGGATGTTGTTCCAAACATGAAATTAGGAATGTGATCTGAACAGGCATAGGATCCTGGGCCTGTGCCTTTCTGTACACTCACTTTTATCCATGTTGGTCCACTGTATTCTTTTTGTGTGATAGGTAGCACTGGTGGCTTATCCAGCACCACCTTTTCCTTGTTATGGAGAAAAAGCCAAAAATAAACAAACAAAAAGCTCCCTTTTAAGTATCTATACATTTGTTATGTAGGTTTTAGGACCCAAGAAATGTCAACCTTAGAGTTCCAGACAAGGAACCTGACTAGACTAAGCCAGTCATGGCAAGCCTATTCCTCTAGACAATGAATGATTGGCTCAGGCAGCTGACCTAGTCAGGGAATAATTTTTATTTCTTAAAGGAGACGTTTCCTCTTCTCTCTTTGCCTATCAACAAGCTATGTAGTATGCTGCCTTACCTGTGGCTGGCTACCATCTTTTGACCATGGAGGACAAAACCAACATATGAAAAAGGACAGAACTGAATAAATTATAGAAGAATGAAATGAAGTCCTATTGATTAGAAATTTTCTTATGTGAGCTAAAATTTTCTTATATTTAGTCAGTTTTAAGTCAGGGTTACTATCATTGGCAGCTTAAACTATACTAAATGCTACAGACCTGCATGTGAAATGTGGAGTTGAGGGAAGATTTGGTTTACTTGTATATTATTTACTTCTAATATAAAAGAAATGTAAACAATATTTAGGAAGTCAATAAAATGACTCATGGAGAAAGAGAAACTAGAGATATAACTTTAAAATGAAAAAAAAAAAAAAAAGCTCTGGCACGTGGCTCAGTGGATAGGCACCAACTTGTGAGCCTAAAGGTCACTGTTCTATTCCCAGCCAGGGCACATAACCAGGTTGCAAGCCAGGTCTCCAGTCAGGTAAGGCAACCATACATTGAAGCCTCTCTCCCTTTCTTCCTCCCTCCCTGCCCTTCTCTCTAAAATAATAAAATCTTTAAAAAAAATTTTTTTAAAGAAAAAAAGATTGAGCAAGGTCCTTGAGAAACATTAAGTAAGAATAATGACACCTCTTCTATTCTGAAAAAAAAAAGAACAGAAGAGTTGAAGTAGATGGGAACATTTGTGCATGTCTGGTGGAAAGTTGATTACATTTAGTTAAAATGATTTTTATGTTATTTGGAAAGAAGTAGGTGAATTGATGGGATGTGAGTAAAAAGACATATGGTGACTGTGTAATTAGTTTTGAAGAGACGACAATTTTTAACATTACCGGGCAGAAAAGAAGGGAGGTGACTAAGAGGACAAAAAAGGCTTATGAGAAACATTGTAGATAGGACACTGGAGACCTCTAATTAATATTAATTCTCCCCTTTCTAGTTTCATAAGAAAGTTACTTGTTAGCCCTGGCTGGTGGCTCAGTGGATAGGCGTTAGCCTGTGAACCCAAAGGTCGCTGGTTCGATTCCCAGCCAGGGCACATAACCAGGTTGCAAGCCAGGTCTGTAGCTGGAGACAGGTGAGAGGCAACTATACATTGATGTTTCTCTCCCTCTCTGCCTCTCTCCCATCCCTTCACTCTCCAAAAATAATAAAATTTTTTAAAATCTTAAAAAAAAAAAAAAAAGAGCAAGCGACTTGTTAGACTGTTAAATGAATGCAATTGAATCCATGGGCCAGAAACAAAGGACAGAGGCAGAGGGTGGTTGAAATGATGAGCCATGGATTCAGGTAGTGAGGGAAGAAAAGGTAGAGAAAGAAAAACGTATTGAGGGAAAAAAAAGAAAATGCATACTCATCAAGAATTAGAAAGCTCTTGGTCGATGATCAGAGGGTTGGGTATGTAAAACCTATGTAAAACCTAGGGTACAGTCAGCCTTCTGATGAAGAGATAGTACAGATGTAGACTAGGGACTGAAGCTGAGACACTTGGTAACGCACACTGCATACTGCCCTTGAGGAGTGAAAGGGTATAAACAATTTTGCTTCTGTCGTAAAGAATCAGAGATCATTTCACTGTGTTGAGTCTATTTTAGAAGCTATTTCTCTGTTAGTCTATTCTTACTACCAGCATTCCATGCATCACAACTCAAAGCAGTAAATCTCAAAAAAAATAGTCTAGCAATGACTCTCACTTTAACTGTAGCTGATTATATGTCTTTTGCCCAATGAGTCCATATGGTTTTATCCATAAAATACATGTTTTTCATTTTCACCAATAATTTTATTGATTTGGATATTTTCAGTATATTGGCTATCTCCTGCTATTGGCTTCTAGTGGGTAGAGGCCAGGGGTGCTGCTAAACATCTTCTAATGCATAAAAAAGCCCCACAGAAAAAAAGAATTATTTGGCCAAAATGTCCATAGTACCAAGAAACTTGGCAAATCATTTTTGACACGTTTAATCGGGCACATTACCTTCTCTGTACACTGCACAGATCTTTTCTTTGCATTTCAGTTGTGCTTTTTACCTTTCTTCAAATAATAAAGCATAATACACTGAAAATGTTATATATCTTCTTCTATCCACAATATTAAAATGGCTGCACAAAAAATTCACCAAATTTGATTCTTTTAAGTGCACTCTGCTATGACATCTGCCACAATACAACCTAACAAAATTATTTCAAATGAAGTTAGAGACAATTAAGTGCCACTGGAGCCACTATACTGAAAAATCGAAACAAACTTTTTTGGCTAACCCAACACTGTCAGGTAAAAAAATCAGACTGAGATTCAAGACATTACGCACGTTCTGGAAATGACAGTGATCATGTGAGTTGGTAATACATGTGTTTATTTAATTCTCATCTGATATCAGAATATGAGTACAAAACTTGAATATCAAGCAGAATAACAAATCATTTAGATTTCCTCACACTCATTTATAACTAAATCATACAGTTCATATATAGAACATTTAGATAGCGCCCTATTTCCAGAAAATGTATAATAATCTCAAGAACAAAACCACAATGTCAGCTTTCAAGAATTCTTATGCTTCACCCTTGGGAAAAATGACATTTTTCTACATGGTTGTAGAAAATGTGGACTGTGACAATTAGGTAAATTGGAGTGCAATTACATTATGCTGAAAAAACTGGCCCCTTGCTAGAAAACCATGGAAATACCTGGGGTTAGCACAGGGTTAGAAAAGTTGTATTTTAGGAGGAACAGTAGCACTGTCTTCAGGAAATATTTTTTAAGTGATATAAATGAAAAAGGAAAATATGGTGTAACGTTCTTAATTTTGAAGCAACGAATGAACTTAGGAAGTTTATTAGGTTTGATTGCTTTCTATAAATAAATGAATTGCTTTTGTTTGCTCTTTTTCTGAATCTTCCACAACTTCAAATGTATCTGGCATCTACTATTAGAGAGCCATGAAAAAGACCTCATTATGAAATACTTATGATTTACTAAGCTTATGTTAATGATGTTATTTGGAACATTTATAAATCATACATGAAGAATAATGCTCAGATACTGAGGGCTCTGCAGTGTTGGAAAGAAAATAGATTTGTTATGAGATCTCCTTTCCTTGGGGTTCTCTGGATTTAAAGCATACATTTCTTTCATCTTCAAATTTTATGTTCATAAAAATTTTCATATTTTTTCCAGTGTTCTAATTTCTTTCTTATATTACTCTCCTGGCAAAGCAAAGATTGAGGAACATAAGAGACAAAAGTTATTTTTGTCATTTTGCCTGCACAATTTTCAACACTTAGGTATGCAAAAATACATTATTTTTTTGTTCTGGCTGTTACAAGTTCTGCATTACTGCTGCTATATAAGACCACAAAGTTAATGGTTTAAAACCACATAATTATCTAACGCTTCCCTGGGTTAGAAGTCACACCTGAGCCTCATGGAGCCTCATGGACTGAAGCGATGGGGCCCAGAAAAGCTGCATTTCTTTCTGGCAGACCCAGAAAATAATCAGTTTTCTTGCCTTTTCCAGTGTCTAGTGGCCACCCCATTCCCTGGTTAGTGACCTCCACATTCAAAGCCAGCAACATTGCATTTCCTTGATCATTCTTGTTTAGTGTCAATTTCCTCTAACAAAAACCAGGAGAACGTCTCCACTTAATGACTCATATGATTAGCTTGGGCCCATGAGACTGATCTTTTCAAATTAAGGACCTTACGTTTGATCACCTTAGCAAAGACTCTTGCTATGTAACATCTTCATAGGTTTTAAGAATTAGGACAGAGACATCTTTGAGATGCGAGATGGGATTTTTCTGCCTACAACAGGCCTTGCATTGTATATAACTTTACCCAAATTATTTACAATGCTTTATCTAGCTTACATTTATGCCAAAGTAATACACAGCTCATGGGAAGAGAACAGTCATCACATATATTTTAGGATAATTTATTGGAGGTTTACTAATAATCTTGAGCTATGGAAATTTGAATGAAGGTTTGTTGTTAATGTTTCCTAACTATGATGGCATAGCCAGATATGAACAAAAACAAGTTCATAGTTTCCCCTTAATCCCAGGCAAAGGAGAAAATTTCAAAGGGTCTTTAAAAATGGTTATCAACTTCTACATCCAAGATTGTACAAGGCTGCAAGAACACTCCAATCCTACCCTACTGATTATAAAAAATACAAGATATAAAAGTCACGATTTATAAAGTCTACCAGAGATAAAAAAGGATGGAAAAAAAAAAAAAAAAAACTAAACTAAAAACCACCTGAAGTCTAAAATGTAAGATGTCCAGTCTGAAAGAGAAGGGACATGATGTTTTCATCTTTAGCAGAACAGTACAGAGAAGGAAATGTTATAAATATGGACAAGAAAAAGGGTTTAACAAAGATATTGTGAAACCACAAACTCTTTTCTACAAGCCTTTATGAAAAACTTTGGAGACGAGAGAACTGAGAAATATCCATCCTGGGGTAGTGTATGGAGCTACTGAGTGAGGACTGAGAGCTGAGCAGGAAGTATGAAAAATACCCCTGTAATTCTGCTCTCAAATAATGTGAAACCTGAGGAGAAGCAAATTTAACTGAAGTCTCAACAAAGCCAGACCCAGCGAGGCTAGGTGGACTCAGCCTACCACTCTAGTGGCCTCAGAGAAGACATTCATGCTCTCTCCTGGACATAAACATTATTGACATAGTATCTACTGTTCTTTTACTCAAAATATCTGGTATTTGATTTTTAAATGCTGGTACAGAAGAAACAAGAAAATGCAAGCAATTGTCCTGGGTTAACATGAGGTCATCTGGAGTAGGACAGGCCCCTAAGTCCATATGACTGGTGCCCTTGGAAGAAGATGACCACACGGAGACAGGGAAACAGAAAACACCATGTGAAGACAGAGGATTAGAGGGATGCATCAAGTCAACAAATGCCAAAGCTGCTGGTAAATCACCATAAGCTAGAAAGGCAAGGCAGAAATCCTGTATCAGTCCCCAAGTACTGCTGTTATTCTCCTGACACCTTTTCTCAGCCTTCTAGCCTCCAGAGCTGCAAAAACACTGCATTTCTGTTCTTCTAAGCCACCTAGTTTATCATAGTTTGTTACAGCAGATTTAATAAACAGGGTAACCAATGACTGAAAAGACAAAAAACAAACAAAAAGTTTTAGAATTACCTGGCAAGACCTTAAAATAACTATGAAAAATATATTATGCATGTCAGTAGAAAAAGGGAAAAGGAAGTAATAGGTAGATGGTTTTACAATAATAGAGTAATGGGAACAATGCAAACAAACTAAAAAGAAATATTAGAAACATAAAATATGATAATTGAGATAAAAATTCTTTTGGTTGGTTGATTTAAAAAATGCTTTTCAGTTTGCTAAGACATTTAAAATACATCTACCCTAATACCCAGAAATGCTGCTTCAATTCTATATATAGCCAATGGAAATGATGACAAATAAAAAGTAAATGATGTCTATAAAAATTAAAACAGCAAAACAAATATGGGTATGGTATTAGATATTCATGAATTAATAAACTGTGCTATATTCATATATTGAAATAAAATCCACAATAAAAAGACAGAACACTGTGCATTTTCCATTATGTAAGTTATATCTCAATAAAAATTGCATATCAGTAAGAATCTTAAGAGGAAGAAACAGAAGCTGACTCAGTTAAGCAAATAAAGATGTATCTAAAAGCTACTAGATGGTTAGTAGTCTCCAGAAAGCCTGGCGTGCCAGGTAAGGAAACCAGAAGAAGCCAAGGGAGATTATGAATTCAGAACTACACTTCAAGTCATGCCAGTCTCTGCCACTGACCCTGCGAAGGGATGCTGCTGTGTTAGTCCTCTCTCTGCTGCACCCCCAACCTGAGAGGCTGTTGCCAACGCCACTGTCAGACTGTTAGTCCTGCTTCTTTTTATCCATGAGAAGTCTCCTAGAGCCTATGCTTTATCCATGTCCTGTTGCACATGAACTAAGAATATGACACTTTCAGCTTCTTTAAACATCTTCACTATAGTGGGAAAAAACTGCCCATCTGAAGTGTGAACAGTAGCAACATTTCTCTAGGTAGAACCAGCCATACAGAATTGACAAATAGAGCCCCAAACTTTTGACTATCTAACTCGTTAAGCATTGATTTGATTCACTCTTTCCAATCTACCGATGTTCGGATTTAGTCCTAGTACTTAACTGAAAGCGCTCCAGCCAGGCCACCAATAACCTTGATGCTGAGCAAATTGGTTCCTTTCCAACTTCCTTCCTCTAACCCGAGTATAATATCATTAACTACTTCCTTCTTGTAACAATCGCTTTCCTGGATTTCATTACATTAGTTTTCTGGTTTCCTTCTTATGGCTCTGACCTTTTCTTACTATTTTATTGCTTCCTCTTCACTTGTCTTTTGTTAATGTCTGTTCATTTGGTTGCTGCTCTAGGCATTCCTATCTGAGGTATACTCGTCCTAAATAACCATATCCACTGTTGTATATCTCTTACTATTAACATTAATATGTAATAGTTTGACCATTTCTGAATCTGTTGTACATCCACAATTCGAATCTCTTATGAGCCCTACAATCAGCATGTACATGATTGGTTGCTGGATATTTCCACTTGGATTGCTTATAAATGTTGTAAATTCAACATATCTCAAATTCATTGTCATCTTCTCTGACCTAGTTCCCCTTGTTCCCTTTTGAATAAGTTTTCCATCTGTCCACAACTAGAAATGCGTTTCTTTCCCATGCTTTCCATAGCCAATCACTAACACCTATGTATTTTGAATCCTAAAGTTTTTTTTTTTTTTTGTACTGTATACCATGCTCTATTATGATGGCTACAATCCTAAATTAAAACATCATTATAGGTATTGCCTGGATTAATTCCAAAGCTTTCAAAATACCTTTCCTGTCTTCACAATTTGCTCATTTCTAATCCATTGTTGGCAATGATATCAGGAAGACTCTGTAAATCTGATTATGTCATCACCCTGCTTAACGACATTCACCTGTTCCCACTAATCTGTTTTGGAAAGTCTCAGTCAGCCTTCACCTCTTCTTCCTGCTTCTGCTCTCAGTATCTTGCCCAATATCCATGCTCCAGCCCTGTCACACTCCATTCAGCACCTAGAGGACACCTTCCTTAATTTGTGGCTCCTGCCACATGTTCTTTCTTTCAGTTTCTTAATTAAGCCAAGGATACTCTCCTACTTTATCCAGGTAACTACCCCTTAAAAGCCAGCCCAACACCCCCACCCTTTTAAACTGAGTTATGGGCTATTTCAATGCAACCCTTGAACAAGTTGAATTTCCCTTATTAGAGCATTTGTTACACACTATATTGGGCTGCCCAAAAAGTTTTTTTGTTTTTGTTTTTGTTTTTATTTTTTCATAAGATGGGCTCTAATAGCACTTAATTGTCTTTACTTGAAACAATTTTGTTAATTATATTGTGATAGCTGTCATACCTGTGTTTTTATAAAGTATTAAGAAAAATAACTTACCTAAATTGGTGAGTTTTTGTATAGCCATTTTAATGTTGAAGGTGGGAGAAAAAAAGAAACGTTTTGACATAGTAGGCTTTATTATTTCAAGGAAGGTAAAAATGCAACTGAAACACACAAAAAACCTATTTTTGCAGTATATGGAGAAGGTGCTGTGATCAGGCAAACCTGTCATAAGTGACTTGCAAAGTTTCATGCTGAAGATTTCTTTCTGGGTGATGCACCATGGTCAGGTAGGCCAGGTGGAATTGACAGTGATCAAATCAAGACATCAATGGAAAACAATCAACATTATACCACATGGGAGATAGCGGACATACTCCAAATATCCAAAATCAGTAAAGTTATTGGTGAAAATAAATAATTTGTCTTTCCTTTACAACAGAAAAAGCTAAAGGGACTTTCTGGCCAGCCCAATAGTAATTGCCTATTTGTATAGAGCCTCTGATAGTCTATACGTTTGTAGAGGGTGGAGATCTTATTTACTTCTTTACCATTTTATCTCTTGGCCATCTTACTACATGATCATAGTAAATTGTTCAATATATTTTGAACAGGAAAAAAGTAGGCAATATTAAAGTTCTCCCTTATTTTATCTGAGAGATTCAGAAATCTTTATCTTTTATCTGAAGTCTCGTACAGTTTTCATTAAATTCTTTATTTTTAAAATTCATTATTTTTAGAGAGGACAGGGAGAGAGACACCAATGTACCATTGCCTTTCACTTACCTCCAGGTATGGACCTGGATAGAGACTTGGCTTGCAACCCGTTTATGTGACCTGACTGAGGAATCGAACCAGTGACCTTTGGGTTAGTAGGCTGGAGCCTATCCCACTAAGCCACCAGTCAGCTAAATTTCCTTTTAACACACCTGCCTGAATCACCAATTTTTGTTTATTACACTAAAGAGGAGGCTACATAATGCTCTAGTTTGTTGTATGAGTCTGTATTAAATGGTAGTTGTTGCCCTGGCTGGTGGCTCAGCAGATAGGTGTCAGCCTGCAAACCCAAAGGTCGCTGGTTCCATTCCCGGCCAGGGCAACATAACCAAGTTACAAGCCAGGTCCTTGACTGGAGGCAGGTGAAAGGCAACCATACATTGATACATCTCTCCCTCTCTCCCTTTCCCTCTAAAAATAATAAAAATAAAATCTTAAAATATGTATTAGTTGTTAAATTATATAATTATTGCATGCTCAAACAACTTGAATTATTGGTAAAGGGAAGCCTGACGATGTATGAATTAAATACCTAGGAGATAATAAAGTTTTTCTTTAAAAAAATTATTTTCAGAGAGAGGGAAGAACAGGAGAGAAACATCAGTGTATGGTTACCTTTCACCTGCCTGCGGCTAAGGACCTGGCTTGCAACTTGATTATGTGCCCTGGCTGAGGAATCAAACTAGTGACCTGTGGGTTCCCAGGCCAGTGCCAATCCACTGAGCTAGGCCAGTCAGGGCTATTTTTTTTTCTTAAGGGGGATGGAACAGTAACCTACTACTTGGCATTCTTATGCCAAGAGGGTTGATGGAACTAGGCCTGGCTGGTGATAGAGTAGGAAGCCCGGCTCCCAATTAAAATCCTGCCTGCGACTTTCCAAGGGACTATGGAGCTTTCCCTGCGAGCCCTGCAAGAGGAAAGCGGCCCTCCCTCGCAGGCTGGTCAGTGCCTGGGGGTCAGGGACCCATGGTCTGGCGGGCAAGGCTTTATGCATATCTGAATTTCTAGCCAGGGATCTTCGTTCCCAGGTGTATCTCTGAGTCCTTCCCATGAGGGTCACTCTAGGACCTCTGTTGGGGCTTCCTAATGGGGTAGAAAGAGACCCCGATGAGAAGGGAAACTTTCACGACACTTTCCCCGAAATGACTCTGTGCCCTGTACCTAACTTTCCCACTCCTAGGGTCCTCCTTGCCCTCCACAGCCTCATCCCGAGGCTCATAAAACTGTTGAAGCCTTTGCGTGGGACTCAACAGTGAGATGATACCCCAAATATGCCCCGATCTGCCTGACCGTGGACTGTGGGGCAAACGGACCAGGGGGAGTTGGCACTTTCTCTGGCTTAGCCTCCCACTTATACCATCGCAGTCAGCAAATGAAAGCCTTAAAACACTTCCATTCTGGTTTATCGCTTTAATTAACTTGAACCTGACAGCTCCCCAGCTCTCTCCAGCGCAGGTGCACGGCTGACCGAGACGACTCCGGAGTTCCCAGCCCACCACGAGCTTCCTTTCCTGGATAGATTCTTTACAGCAGCTCACCATTTACAAGGCCTGCAGTTGTTTTCAGTACACGCATCAGGTTGTGAATATCACCACTAACTCCAGAATATCTTTATCACCCACAAAAGAAACCCTGGAGCCAGCCCTCAGTCCCCACCCCCCATTCCCCCGCCCACGCACACCCACCAAACTACTTTCTGTGTCGGTGACTTTGCGTCTGCTGGGCGTTTGCTGTAAATGGAATCATGCCGTAAGTGGCCCGGTGTCAACACCCATGAGCAAGGCAGTGTGTTTTTCAGAGCCCAGAGCACAGAGTCCCACACATGTGAGCCCTAAGGAGGCTCAAATGCAGAGTTTAGGCCAAAGTACTTCAGCCCCAGGTCGGTTCCAGGCAATGTTACCGCCGCTCTCATCTGACTTGGATGCGTTCGCATTTACTGAACGACACCTTCCCCTTCCTTGACACCGCTCTCTATTCCTGAACCCCTTGGCCTAACCTCTGCAGCTCTTTACACACGTTTCTTTTGCCTCCTTAACAGCTCCAACCACAGAGCGTTCACACTGAGCGCCACCCAGACCCCCTAAAGCGGTGTCACCCCCTGAAGCAGAACTCTGCTGACCTTCCGTGTTAGAAACAAAGCAATCTTTCTGAAATAACAGAGCTGCCATGACTCTCTGGGAAGGTCTTCCTTTCAGAGAGGCTTGTATGTCTGAAATAAGACATTTGGAGGAAGGCATAAAACATGAGAACAGGCATACCTCGGAGACACGAGAGCTGGGTTCCAGACCACAGGAAGAAAGCACCGGGCCCGACAGAGTGAGACGTAACCTTTTATTGGAGGAGGGTCACGCGGTCTCGCCTTCAGTTAAAAAAAAAAATTGCAACACCTGTGAAGCTCAATAAAGCAAAATACCGTCAAACGAGATATGCCTGTGTGCTGGAGAGATTTGAGAGGGCTCAGCCACGTGAAGAATGATACCTTTGTGGAAAATCTCTAGAGGATAGGCAGGTATTCTCTAACCGAAAATCTGCTTACTTTTTCTACGTCTGCTCTTCTAAACCTGATCAAAGAATCACTGACTCTTCTGTTTGGCTTTTATGGTTTTGTATTTTGTTGGCTTGCTGTGTGTTGTTTTGCTTTCCATCCGATTCAATGACAGTAAAAGAAAAGGCCCGGAAATGGGAAGAAAGGGGCATTTCAAACATAATGAAGGAGCAGTGACCTTTGCCCAGGCTGAGTATTTGTAACTATCATGATGCTCTCCCAGACTTCTGTTCTTAAAATATTCCTTCTTCTCAGAATGAGTATTCTTTTAGAAATAAAACATTAAGATGTAAAAGTTATAAAGAATGTTTTAGATAGAAGTACATTTATTAAAACATTAACTATATATCACATAATGTTTATGAGTTTAAGTGCTCTCATTTATAATTCTATATTTTACAATTTTACAACTGTCTCTATATTCTTTTGATAGATGATGGCTTTGGGGTTGGGGGCAGGTAACATAATTTCCTCCCAGCAGTTTCAAATATTTTGCTTTTATTCAAGGTAATAACACCAGAACTGGATTCAGAGAGAGGCCTTCCTTAAAAATGAAACAATTATTTACTTTTTTATAAAAATATGGAATGCTTCACAAATTTGCATGTCATCCTTGCACAGGGGGCCATGCTAATATTCTCTGTATCGAAAAAATGAGACAATTTAGCTACCTAAATAAAAGAAGTTCCTAGAAGTTATTTCTCCTAGTTTTTCTATTTTTCAGAGAGTTTGAAAACAATATTTAGGATACAGTCCATAATCTACCAGGTTACAAAATGTAAATCCAAGGCTACATTATAGCTCACTGTCAATTTACTGTCTTTTACAGATTACTCTCATATCCAGTAACTGACAACTTGAATTTACTCAGTTTTTTCTTTCCCTGAATGTGCCCAATGTTACACATACTGATATAAGCACTGCAAAGTGTGAGGCAACAAGACGGAGTAGAAAGAGAGGCCATTTCCAGCAATCACTTGTCCTGTCTCAAAAAAATTATATATAAAAAAATACCCCTCATTGGCAAAGAGGTGGAGAAATGAGGTAAATGGGGGAAAAACAGCATTGTCAATATTTTAAAATCTGTTACTATCTCTTCATTTAATAAGGTCAGCACTTTTCTAACTTACCATCCGACTGATCAACTTCATGAACTCACAAGATGCCAAACTAATATTTCCGTGACATTTAAGAGCAATAGTCCTGAGTCTTTCAGGGTATCATCGAGATTCACTTGAGACTGGGAAGAGACAAATGAACTCGCAACCTTAACATTTAGATTCAGTTAGTATAGATGCTTCTCTATCTGTTGCCCATCACATGCAATGACATTGAACATATCTTTACAACATTTATGAAAGCCCACCATCATTATCACCACTGTGAGGAGATGATTCATCTGAATCATCATCACATCAGTCTGGAATTGTTATTGACTTGTTTATTTTATCTTCCCCATCAGAACACATGTTCTACATCAGGAAACTCACTGTCTTCTTCACAACTCTAATCCCTAAGCCTAGGACAGTTCCTGAAACACATTAAGAAGAAATGACTTTTCAAAAAAGGAAAAGTATTTTGTTTCACCAAAAAATGGTACTATGTATCTTTTCATGTGCAAGGCACAGTTGAACTTTATTATATTATCTACATATTTCACAGTGGAAATGATGCCTCTATCAGATTTTCTTTTCAAGTTTAACAATCTAAAATATATTTTGACATTTCATTATACAAATACATATGGTATCCACATTCTTATGCAAAGTTCTATTAATAAAACCTTAAAATATTTATCTTGAATAACTAGATACAAATATTTAAGTTTTAATTTAGAAACCACTATCTTTCACTTCTTAATCAAGCTATGATGTATACATTCACAATAATGGACTAAAACATGTTTTTTTTTGTTTGAAAGACTGATTTTTTAACCATAAAAACAATAACCCAAACATAAAAAAACAAACTGAACATACTAAATGTTCTTATAATACATATCATTAGAAAAATCAAAATATAAAACCATTGAGACAAAAATTGCTTTAATCATTGCATTTTTATGCCTTGTTTGTATATTATTATATTTCCCAATACTTTTTAGACATATCCATATTCAATCGTGAAAACCTAGACTTACTCTGGAATAGTAATTACAGGTTTGCAAAGGCTGGATTACAACCTCCAGCACAAAGCTCAAGTGCCACCAGCACGATATCACTGTCAACTGTTTCTTATAATGAGTTGCCTTCAGAAAGTTTGCAGGTGAACCCAAAATCACATTTCTTAACATCTCCTGGGCCTCTAGAGTTTAGCGCAGCTGAACCCTTTCCAGATGACTTTAATCCAACTGGCATCAGGCGAATGAAAACAAACTAGTCATTTAGCTGTGAAACCTTACTCCATTTCAACATTCCATTTACAACTTATTTCTGACTAATGGGAGGCTAGTCTAGCTCTCATATTATTAAAGAAAACAGACTTTCATGTCCATATAGTTTACAAAGGGAAGTTAGACCTTATCAATTGTAATACGTTTAACATGTTCGTACACACGTTGTGTTACGCTGACTTTGAAGCTACACCTACTGATATAATTTTAAGTACTTGTATGGAAAATAAAGTGGTATATGGTGGAGCTAAAATGTATTTTCCTATTTCATTTACATATTCAACTAATGTAGAAAACAAAGCAAGGATGTGTAATCCTGTTTCAGCTGCACCCTGTTCCAGGTCCCCTCCACAGACGGTATAAATGCTTTCAAACCACAAGCAGAGTCATTTCTCTCCTTTGCCCACACTTACAAGGCAGATAGTGAATCAAGAAAGCTGGCCTCAATCCCTGGGTCAAGGAGAATTTATTGTCCTGTCCTAAGCTCAAAGTATCTCTTTTGTTTAGAGATGAAAGTTGCCAAATTTTAAGATTCATAAGAATCACCCAGGGAGTTCAATACAGATTACTGAATCCTCTCTCTGGCTTAACAACTGGAACAGAATTAAGGATCAAAATCTTTAGCTAGAACTCTAGGAAATTGTAATAGGTCACATTTTGATAGATACTAGGTTAGAATGAACTCCCAAGGTACCTGTGTGCTGCATCTTTTCTTACCTAGACCATGGCTAGAATGTGCAACTAGAATTGTACCTTTGTTTCTTAATTGTGTCTACCTCCCTTTCAAAAGTGAAATGCTTTCCTGTTTTTTGATAGCCTGGCCATATCTTGACCTCCTTTTCTCCCCAAGATCACACATCTTTAAGTTTCGAGCCAAGTGCCAACCACTCACACCATCTACAATTACAATGACAGCACCACCCCATCTACAAGTATCCCAACTTGCCCTAGAGAAACCTGCTGCTGTCACTGAACACTGTCATCGATATTACTGTCACTTCCTATAGGACTAGTTCCAGAGTCAGCGACAGTACCTGACTCTGGATCCGACTGTTTCTAGTGTTCTGTTCCCTCCATGTGTGAAATCGCTGGGACTTCAGCATGCTTGAAAGCTAACACACAACAAACTAATATCCTTCATCTGAATTTATACTCTAATATTGGCTATACTAATTTGTATAGAACTCTTACAAATATACAAGTACTGCTTGAGAAGTATCATGTAAGATTATAAATAATCTGGAGGAATGATGAAAAACCCAGGGACATATCATGTCAAATTACCTATGCACCTATGAGAAAGAGAATAGTAAGCTAAATGATGTAAGGTGGGAAAAATACAATTGTGTGAGTTAGCATAGAATTGGCCAATGAGCTTCAATACAAATAAGTATACTATAAAATAATTTGAGGAAATAATCTGTAAACATAAAATTATGGCTTGTAAACTTTCAATTATTGGCCTGAGCAGGGAGCAAGACATCTCTGTATATTTTCCCTGAAGTGATCCTCCTGAAAACTAAATAAGGTGCACAAAGTGGGGACCTCATAGAATTTAGAAACCCAAAATAAAGCATTTTCCTTTTTTTTTTTTGCCAAATACAGTTAGTTATGTTGTAATGAACTTTGTAGTTCCTGGTACTTCACAAAATACAGAGCAGAGGAAAAGATTGAGAGAATAGCAAATAACAAACAAAAACGGAACTTTTGATCTGAAAGACCAGGCACTAAATGACCACAAAAAGAACTAACAAAATCAGGAACAATCTGATAGGAGGGAAAGAACCATCATTATCAAATCAATATATATTTAAAGAAAGCTTAAAACACTTTAAAGTTCAATTGAAGTTTTAATAGAAATAAAGTATGTTATTTACTATAGTTATTATACTTATTACTACAGGAAAAATACAGGAGGGAGATAGGAGTGAGAGAGGAGGAGATCAGGGAAGAGCTAGGGTGGTGATAAGTGGTAAGGAGAGATGATATCCTTATCTTACAAAGAGGGGAGTGAGAATATTATTTCTAGAGTTTATGGACAGGGGATAAAAGTATAGGTATATTACTTAAGTTATAAACATAATCAATAAGGGAATAAAAATGGTGATATAACTATATTGGCTGGTTAAGGGGAGAAGAGCTAGGAAGGAAATCAATAGATTGTGGGACATGAGCAAATCAAGACTGTTGTAATTCTCATGTTTTCCAGAGAATGAAGTGACAAGCAAAAGAACAAAACTTCAAAATATTTAAAAGTGATTGTCTCTAGCTAAAGGATTAGAGGTAGGATTGGTGAAGTCAGGAAATGTCTACTGTCTGTTATAAAATCATCTCTACTTTTTTTGGTTTATATTACCACATGAATATGTTTCTCTCATAAAATATTTAACAACTGAAATAATAACATTTAAAATATTGTTAAAATGTCAACTGATTCCAGTGCAGAGAACATACTCTGCGACAGTGTAAGTAGAAAAAAAGACATTATAAAACCTTAAATGGCTGTCAGAATCATATAAAGTCTGAAAGAACAAAGGCTAAGTTGTATGCATTATTTTCATTTACTGGGGTGACATTGGTTAATAAAATTATAAAGGTTTCAGGTGTATAGTTCTATAAAATATCACCTCTACATTGAGTTGTGTGCCCACCACCCAAACTGAAATCCTTCGCCACTGTATATTTTGACCCCCTTTATGCTTTTTCACCTCTCCCAACCTCCCCTCCCTTAAGCTTACCACCATCTTTCACCTGTGTCTATGAGTTTTTGTTTGTTTGTCTTGTTTGGTCATTTGTTGCTTTCTGTAGTTAACAGAACAACTATGAGAGCTTGGCCACAGGACCAGCTGGGCCAGGGAGTCAGTGCATCTTTTATAATCTCCAGGCTGGTCATGATTAGGGGGGTAAGCGTGCTATGATGAGGATACCGTCCTGATCAAGGAAACCATGATTCTGGAATGTTACCTGAGAATAGTAGGTAATTCCACCAGGTATTCGTCATTGGAAAAACCCCAAATGCATAGTCTAAGAATCCTTTCCACCTTCCAAGATTCACTCAAGCAGATCTGATCAACAGAACCCAAATTACAGATAGAACTCAAGCTTCACACAGTTCTGGGGCACATAGTGGTTTAACTTCCCAGCCTTTGCAGTACAGGATGTTAGGATAATGAGAGGGAAGTGTCAATCCACTAGAGCTACCACTTAATATGGAAATACGAACACTTAGTCTCTCGGGATGTACAAGCCAAAGAAAATACCAGAAAGAGGGCTAAAGTAACTAAAAATATCTTCTAAAGCTTTACATTATGATAAAGTATATTTTAACTTTTTTCAAATAACTCTACAGAACAAGAATTCAAATATCCCATTTTGTTCATTTATAACAATCATAGCAGGTAACATGAAAGTGTGCTTAAATTTCTTCATTTTTAATTATGATTCATATTTCAATGTTATTTAGCTAGTATTGTCCTTTTTTGGAAAATGTACAATCTTTATTGCTTTCTTCTGTGCAGCCAACTATTGCTGAAAACAGTTATTGATTGATGTAACTCAATTATCTTTTTTTATTGTTGTTATATTATATTCATCTCATTTTTCCTCCTCTGTTCTCCCCTTCCCCACCTTAGTATTGCCTTTTTAGTCAGCATTTCATATAATATTGGAATGGAAGTTAACATGTCACTTTGAATGTAAACAGCTGGCCTCACTGAAGTTAGGAAAAGCATGTGCTTATTTAACTATAGCAATGTTAACCTTTAAAAATCTTGGTGTTATGGTATCTTCTGTGTTTACTCAGATTTGTTGGTGCCCTTGTTCTGCCAAAATACAACAAGGTAAAAAGTAATAATTACTTTTTATCCCTGGTAGTCAATGTAGTTATTGTTTCCAGGATACAATATAATATCTCCTAGACTCACTGTAAATGTACAGAATAGTGCCAGGTCTCAGGATCCAAGAGGGTCTAAAATGTTGACAAGTGTAAAATAAGACTAAAAGTATCTCAGCCAGGGTTAGACTGATGCTAAATCCTGTATTCTGCTACAGAACAGCACATTTATCGAATATCTACATAGGTTTCCATATCTCAATATATAGAAAAACCAATAAAATTAGTCAGGAGGTGGCTTGGCCAAGAGAAAACTCAGGTTGAAGATAATCCTTAGAAACTGAGACACATAGACACAGATGGATGCTGGAGGGGAGGAGGTTGGGGAGCTGGGTGAAAGGGTAAAGGGATTAAGAAGTGCAAATTGACAGTCACAAAATAGTCACAAGGATGTAAAGTTCAGTATAAGGAATGTAGACAATAATATTGTAACAACTATGTATGGTGCCAGGTGAGGACTGGAAATGTTGGCGGGAGCACCTTTGTGAAATATGAGGTCTGTCCCCAAAGTATCGGCCACACAAACTGTTTGAATTATATTGATGTTGACTTGATACTTTGGGGACAGGCCTCATTATATGATTATGTAACCAGTATGTTGTATACCTGAAACTAATTCAAAATAATATTAGCTGTAAAGCATTTTTTTTAAAAAAAAAAAGGTTGATGGAAAAAGAAAATATGAAAAGGAAAGCAGGAGAACAAAATAAAATAAAATTTGTAAAACAGTATCAAATTTTCACAGAGTAGAAGTTAATAGCCAAGATGTTCAGATTAAGCAGTTTAAATCTACAGTCTAAATCTATTTAAAAAATAAAGTAAAAAACATCATTTTCTTTTTTGTTTTAAGAAGGCAGAATCACAAACTGGTAACTGGACACTAGTTTAGACATACAGGGAGAATTTAATTTTGTTAATTGATGTGTTATATCTTAGTTTCAGGTGTATTTCATAGTGGTTTAATATCTATAAATATTACAAAGTGATCCCTATGATAACTCTAGAAATTTTTAATGCTGCTTCTACATGGGTGCTGTCGTTTACCTGCTCTCATCAGCTAGCCCTAACCTGGATCCTAGAGCCTTTCTAATGCCAAAGCACAGACTCATTCCACATGGACAGAAAAATTTGTGGGTATTACTGACAGTGAGACCATTAACCCCCACTTATACTGCCTGAGGATGCTGATAAAATGTACAAAAATATCAACTAACCATTGACATAGTATAAGGGAAAGACAGAGACAAAGTTGACAATAAGTCGTTAATGAAAACTTTTTTGAATAGATTTTTAACAAACACATAATGAGTTAAATGAATGAATTTTACACATAAAAGATACCAAAATACTATTTTTTAACTTAAACCCTGAGAAATGTATTTGTTATTTATAGTACATATCTAAAAAGAAATGAGACTAAGTTACTGGATTAGTCAGTAATATTTACATCTATAGTATATGGCTATCTCAATATGGAAAATAAACCAAAATTGTGTAAAACAAGATTTATAATTACCTATAGATAAAATTTCTAATCTGTTATGTGTTAGTAGATGATACTGGTAAAAATAAACATAGTAAATAACATTTAGTGCCATGAACTATTTTTACACCTCCTGGTTGTATTTAAAAAATAAAATAGTCAATAACTATGTAATGATTACCTCATATTTTTCAAACTTGATTTAAAAAGAAAATATAGTTTAAGAAGGAAAGAAACCTAAACCCATTACAATACAATTTTAGATTATTTTAAATACATAGTTATGTTTCCAAGGAAAATAAAACCCAATTGTGTCTTAATTGAAAGAATCTAACCAGATGTTCATTCAAGTTCTACTCATTAAGCAGACTTGAATAAAAGTGCTTCTGAAACATGCAACAGAAATTATTTTTTATTTAGCAGTATGTTCTCTTTTTATGTATATTTATAAAATATCCTTGGGTAAAATATGTAGTATTCATATGTCTTTTTTTTTTCTTGTAACCTGATATTTATTCACCATGCTATAAATTTATGATGGAAGAAAAATAAGAATTGACTGATAAATTTTAAGATGATCTAAAATAATTAAAATAACTTTCTAAAAAATTCATTGGTAATTACAACCAAACATTTTCCAACTTGCATAAGTTAGCTGCTATATAAAATTGAGATTTATATAAACAAGTTCAAAATGCAGCCATTTCAATGGTAGCACACTTCTGAGTGGTATTTTACTGTGGTAAGAATTTAGAACACCAAATAAGATGACTCACATACTATAGAAGAAACACCTTTATTACAAAATTAATTAGATAGCTTAGAGGTAATATTCTTCTCAACTTCAGATGGATTTATATAAATGGCATTTACATAAAAGGGGTAATATTGGGGAAGAATTCAGTGAGTTAATGGATACCTTGCAATGAGGAATATATATTTCATTTCAAGTAATGCCTATAAGTACATGAGGGAAATTACCAGCCTTCGAAATTCAGATTTGTTTCTCCAGATCCAATGTTCACAGGTCAAAGAGGCATATGTTATGAGTAACTGAATCTATATTGATTGGTTCATTTCAAACAATGATTTTGTTTGTTTATTTCCACAGGTTTGCCCTTTTGGAATGCCATATTGTTGTAATCATATAGTATGTAGTCCTTTCACATTAGCTTTTTAAAACCTAACTATACATATCTATATATACATATATATATAGATATATATGTGTGTGTGTGTGTGTGCATGCATACACACACACACACACACACTAGTTGATATTTTTATTTTCATTTAGTTCAAACTATTTTTAAATTTTTCTCAAGATTTCTTCTTTGACCCATGTATTTAGAAGTGTATTCTTTAATAGTCATGTGTTTTTGGATTTTCAGGATTTCCAATTTAATTCCATTGTAATCTAAGAATCTAAGAGCAGACATTGTAAAATTTCTATTATTTTAAATTTAAAGTGTGTTATATAACTCAGAATGTGGTCTATCTTGGTGAATATTTTATGTGAACTGGAGAAAAACATGAATTCTAATGTTGTCAGATATAGTAGTCTATAGGTGTGAATTATAGTCAGATGATTGACGGTGTTGTTGAGTTCAACTCTATCTTGATATTCCACTTGTTGAAAATGTTCATTTTTGATAAAGGAACATTAACATATCCCATCATTATAGTGACTTCACATAATTTTCCTTGTAGTTTTATTAATTTTTCCTCATCAAGTTTGATTCTTTAATGTTAGGCAAATACATGTTTAGAATTGTATGTCATTGTAGAGAATTCTCTCCTTTATCTTACATGCAGTATCTTATTTTATCTTTTATAAATATCTATACTTTGAAATCTGCTTTACCTGGAATTAATATAACTACTCCTGCTTTGTTTTTTATTAGTATTAGTAGGGTATGTTTTTAACCATCCTTTTACTTTTAATATACATGCATCTTTATATTTAAAGTGGGTTTCTTGTAGACATTTTCCTTCATTTTTAAAATGGAAATAATAATAGTAATGTTATGATGATGAAATAAGCTTATATGTATAAAAATGTTTAAAAGCCCAGTACTTGTAGCCTGGGCTGGTGGCACAGTGGATAAGGCGCAAGCCTGTGAACCCAAAGGTCACTGGTTTGATACCCAGCCAGGGCACATAACTAGGTCTCCAGCCAAGTCACCAGCTGGAGGCAGGTGAAAGGCAACCATACATTGATGTTTCTCACCCTTCCCTTCTCTCTAAAAATAATAAATAAAATATCTTTAAAAAAATTGTTAAAAATATAATAAAATAAAATAAAATAGTACTTGTAGATAAGCACATTGATTTTGTTCAGATTTTTACTGTATGCTTATGATTTCTTAATCTTAACCATGAATAAGCTTTCTTTGTAATTTATAATATTTACACTTATTCTGATTACTATATAAATTAATGTCATGGGGTATTAAATCAGTGTTTAAATGGCTTAACATTCAGTACTTGCTGGTTTACACATAAACTTTTCCAACCTTTTTAACCTCATATTATGGTATGGTACGCTTTTGAGAAATGTCTTTTAAACCAATTAAAGAGTAGGTACTTCTGTTTCAATTTCTTTGAAAATGTTTTTTATTTGCTCAGCAAACATGTTACGATTAAAGTGTTGTCAATGCATGATAGGAAAATGGGTTCCAAGGGTTCCAAGGGGTTTGTTCTTGTTTAGACCACAGGGCATTTTTACCTTTCAGTCCATCTTTTTTTTTTTTTTTTTTTAGATTTTATTTTATTATTTTTAGAAAGAGGGGAAGAGAGAGAGGCAGAGAGGGAGAGAGACATCAACGTATGGTTGTGTTTCACTTGCCGCCAGCCACAGACCTGGCTGGGGACCTGGCTTGCAACCTGGTTATGTTGCCCTGGCTGGGAATCAAACCTGTGACCTTTGGGTTCACAGGCCGGCGCCTTATCCACTGTGCTACCAGCCAGGGCCTTCAGTCTATCTTTTATCCCACACTTTTAAGTATCTGGCCAACAGTTAATTGTTCTTTTCACTTACTAATGTAATGACTTCTTTATCATTAAAGAGGTTAGTAAGTTACTCGTTACTTTATTCTATACAGCCTATGTGTTCTATGTACAGTAAAAGTCAGTATCATATTATTCTAGGCTGATATGATTTACATTTATGTATGACCTGGCTATGTGCCCTGACTAGGAATCGAACCAGAGACCTTTGGGTTCACAGGCCAGTGCCATTCCACTGAGCCCCAACCAGGGCCCTGAAGGCCTGTTCTTATACCAAAGTCTTATCTAAAAGATATAAACTTAACTTCTTGAAAAGAAACTTGGCCTGTCCACATACCCACACTTGACTCACCTCTGTTTGGCTGTGGGCTATTCCTTGCAATTATTGTTTTCCCAGAACAGAGCCTTCAAACTTCATAAGATATCAATCTTTGTTATAGGTTCTTTGTTACAGAACCTTCACTCAAGTCATATATCCTCTACCTTAGATTTTATAGTCCTAGAATTTAATGTTTAAACCTCAAAATAAAGATTATGCTATTTTACCACTCTTAGCTCTTATTCAGAAGAAATTATTGGAAATGTTTTATAATCATAAATTATATTAGATCTACAACCCTGATTAAACAATGTACTACAGTCAATGCAATCATAAATTTAATTCTGATGTAAATATGCTGACTTTTCACTCTAAGTCATTTTTAAAAATCTTAATTATTAATAAAGATAAAATAAATAACGACTCTCCAAAAGAATTCATAGTAGCATTGCTCTAAAAAGCAAGATCTTCCAAATGCATTTGAAATTAAAATATATTAACATATTTAATGTTTTAAGCAATATGCAGATATATCAAATGACTATACACTGAAACATGGTGCCAAAACAAATTTTCTTACAATATGTCAGAATATACTCCCTTAAATAATGCATGCCTGAGATAGTCTCATACATGAATCAATTGGAGATTTGTTTATAGAGAATTCCTGATAAATCTGTGGATATCTACACAATTAAACTATAAAATAAATGGCACTTAGCAAATAAAGAATTAAAAAATAAAGCAACAGGTGTGCAGTCATTAATTGATCCAACCAACATTTATTCTGCAAATGAAATATTGCTATGCAGAAGACACATATTAATTCTGAAAAGAATGAAAGCAATGTAATCTACATTACAAAATAAGAAGCTATAAAATTAACTTGTCAGAGAATCAATCACAGGGGTAAATTAACTAAACTACCTTTCCCCACAGAGATTACAGCTGAAAAAAAATAATTTGAAATCAGAATTCTTCATTTATCATTTGGCGTAACTTCCTACTAGTGCTAATTAGATCAGCAAATGGTAGTCAAATCAACCAAGAACTGACTTTCCTGTAATGAACAGAATATGATTGGTTATGTTGCATTAACAAACAATCCCAAAATCACAGTGTTGATTTAAATTACAAAACAAAAAAAACAAAAAAGGTGTATTTATTACTTGTCCTACATGTGCATTAGGATCAGTGTTGTTGACAGAGCATCCAGTCTCTGTTAACAAGACTAGTTGTATCAGGAAGAAAATAAACTCCAGAGAATCTTTCAGGGCTAGTGAAATTTGACCAGAAGCAGCATATGCTACTTCTGTTCAAAATTTATGGGTTAACTCAACCTTCCTGCCCTAAAACATCAATAAAGAGGCCAAAAGCATACTCCTATCATGTACCCAGAGAATGAAGACTTGGATCAATTGGTGAATGGCATTATGACAACCATATTTTCCACAGAGAACATTTTTAATTGTGTCATTATTGTGTGACAATAATGGTGTAAATAATAGTAAGCCAATACCAGAAAGCAATGATAAAACTTTAAAAGCTTTAAGATCAGTGTCCTATGAAATCTTTACGTTGAGATAAGAACTAAGCTTCAGATGTGTGTTCCATGCCTTTAATTTTTAAAACTCTATAGTGGTAATTCCCAACATTAGATTTTCTCATCTAAAGAATATTAATTTAAACACTATTTCAAATTTAATTAAATGTAAGTTAAATTAGTTTTCTCTTTACATGCATTATGTCTGAAGGAATGTGAATATTCTTTTACAGTTATGCCAGTCACCATCAGTCATCATTTATCTTTTGGACCTCTTCTGTTGGTAATCTAACATATTATACCTATATAGCTCGACAAAATATTGAATTACAAAATTCCACAATATCAGCCCTGGCTGGTGGCACAGTGGATAAGGCACTGGCCTGCAAACCCAAAGGTCACTGGTTCAATTCCCAGCCAGGGCGTGTAACCAGGTTGCAAGCCAGGTCTCTAGCCAGCTCTGTAGCTGGAGGCAGGTGAAAGGCAACCACACATTGATGTCTCTCTCCCTCTCTGCCTCTCTCCCTTCCCCTTCTCTCTGAAAAACAATAAATAAAATCTTTTTTAAAAATTTCAAAACATCAGTGTATAAGCAAAGAAATCATAAGCAGTGCAAGCCAGATGATCTTGTACTATAAGTATAAAAATGGGATTTTATTTGAATGCTAAAGTTGATGGAGAATGTTTAGAAAGAGAACAGACTTACTTAAAACTACAATGGAAAGGATCATTCAAGAAGGTTCATGAATAATAACTATAGCTAAAAATAGATAGAAACAGAAGTTGAAATTTTAAATAGGAAAAAAATCCTGGGAGGAATAGAGCTGGAGTTAAGCCAAAATATCATGCTGATGCAAATTGAAAGTAACTTCTCAACCAATGTTTACTAATAATGCCAAAAAGAAATCCTACACATGAGAATCAGTAATGAGAAGCAAAAAACAAACAAACAAACAAACACAAACTTGATATTGGTTAACTGTGAACAAGGCAAAAACCCAAATAGACGTTTCTTCAAACAGGAAATATAAACAGACATATGAAAAGATGCTCAACATCACTAATTGTCAGGGAAATTTATATTAAAACCACAATGAGGTATTACCTCACACCTGTCAGAATGGCCACCGTCAATAAATCAACAAACAAGTACTGACCAGGATGTGATGTAAGGGGAACCCTAGTGCACTGTTGGTGAGACGCAGACTGGTGCAGCCACTGTGGAAAACAGAATAGAGATACCTCAAAAAATTAAAAATGAATCTGCCTTTTGACCCAGTGATTCCACTTCTGGGAATTTATCCAAAGAAACCTGAAAAACTACTCGAAAGAACATAAGCACCCCTATGTTCATTGCAGCATTATTTACAATTGCCAAGCTACAGAAGCAGAACAAGTGTCCATCAGTAGATGAGTGGATAAAGCAACTACAGGACATTTACACAATGGAATGCTACTTAGCCATGGAAAGGAGAAAACTTTACCCTTTGCAACAGTATGGGTGGACCTGGAGAACATTATGCTAAGTGAAATAAGCCTGTCAGAGAAAGACAAGTACTATATGATTGCACTCCAATGTGTAATCTAATGAACCAATGGAACTAACAAGCAAAATAGAGACAGACTTATAGATAAAGAGCAGGCTGAGAACTCTGGTGGGGTAGCAGTTTGCAGGTGGAGGGACGATGCGAAAAGGAAAAAGGGCTCATGGGCACAGACACCAGTGTGGTGACTGAGGGAGGAGTAGCGGCATAAGGGGGTAAATGATCATGGAAAAAATACGATCAAATTAATTTTAAAAATAATGTGATTTTTGTAAAAGTTATTAAATGAAATGACTACTTTTAAAATGAGCATTTTGAAGACTCCACAGAAATACAAAACTATAATAGGAAACAACAAAGACTATGAACTAGGAATGCTATAATCGCCGTCATGAAAAACATATGAGCAAGAAGAAACTAGAAGAAAACATGAAGAGATTAGCGTCAGGTGTAGGGGTGAGGAATATTTTTGTACTCTCATGTGTTATTTTCAGTTTTGTTACCACATATTTCTAAAAAGCTACAATTCACTGAATTCTATAGAAAAATAATAAATAAAAATAAATGTATACCAAGATATTATCTTGATGACATAGTGAATAAACTGGAAAGTGATAAAATGTTGTCTCTATTTTTAGAGTCCTACATAGTTTCAACTATTATAAAGATCAAAGAATGTTTAAAGATCTGTTTATTCAGTTAGATTATTTTCTATGTTCTCGGAGAAATTTATTTCTCATTTTGGTATTAAGATATCCATTTTTTAAATGACTGGTTTTTACTTACCTCTCTAAAACATACTTTCTACAATAGACATGTTATTAAATTTTTTACCTGCAGCAATTACAAACTCAAGAATTAAAGTCATCATTATTATTTTTCTAATAATTTAAAGCACTTTATAAAATGGTCTAAGTATGTCCTTTATTGAGTAATCATTGGTTTATCAGTGAAAATAAAAGAATGAGACTGACTTTTAGAAAACAAAAGTAACTAAATCACTGAAAAAAGCACAGTGTAATGAGAAGAAAGAAATAGATTTTACATTTTGATTGACCATCCTTCAAATCCCAGCTTAGTACCACTAAGCAAGTTACTTAATTTCTATAAATTGCTATTTATGGCATTTAAACTAATTTTCTATACCCTACCCTTGAGACATTTCTATAAAAACTTAGCTGCAGTGCTAGACTGTTCTAAGTATTGTAATATTTCAAGTAGCTTAATAATTTCCATAATGCTATAAAATAGCTGCCATAGCAAAGGGTTAATCAACTTCATTTCTTCCTTGAAAACAGAGATAGAACATACCACCCAGTCTCCTTTGCAGTTAGGTGTGGTTATAAGACTGATTTCTGGCCCACAGAATAGAGAGAGAAGTAACACGTATCATTTCCACATTGGCCCATAAAGACTTCACAGGTGGTTCTCAATTATCTTGTTTTAGTTAATGGCTGGAAATCAACTTCAAAGTAATCTTGGAAAGCCTTGTCTGGGCTTCACAGTTAATGAAGCCATGATGGAAGGAGCCAATACCCAGCATAAAGGTAGCATGCCACTCAGGAAAAACTCCTTTTGGGATTCACCTTGGTGAGAAATACACTCTTTCATATCTTAAATGTCATACATTTGGGGTTTTTGTTATCAGCAGTCAGTGTTACTTTCACAAATTTAGGTCCTATTAGTTTTATTTTAAATTGAGAGAACTGAGGAATATTGAGTTACTCTTTCATGATCATGCATCTGTTAAATAGTTGAGCTAGGATAGTAACCCATAGGTCCTGACTCTATGTTCTGCACTCACACATTTTGTCAGATGCTTGATGAACAATTATTATTAATTAAAAGGGCATTTTCCCCCTTAACTAGATCAATAGTACATCCTGGGGGATAAAAATGGGTTCATGGGGAAGAAGCAAAAAATCTTAGCTATTACAAATGTGTTTTGATCTCCCAAGGGCTGTAATACATAAAGAAATACAGAGTATATCTGTAGTAGTAATAAATATCAGGGGATATGTAATGATAAGGAACAAAATATTATGAGAGGTAACCTGGAAGAATAATAAAAAAAGGTAGAGACATACTGTAATAGTGTGCAGAGATTCACAATTTCTACATCATATGTGACACAAATCAATCATTCTATCTGATCTAATTTAATTACTACAGAATTTATTGGCTTAAAGGCTACTTCTCCAGAAATTTAAACATCACCTGAACAAACCAATGGCACATTGTCCAGCTTATAATGATATTGAAAACTAAAGAAATGCATATTCACACTAAAAAGGCATGTCTAAATCCTCATAAAATGAAAGAATGAGAAAGAAGAATCAGTAACAGACTGATTGTTCAAAAATATAACCCCTTCCTTACAACTTGGATAAAATCAGTGATTTAAATTTAGAAAAGAAATTGACCTTTAGGATTCCTTATAACCCTGAAAATATATGATTCTATGCAATTGTTAAAGATTTTCACTTTAAGCAAATGATTGCCTTTGTTCAAAAAACATGTACATATTTAATATCATATGTGATGCTATTTGATGTTAGTTTCAACTTATTTTTTGAGGGAAAAATATTTCATCTTTTTACAATTTATCTTTAGTCTACCTATGTTTTTGTTAGTAGCCCAGTTAAATAAAAGAAATGTCTCAAGCGTTGGTTTGGGAAAGGGGGTGAGTGTTAATTTCACATAGCCTCTATTAGTATCGAACCCAACCCCCCCTCACCCCCCCAACCCCCCTACACCCCCCCTCCCCCCGGGAGAAAAGAAGAAAGAGCTAGGAATGTTCTTCAGTGCACCGTCATTGTCACTCCAGGCTGTCCTCCTCTCTCCATCAGACAAAAGCGACAACTTCCTAACTCACATCCTGCTACTCCTTTGTTCCCTTTGTGGCAGAGACAATCACTTGTTCTCGAAAACTCACTTCCATTTCCCCCTAAACAGATTTGGACAGTGTTTCCTTGCCCCCTTGGCTGTTAGGGACAGCCACGTGATGGAGTTGCGGTCACCGAAAATAATACAGTATGTACTGCTTCTCAGCACGTCTGCTGGTTATGATCTTGCAGCAAATACTGGCTTGACTCACTCTCTCACCTGATTCCTGTTTTTGCTCCACTATCTTCTCAGTGAGTGTTTCCCTGACCAACTTGTTTAAACTGCTATTCAAAACCTATCTTATCATGTCCTATCACACTTCCTTGATTTGTATGGTTTTCTCCATAGCACTTATCACCAGGTATATAATTTTCTTAAACTTTGTTCTAGCTGTCAGTTTCTCCTCTAGAATTATTCTCCATGAGGCAGGTGTTTTTGCACTGTCTATTTCCAGTGCCCGGTATAAATGACTGATTGAATGAACCAGGGAATAAAATTGGCTAGAAAACTGATATTTCTACATAGTATAAAAATCTAATAACGTATTTCCTCTAGGCATGTCTGGCAAGCAAATTTATTTTCAATTTTAGTGTATGTTTATTATATCCTTAAAAGTTTAGGATAGTGATTTGATCATGTTGAAGTCACATCAAAACAACCATAAAGACGATGATTCACAGCAAGATTGAATGCATAAAAATGTCCATCAACTTTTCCAAAGATAAAACGCTATTTTGATTACATGCTCAAAATTAAACTTGCAGAGCAAGATGTCTAGAGCATGTATACATTGTTAACTACCTCTCAAGAACCCTTCAATTAAAAGGCGTGGGTTAGAGCAAAACAAACTGACATTCGCCTCTGACGTTCATACCCCTCATTTCCCCGTAGAAAGCTCTACCTCTGTCAGATTCATCAGCTCCTCCTGCAGTATTTGATTAACAGAAGCCAGATGAGCGTGATCGCTCTGGAGAAACCACGCACCTGCACCGCTCATCCGGACTCGAGCAGCGCCACGTCCTGTCTGCTTGACCTCCGTGGCATTGCTGCTGTTGCTATTCTAGTCCTAAAACTTTCAAAGTGAAAGCCAAATGCCAATTAGTAACCAGGGTAGTGTGATGCCTACAGGGGCGAGATTCTAATAGAAACTGCCAAGATTTCTCAACCTATTTTCACTGATGGCCATGGCTTTTCAGCAGCTCCAATTCTCAGCTTTTACCTTTCAAAGTAAAAATGGGCAACACTAACTCTTAGCCCCACAGCTAAATGCATTCAGTCAGGGACACTGGGGACAAGGAAGGGTATGTACAGGTATCCTTGCCGACAGCAGACAGTAATTCTAAGACAGCGAAGGTGGCTAATGAAGGGTACTTGGTAAGCCAGATATCATAGGAGACATTTCTCAGAGAAACGCACCTTAGGGGTAAGGGAAGGGGAGTGGTTATACACTGACTGCTGCCAGCCATAGGGGGATGGGGGTGACAAAGGGCACTTTCCTGGTGAAGGAGGCCCAGGGATTTCTTTGTCCATTATGTTGGCAGCTGGAAACCAGACTGGTATGCACTGGTCTGGTGAGAGGCAGAAGAATAGAGGCAGAGCTCTGACCCACATGCTACAGAGGGTGAAAGTGTTCAAGGAGAAATGCCTCCTGGCATGAGTTCTCTTGTGAGGGGTGAGGATGGAGGTGTATCCTAGGATAATCAAATTCCGAATATGAGGTCAGAGTCTGAGAGTGGTAAGAGATTAGATCAGAGGCACACAGGCATTGAATAATGAAGGGCAGGGATTTGTGTGTGTTTTGGTTTGTTTTGTTTTATAACTCTTATTCATATCTATATCCCCTGTACCTAGAAATAGCCCAGTATTATGTTTAATACATATTTGTGACCTGAATGTGTCAGTTATTAGGTTTGTCTCATTCCCAAATTCTCACATATTCCCTACTCCTGCTTTTTTTCTTAATACATCTGGCTTACCTCCCTTTTAAATGACTGTCATATTGTCTCACTCATCAATTACACTCAGATGATCTTTTTTTTTTTTTACTAATTTGAACTACTCTGCAAATACAGCCTTTAATTTTAATACTTTCCATTTCACCTCCTTTACTGTAAGTTGTAGGTAAACCTTTTGCATTTATATTTATTCTATCCTTAATGTTAAAGGTACCAGTTTCTGCCATTGCTTTCTTTAAGATATTTCTGGGTTTCAGTCCTTCTCCCCATCATTATTGATATTACTATAATGCTCAAGGTCACCATCTCATACCTCCTGACTGCTCGGTCTATCTCCATGTACTTACTCCTAAAGTCTCCTATTATGCGTGGTTAGGCTCTCCTTCCCATGACACGAGTTGTTTGTTTGTTTGTTTTAATAACACGTCTGCTAATAACAAGCAAAAGTAGTTATCTGACTCAATGCCAGAAGCGGACCACGTCACTTCCACTCCTGCATTCCCTACCTCACTCTGAGTAATTTAGCGGTTTCACAGAAGGTGTGTTGAAGAGGCGGCTTATGTTCCTTCCCCACCCCACCCTGCCCCTCTCTCCCCTCTGCTCCCTACCCCTCCACACGGTTATTAAGAGTCAAGTCCAACCCAGCCCTGCAGCCTTGGCCAGGTGGCTCAGTTGGTTAGAGCATCACCCCAATAGGCCAATAGTGTGGGTTTGATCCCTGATAATAGCACATACAAGAAACAGCCAATGAATGCATAAATAAGTGGAACAACAGAGTGATGCTTCTCTTTCTCCCTTCTTTTTCGCTCACTGAAATCAATACATAGAAAATAAATAAATAAATATAAGAGAACACGCTAGTGATGAGACCTGGGTTGTCCTAGTAAACATGCTGATAAAGTACTTCCTGGCAAATAAACTAATGACCTTAATAAAGTTCTTATCTGTCGAATTATTTTAACAGGCTATCCCTGGTTTGATTTGCGTATAGTAGACAAATCTAGAGTCTTAGATTTTGAAGCACAGATCCTTTTAAAAGGTACATAAGCCCTATAACAATCTGGCTATAAAATAGAAATGATTCATAACCTCAAAATCCCTGCTAGTGAGCAGTGATCTGCAAACCTTTCTAGAAATTCCACCCATTACACTGGTTGGAATGGGTATCTGATACAGCAAAGAAAGACCTGAGGAGCCACCTAGAAGGTCCTCCACTTTTCCCCTTTTTGTCTGTGTTGCTGCTTGTACCCTTGAAACTATTGGTAAAATTTGACACTAGGTAGCTGTCTGATTTTACCCATCTAATTTGACCATCTGTTTCTTGGTGCTAGTTCAGGCACAATAAAAACATCCATTTTCCCTCAGATGTTCGGAGCAAGTGAGATATGGGCAGAAGAGTATGACAGGAAGAGAAGCCTGAGTTATAGAATATGACTTTGATGTGCAGACACAGGACTGCCTAGTGCCTTACCTTGGAGCCTGTATCTAAATCTCACTGAATGGCTAACCTGGACGGGCAGAGGCCATCCGTCCTGCAGAGGCAGACGCCTTGCTGGAGGAGGGAGGGTAGCCCAGAGAGCTTATCGGATAATGAAATTAAAAGCAAGGAAGAAGCTCAACTTACCAATTAGGTAAGTCACTTTTTGTCCACAAAATAAGAGAAAGTGAAAAGACCAGGATTTTAGTCTTTTAAAATTGCCATCAGATGGTGACACCTTCCCAACAGAGTTGGCTGTGATAGATTTGTCGGAGGAGGACAGGTTACCGAGGGGCAGGTCCTTGTTGTCCCAGTGTAGCCCATTGCTAGGCAGCGGAGGCTTTCCCCTCTGGTGACCCTCTACACCTGGCCCAGCACCCTAGCTCTGCTC
Source organism: Noctilio leporinus (assembly GCA_004026585.1). NCBI lineage: Eukaryota > Metazoa > Chordata > Mammalia > Chiroptera > Noctilionidae > Noctilio > Noctilio leporinus. Next base: position 762,557 of record PVIW01000075.1, read on the forward strand.
ATTCCTAATTGCCTGGACCCTGGTAAATTTACATTTTAGTGCCACAGTCTACTAGCTATGGGAGCCTGGATGCTCCTGCCATGGTGTGAAACATCTCCAAATTGAGATTAATAAAGAATTATGTATCTGCAAGATGTCAGGCTAGGTAAACACAGCACATATCCTCCCACAACCACATCCAAATCAGAACTAAACTGTAGAACAACCATCACTCAGAACTGGCAGAAATCAAGTTGGATGGAGGTCGGGCAACCGCAGAAGAAACCACATCCATGCAGCCTGGTAGGAGACGGAGTGCAGAGACACGGAGACATAGGGATGCTGAACAGGCTGGTCCCACACCCACTGTGGCAGATAAAAATCAGGAGGGCTATCTTAGGAGCAAGGTGGCCAGTACCACACCAGGCCCACAAGCCAGGGCTCCAGTAACAGGAATAAAAGTCCCTGAGGTATCTGGCTGTGAAAACCAATAGAGACTGAGTCACTGGGAGAAACTGCAGGACTCCCAGGCAGTTCCTGTAAAGGACCCGCACCCAAGCTTACCAGACTCACTGTCCGGGGTTCCAGCACCAGGGCAGACCAGGGCAGAACTGAAGCACCCGCATCAGAGCAAGAGGTGGGAGACAGCTTTCTCCCAGACAGAAAGACAGGCAGAGACCATTATTCTTTTTCTGAACATTCTCCCCACTGCCAGAGTGCAACGGACACCGTACCTGAGACTCCATCACCCAGACTCACACTGTTTATCTCGCCCTGGTGCTTCCCTCAGATTTCTCCCCACCCAGCTTATGGGCCCACTCTAGTCACCCAAGCATTTAACAGTGGCTCTTCTATACAAATGACTTATCTTGGCACATGCTCCCGATTTCCTAAATCCTCCCAAACAATCAGAAGCTGGCTTCAGTGGGCCTCTCCATACCTTGTTATGTGGACCCAGCAGCAGCGAGCCCTGGTTCATAGCCCGGCCTCACTAGGACACCTACAAGCCCAGCACAAGGAGCAGCCAGCTGCTGATCACTCTATAGCACGTGCCCAGTAGCCCCAGACAGAACACAAAGGGGCACCAGGGCCCTGAAGAAGTAAGCCCTGCTCTGTGGAGTGGACCTTGCACAGCTGATCCTCCAAGGAGGGTGGAGGTTGGTGGTCAGTGATTGTAGCCAGTCCTTGCAGCTGACTGGCCTGGGTAAGTCTGTCCATTGACCTGCCAACAGCAATCAAGGCTCAGCGACATGAGGAGGGTGTACACAGCCCAATGAAAGGTGCACCTTGGGTGCCCAGCTTGGGGGATAGGAGAAGATGGATCACTAGGTCCCACAGGACACCTACTGTGCTAGGCCACGCTACCAAGGTAGGGAGTCAAAACAGCTGTGCCTCTTACCCAGAAACAAATAAAGGGAGGCTGCCAAATGAAGGAGGCAAAGGAATAAGGCCCAAAATAAAGAACAGACAAAACCCCAAGGGGAAAAAAAAAAACTAAGTGAAATGAAGATAGTGAACCTATCAAATGCAGAAGTCAAAACATTGGTGATTAAGATGCTCAGAAAAATGAGCACAGTCATGAAATAAAGGAAGAAGTGAAAGCTGTGCAAAGTTAAAGGAACATATACAAGGAACCAACAGTGATGGGAAGGAAGCTGGGGTTCAAATCAACAATTTGGAACAAAAGAAAGAAAATATACATTCACCCAGAATAGAAAGAAGAAAGAAGAATGGGGGAAAAAATGAGGAGGGGATTAGGAACCTCTGGGACAATTTTAAACATACCATCTTCCAAATCACAGGGGTGCCAGAAGAAGAAGAGGAAAAGCAAGAAATTGAAAACTTATTTAAAAAAAAAATAAAGAGAGAAAACTTTCCTAATTTGGTGAAGGAAATAGACATAAGTACAGGAAGCACAGTGAGTCCCAAACAAGTTGGACCCAAAGGAGTACCACACCAAGACACATCATAATTAAAATACCAAAGGGTAAAGGCAAAGAGCGAATTCTAAACGCAGCAAGAGAGACCCAGAGAGTTACCTACAAAGGAGTTCCCATAAGACTATGAGCTGATATCTCAAAAGAAGTTTTGCAGGCAAGAAGGGGCTGGCAAGAAGTATTCAAAGTGATGAAAGCAAGGACCTATGACCTAGATTACCCAGCAAAGCGATTCCATTTAGAATGGAAGGGCAGATAAAGTGCTTTCAAGACAATGTAAAGATAAAGGAGTCCATCATCACCAAGCCATTATTATATGAAATATTAAAGAGATTTATTTAAGAAAAAGATCAAAACTATGAACCGTGAAATGACAACAAACTCACAACTATCAACAACTGAATCTAAAAAATAAAAACAAAAACTAAGCAAACAATCAGAACAGGAACAAAATCGTAGGTATGGGATCATTTGGAGAATTATCAGCTGGGAGAGGGAAGGGGGAGAAAAAGGGAAATGGTGCAGGGATTAAGAAGCAAAATTGATAGGAAAAAAACAGACAGGGGGATGTTGAGAATAGGATAGGAAGGGGCGAAGCCAAAGAATTTACATGCACAACCCATGAACATGATTGCTGGAGGGGTAACCGGGAGAAGGGGACAAAGGGGAAAAAACTGGGACAACTGTAACAGCGTAATCAATAAAATATACTTTAAAAATGCAGAATCCGACAGTGTAGGTCTCAAGAGACCTTAAATTCTATTTTTCTAACATGATTCCAGGTGGTGCTCTGGGGATCACATTTTGAGCTGTAAGGATAAATAGGATGAAGCATTGGTCAGGATATCTTAAATAGCTTACTTTAATACTTGCACACTATGTTAGACATTTTAACATCCATTATTTGATATTAACACCTAAAATAGTTCCAGGAATATTATTTCTGAAATGTGGGAAAATAAAGTCAGACACAGACGTAGCAAATCAAAACAACACACTGATCTCTCCACTCAATAAGCAACATGTGCATAGTGAAATTATCTAATTTCTGTAGGTCTCTCCATCCTGTAAAAGATAAAAGATCTACCTCAGAGGGATGTTAGAAGGTTTTGAGATATGTGTAAAACATGTAGCCCCATGCCAGACCCAAGTAATCCCTTAGCAGTTATCTGCTGTTATTATAACTCCAATTTTAGCAGTATAATTTACCAATCAACCAAGAAGAAAACTGAAGTACTTATATTATTTAGTGTTGGCCATTAAGAGAAGCTATAATTTGAATTATTGATATAATTGACAGGTTTGTACTTCCACTGACCTAATTGGTTAAGGTACTTAATCATATAAGTATGATTTAAATAATGAATCTTGTTAATAACCATTCATTGCAAATTATGAATGTACTGAACTTCTCATAGTTTTCATTAGTCAGCACTGAGGCGTACTGAGTGTGTATTTTTTCTCAGCATGGAAAAGTAGAAGTCAAGTAGTGAACCCTAGTATGCCAATCATTCAGTAATTTCAAGATTGCTAATTAGCATCATGTTGAAGTGGTAAGATTATTATGGCATAATGCATTCATTTATGTTAATGAATACTTATTTTATCTTATACAAGAATCACACATTTCCCCTAGAAGGAAAAAGAATTAAAGAAACAACTAGTTTTTAATAAAATGTTTATGCATTTAAATGTGTGATTAACTTATAATCATATTTAAATCTTTTATTTTAAAGGAAATGATACAATAAAATATAAAAACACATTATTTATAAAAGTAAATGGTTTTGTTTTTAAATGTAATTGCTATTTCAGTAACTGAAATTGAAATAACCTTAGAGGTATAGGAAATGTCCTTTGCCTTCAAGGAGAAAAAATGTCACATGCAAATTAGAAACTACTATAGTCTAAGTGCTGTGAAAATAGCTACATACAAAGTAAGAATTTAAAAAAATGCTCAAGCCCTGGCTGGTGGCTCAGTGGATAAGGCACCAGCCTGTGAACCCAAAGGTCGCCGGTTCGATTCCCAGCCAAGGCACATAACCAGGTTGCAAGCCAGGTCTCCAGCCAGGTCCATAGCTGGAGGCAGGTGAAAAGCAACCACACATTGATGTCTCTCTCCCTCTCTGCCTCTCTCCCTTTCTTTCTCTCTGGAATTAATAAAATCTTTTAAAAAGAAAAAAAAATCTCAGATTTGAATAACATACAAATGGATGGTGGATAGAAATGAAAAACTACTACTTAAGAGATAGCATCTCCTTTTCTGTTTTTGGAAAAGCATGTGACTAAGGATCAGAAAACCTGAATTTAAAGTTGGTACATTTCTTGAGCTATATTCTCGCATTTGTGAGAGATTTACTATACATATTTTTCTAACTACTCTATAGGTCTTCAATTCTAAAATTCTATGCCTAGCTATTCAAGACAGGAAAAGGAAATAATGCGCAGGCCACCTGTGTTAGGAGCTATTAAGAAATGACATTTTGCATAGAGCATAGGCCTACTTATGGTAGCCTTCAGCACCTAGTACTTGAGATAATCACTACCAGCTGCTGAGATGGCAATGTGAGAAGACAGTTCAGAAAAGTCAGGGTTAAGATGTAGTTTCAAACAAAGGAGCCCATGGATATCAAAAACCAGAGAGAGAATTAAAATACACGGCAATACTGAAAAGCTAGGTGAGTAACACACAGACTGACTCTGACTGTCAGGTCAAATTCATGTGTCATGAGCACCTGGTACGGTGGATAAGGCATTGGCCTGCAAACCCAAAGGTTACTGGTTCGATTCCCAGCCAGGGCACCATAACCAGGTTGCAAGCCAGGTCTCCAGCCAGGTCCGTAGCTGAAGGCAGGTAAAAGGCAACCATACATTGATGTCTCTCTCCTCTCTGCATCTCTCCCTTCTCCTCTCTCTATAAATAATAAATAAAATCTTTTAAAAAATAAAATAAAATTTTAAAAAGCAGCTGGGCTCTGTACAGAAGTGTCATAAATTTATAGGAAAAATTAGATGTCTAGAGTTCAGTCCAAGAAACAACACAAGTCAGTGCTAACGACTTGCACATAAACTAAGGACGTAAGTAAAAGCATGGTGTTGGGGAACACAGGAATCCAGGCATTGGACCAATAACCAAAGTACTGAATCAGTATTAATCTAAACTGGGGACTGGATCAGTGGCAAAGCTAATCTCAATTTTGAATTTAATTCTTTTGCCTTAGCATGCATCTTTTTTTTTTTTTTTAAAGATTTTATTTCATTATTTTTAGAAAGAGGGGAAGGGCTAGAGGCAGAGAGGGAGAGAGAAATCAATGTATGGTTGTGTTTCACCTGCCTCCAGCCACAGGCCTGACTGGAGACCTGGTTTGCAACCTGGTTATGTGACCTGGCTGGGAAATCAAACCTGCGACCTTTGGGTTCGCAGGCCGGAGCCTTATCCACTGTGCTACCAGCCAGGGCCTTCTTTTTTAAATTATATTTTATTCATTATGATATTACAGTTGTCCCAAGTCTTCCCCATTTGCCCCTCTCCACCCAGCATCCCCCCCTCCCTCAGGCAATCCCCACATCTTTGTGGATGTCCATAGGTCATGCATAAAAGTCCTTTGGCTACTCCATTTCCTACACTGGACTTTACATCCCCACAACAGTTACGGAACTATCAAGCCATGCTTCTCATCCCTTCGTCTTGTCACCAGTTCCCTTAATCCCCCTTCCATCTGGCTGCCACAAACCATTCTCCATGTCTAAGATTCTGTTCTGCTTGTTTGCTTAGTTTGTCTTTTAGATTTGATTGTTGACAGATATGTATGTATTGCCATTTTATTCTGCATAGTTTCGATCTTCTTTTTCTTAAACGTGTCCCTCTATCATTTCATACAATAATGGTTTGGTGATGATGAACCCCTTTCACTTTTTCTTATCTGGGAAGCTCTGCAAATATCTGCCCTGCAAGTCTAAGTGATCCATTTGCTGCGTAGAGCAATCTTAGTTTTGGGTCCTTACTTTTCACCATTTTGAATACTCCTTGCCAATCCCTTCTAGCCTGCAAAGTTTCTTTTAAGATGGGTTTATGGGAACTCCATTGTTGGTAACTTGCTGCTTCTCTCTTGCTGCTTTTAAAATTCTCTCTTTATTTTTAACCTTTGGCATTTTGATTATGATGTGTTTTTGGTGAGGGCCTCTTTGCATCTGTCTTGTTTAGGAATTTCTGTGCTTCCTGGATTTACATGTCTGTTTCCTTTACTGAATTAGGGACTTTTTTTTCCTTATATTTTCAAATAGATTTCCAAATTCTTGCCCTTCCTCTTCTCCTTCTGGCACCCCTATGATGAGAATGTTGGTACACTTGAAGTTGTCCTAGAGGCTCCTTTCACTACGTTCATTTCTTTGTATTCCTTTTTTTCTAGCTGTTCTGGTTGTTTGTTTTGTGCTTCCTTATGTTCCAAATCATTGATTTAATTTTCTGCTTCATCCACTTGACTGTTGATTTTCTGTAAATTGTTATTTCAAATAGTGTATCCTTCATTTCTGACTGGGTCTTTTTTATGGTGTTGAGGTCCTCACTAAGTTCCTTGAGCATCCTTGTAAACAGTGGTTTTAATTCTGCATCTGAAATATTGCTTAGCTCCATTTTGTTTAGTCCTTTTTCTAGGGTTTTGTTCTATTTTTTCATTTGGGCCATGTTTCTTTGTCTCCTGGTTTTGGCAGCCTCTCTGTGTTTGTTTCTATGTACTGGGTAGAGCTACCTTGATTCCGTGTCTTGGTAGCATGGCCTAATGTAGTAGGTGTCCTGTGGGACCCAGTGGCCCAGCCTCTCCTATCACCCACATTGTGTACTTGAGGTTCACCTTCTGTGTGGGCTGAGTACACACCCTCCTCTTGTAGTTGAGCCTTGCCTGCTATTGGCAGGTCAATGTACTGAGGAGAGGGGATTTACCCAGGCCAGTCAGCTGCAAGGACTGCTATGATCGATCACTGACCACCAATCTCCACCCTTAGTGGAGGATCAGCTGTGCAGGGCCCACTCCTTGAGCAGGGCTTATTTCCACAGGGCTCTGGCGCCCCCTTGTGTTCTGTCTGGGGCCACTTGGCACGTGCTACAGAGTGATCAGCAGCTGGGGGCTCCTTGTGCTGGGCTTGGAGGTGCCCTAGCGAGGCCAGGTTGTGAACCAAGGCTCGCTGCTGCTGGGTCAGGACCTGGGCCCACTTAGCGAGGTATGGAGAGGCCCACTGAAGCCAGCTTCTGATTGTTTGGGAGGAGTTAGGAAATCAGGAGCATGTGCCAAGACAAGTCATTTTTACAGAAAAAGCACTGCTAATTGCTTGGGAGGGTTGCTTGGAGTTGGGGGGCAGGGGGCGTAAGCTGGGTGGGGAGAAGTCTAAGGGAAGCCAGGGTGATGGAGTCTCAGGTGTGGTGTCCACTGCACTCTGTGGCAGTTGGGAGAATGTTCAGGGTAAGAGCAATGGCCTCTGCCTGCCTTTCTGTGTCTCCTACCAGTCTGAATGGATGTAGTTTCTTCCTTAATTCTGTGGTTCCTGGACCTCCAGTCAACTCGATTTCCACCAGTTCTGAGTGATGGTGGTTCTACAGTTTAGTTCTGATTTGGATGTGGTTGGGGAAGGATGTGTGCTGTGTTTACCCTAGGCTGCCGTCGTGGCTTTACGTCCTTCTATATTAGTTTCAATTTGGAGACTCCCAAGTGAGGTCAAGCAATGAATCTAAGCTGTTGCTTGTTTGAGAGGATTTAGGAGGTTGTGGAGCAGGAGCCAAGACCAGCCATTCAGATGGGAAAGCACCTGGGTGGGTCCATAAGTTGGGTGGGGTGGAGTCTCTGGGGTCTCCAAGGTGGGCCAAACAGTGTCAGCCAGGTTGATGGCATCTCAGATATGGCACCAGCTTGCCGGCTCCATCTAGATGGATATGGTTTCTTTAATTCCGTAGTTATCAGGCTTCTATTCAACTGGGTTTCTGACTATTCTGGCTAATGGTTATTTTGTATTTCAGTTGCAATTTTGATGTGGCTGTGTGAAGAAGGGAGCTATGTCCACCAATGCTGCCCTCTTGACTGGACCCTCCAGATTCTGCATTTTCTGAAGATTGTCTGGTGGTTGCGATGCACAGGGGAGCTTGGGAAATGCTGCTCTACAGTAGGAGTGTGTGGAGAGTGGGCGGAACAGACAAAGCTCTCCGTGGCCTTCATATTCAGCCTAATAGAAACAGTTCAACAATGATTTATCTTTATTAAACTATAATAATTCAATAACATCCCTTCCTTTCAACTCTAAGCATATTGACCAACACTAACATTAAAAAAAATAAATAAAACTGAAACTATAAAGCAAAAGATGTACAGCCAAGGGAAGAAAAACTTCAAAGGCTTAGAATATGAAAGTGGTGGAATTCCAGAAATGCATGATCACGTTTCTCTTTGTGCCATTGAGATCAAAGAACTTACCTTCAATATTTTCTCCTGTCAGTATATTTTGATTCTCGCTGTGTTTACCACTCCACGTTCCACAGATTGCAAATAGAATTTCTAAAATTATACTGATGACAAAGTAGTGACAAGACAGTGCCGGGACCTCTTAAGTGTAGCAACATGTGTTTTAACTTGTACAGAGTTAATTTTGAAGATAACTAGAACTGAGAGGTTAAAGAAAATAAGTTAAATTGTCCTAAAAAAATTATAAGCAAAAGGTAAACTGAGTTATTTATCCTCAAAAGCCGGTTGGTAAATGATTATAAATAATTCTAAAACAATGGCAATTTAAGGCATCAACTTCCTGGTTGGGGAAGGTTCTTATTTTCCATCTTGGTTAAAGAAAATATCTTTGTTATTCTCTTCCTCTCTCATGATTTTTCCTTGAATCCAACATTTACTTGCATTTACTTCTAGATGTAAGCACATTTCAACTTAGAATTGTTTGAATATTTACAACCTACACTTCTGTATATTATTCACAGATACCTCAAATTACCTGTATACTGGCTAATTAACATTTCAAGCCATGATATGATGGAGCTACATATAAATCTATAAATCGCTTTATCATTGTCACCATTTTGACATAAATAGCAGATTTGCAATAAATCAAATATTTTATTGCATCTTATGTCATTTTATAATGAGAAAAACAAAAGTTTTGTTAACCATTTGTATGTCCCAAAAGTATAATGCATTTGACATAAAAAATGAAATAAAACTAAAAGGGTCTATTTGATTTCAGCAGATTTACAGGACAGTTGAATATAAAGCAAAGGAATCCAATTAGAGAACCTGTGTGGAACACAGAAGATAAAATATCAAATTTTATTTATAGAATGTGACAGCTTTGTCAGAGGCCTGAATAGATAGATGAGGGAAATTTTAACCCTTGGCCAGGCTTTATCGGTTCCTACTTGACACAATATTGCATTTTGTAGTTAGTCTGCAATTATTTTCCCTTCTACCTAATTGTCTCATCTATTATGCATGTGGAGCAAATGGCATGCCAGTACCCTCTGTTCTTGTGTCAGACTAAAACAGAGGCATTTTGTCAGTTGATAATGAGTTCAAAAGGATTTTCACTGTTTATACAAGAGCAACGGACTATCTTCACGAAACATCAGCTTCTTCCGCAGTGGCCATGTCTTTAATGATGGCAAAGAGCCATGTCACTAACTGAGGCAGAGGAAAAGGAAATGGCGCAGTAAAAGACAGGTAGCATTGATTGAGAACTCTTGTGTGCCAGGGACTGTGCTACCTCTTTAACAAGAATCCTTTCACTCAATCCCCTCTGTACCCCAGAAGGAAGGTACTGGTTGGTGCTTCATAGATATGGTAGAGGAGGAGACAGAGGGTTTCCACTACTTTCCCAGGACGCGTGCAGGTGCGAGAACCCAAGCTACTTCCACTTCAGCAAACACCGCCCATTTCTAGGGTATCAAGTGCTTGTTGTGAGTTATCAAATGCAATCCTTCCTCTACTTTCATTATGCATTCTCTCAGTTTCACACAAAAAAATAAATAAGACGTAATTCTTTCTTACCTCCCCAGCCAACCAGTCTTTAGGTTCTACCTCACACATAGATCTGGATTCTCTCCTCTTCTGTCCGTCCCCATGATGGTTCAGGTACCACTGGCTCCCAAGAATCTGTCTAACCTACATGGTTCTCTCCACTCTTCAAATCCGTCAACAAAGAAGTCATAGTGATCACACCAAAAGGCATACCCCATCGCAGGAAAAAATGTTAAAACTCCTCTGTACCTTTTAATAGACAAAGGACATGGAAGCATTTGGTATACCGAAAAGGGGGCGGAAGTTGTGCAGTAGCCTCCCTTCCTTATCAAGGATATTTTCCAAGACTCAATGGGTGGCTGAAATGTGGGTGGTACTGAACCCTACATGTTATGTTCTTTCCGACAAATACATACCTAAGATAAAGCTTAATTTACCCATTAGGCACAGCAAGAGATGAACCATAATAGCTAATAATGAAGTAGAACAATGATAACAGTTGAGTGAAATGAAAGTTAGGTGAATGTGTGTGTATGTGTGTGTGTGTGTTTCTCTCTCAAAAGATCTCATTGTACAGCACTCGCCCTTCTCGTGACCATGTGAGGCGGTAAAATGTCCATGTGATGAGATGAAGTGAGGTGAATAAGACATGACTGGGTGAAATAAGGATTACTTGAACACAAGTACTATATGCGGTGACAGTTGATCTGATAACGGAGACAGCCCCTAAATGGCTAACAGACAGGTAGTTTACTCAGCAGGGAGCTACTGGACAAAGGAATGATTCACATCCTGGTTAGATGAGACGGGAGGGCACAAGATTACATCATAGTATGCAAGACAGTGCACGAGTTAGGATTTCTGCATTGTTCCTTGATGGCATTTTCCATTTAATGCTTTCTGACCCTGGTTGACTGTGGGTAACTGAAACTAAAAAGCAAAGCGGTGGGTAAGGGGGGCTTCTTGTAGCAGTCACTTTGTTATTGCTTCTCTCTCTATTCAGACATGTTTGATAGAGGATGGGTTCCCTCTATCTGGTCGTTGATGAAAAATAGAGCAGATCCATGAAATTTACAGACTTTTGGAATATAAAGTAGTGGTTAGGATCATGTGCTCTGGCATCAGAATGCCCAGTTTCAATCCCAGACTGTGTCACTTCACAAATTGTACCTTTGGGAGTCATTTAACTGCGCCTCAGTCTTATGCCCTATAAAATGCCCAATTTTATCAGTTCCCACATCCTGGGGTTGTTCTGAAATATAAAGAGTGAGTAGAGGTAAAAGTACTTAGAGCCATGCTTTGCAGATAACAGGAGCTAAGTGTATTAGTCTTATACAAGGAAATAGGAAACTCTGTGTGACTTTAAAGTAAAAAAAAAAAAAAACAAAAAAAAACAACACCACACAATTCAATTTAGTAATTATGAATGGCCTACCCCATGTGGTTAATCTAGGCTTTGCATTTTGTTCAACTGTAAGATCCTTTACAGCCCTTTCCTATCATTTGCTAGCTTCTGTTTCTTTCTTCCCTCCAGGATCAAGCAGGACAGCAACATGAGAAGGGCATAAAATTTCTAACTTGACTGGAATTATTATAACATGACTTAGCAATTTTTTAAACTTACAGGTTTTAAAAATTCTTTTTAAAACTTTTTATTGTTCTATTACAGCTGTCCCAATCCCACCCACCCCCCATTGCTCTCCACTGCCCCACCCCTGCCCCCCGCAGGCTCCCACCATCAATCCCACCCTGTTGTCCATGTCCATGGGTCATTTATACTAGTTCCTTGAATAGAAGCTCCCCTTTCTTTCCCCCTTTTGGGATACTTTTGTGCAACCTTGACACCGTAAAAGAACACTGAGCACGTTGAAAATGTTCCACAGTATACCCTGAAGGAAAAGGAAATAGATTTCCTTCTAGTGTTTTGACCCCACTCAACCCCTGCTTTCTGCATTTCCACCCACTGCTTGGAGAACCTAACCTCTGCAGTCAGTATCTCATAGGATTTTCCATGTATCTCAGATCACTCTCCTTTCACACCTAGCATCATGGGACACTTGTTAGTACTATAGTTCAAGGAGCACAGCTCTTTCTGTCCTCCCATGACATTCTTTACTGAGCACTAGGTGTGATGGAGGAGTGACGAGGAGCAGAGTAAAGCTTCAAGGACCGGAATGGCTGAATCATAATAAATTACATTCATTGACATGCTCTCTGGTGGCTGGTCCAAAACCTAGGGTTTTATGTTCCTTCTTTGGGGTATTCGTACCTTCTTCAGAGAGTCCCCCACTGGTGACCATCATTTGTTTTCCTAAGAAACTGTGATTCTTCCCCATGTAGGTAACTTGTAATGTCCCTTCATACTCTGCTTTCAGCCTCTTTCTGCTGTGGTCACTATATACCTTCAGAAGGTCATTGTGGACCAAACCCTTTGCAAGGCTTCTCACGATAATCTATCTTATGTGGCATCTACACCCCATCTACAAGGACTACAACCCCTCCCTTGCCTTCCTAAGTGCCTTGCATGACTAGGACACTATCTCCTTCCCTCACCATTAGGTAAACAAGACAGCTAGTTAGTCTCTTGCCTTAAGAAACATATATTTTATTTTAAAAAATTAAAAGTAAATCATAAACCAGCTTTGATATTCCTCCAGTTCCAGGAAACTCAAGCCAATTTTCAGAATGGGTTTCTTCCAAACACCCCCACTTGGTATAGCAGGAAGAGAATTTCTCCTTACCTAGAGGGAAAAGAGGAAAAATGCACAGGGCTGACTTCTCTCAAAAAGAAGGCCTCCCTACTGAACATCAGATTCAAATGAACTCTCAATCTTTTTCTATTAAGTACGGAGAATAGGAGATAGTAGAGCCATTTTTCTGGTTACGATTTACAATTTGGGAATAGGTAGCTTAGGCCCCAGTTTGGTTTGTAAGGGTACTTCCTCACTACTATCTGAAGTCATAGAGCTGCTAAGCACTTTATGTGGACTTACGTATTCGTTATATATGTTTTACACTTAAATACATGCACATGACTACAGTGCAGCACATCTCTGACAGATGCCCCTCACAGTGATGTCTTCATAGAGTTACATTCTTGAGAATGGTATTTAGATAGATGATGCTGAGGATGGTGTGTCCTGAGATTGTGAAAGTTCTCGGACTTTTACATGAATGTAAAAATACGCATTCTTCTGGAATCTAGATATATTTCATGTGTTCAACTTACTACATTTATTAAAAATCTACTATGCAGTAGGCAGCATGTTAGATGATGAAGATGGTGTTAGATGTCTACAGAAGTAAATGAAACAAAATAGAAAAATATGAAACAAAAAACAAGTATATGCAAAAATGTATATATGTACACATGTATATATATATATGTAGATATACATATATATATATATACACAAATAGAAAGTGATTGGGTTTATATTTACATACTACAATTATTTTGCTAGGTTAACTGGGAATGGGTTTTCACTTTTCTGTTTACTTAAAAATTTTTCTTTATATGTGCATGTATAACTTTCATTATGAAAATTACAGTAGCAATTTTTCTTTTAAAAATATTTCATTTAATTTTATAGAGGGAAAGGGAGGGAAAAAGGGAAAGAAAAATCAGTGTGCTTGACTGGGAAGTAACTGGGGGACTTTTGCTTTGTATCATACAGGTCAGGGCCACAATGGCAAGGTTTCATTGTCCTCACAACAATGCAGCAACACAACACATCCCACAGGGTGATTCACTTCCCAAAGTACATTTTTGAATACTGAACTATAACTTTTATGACAAATGTTACATTATTACTTAATAGATATATGCATATATTACATTTTAGTCCTAGAGACCTAAGAGATCTTAGGTTTAAGATCTTTAGCTATAAAAAACTAAGCTAAAAATATAAAATAATTGCTTACAAGTTTATACCTCAAAAAATTTAAAAATAGAACTGCCTTGTTATCCAGAAATTCCACTTCTGAAAATGTATCCAAAGAACTCTGAAACACCAATTCTAAAGAACATAAGTACCCCTATGTTCATTGTATTATTTATAATCACCAAGATCTGAAAGCAACCCAAGTGTCTATCAGTAGATGAGTGGATAAAACAACTATTGGTAGACAAATACCATATGGTTTCAATCATATGTGGAATCTAATAAACTGAAATAATAAGGAAAAGTGGGACAGGCTCAGACAGATAGCAGGATGACAGCTGTAGGGAAGTACAGGTGAAGAGACTGAACCAAAAGGAAAAATAACTCATGGACAATAAGTGGTGATTTCAGGAGGCAGGGGACAAAGAAGGATAAATAGCAATGGAAAAACACAGTAAAATAATACTAACCAAAATATAGACACATATATATGTATATGCAAGGCCTGTCCAGAAAATCTCCAGCCATTGTTGACATAACAAGAATGATTTGCCTGACATCAGTGTAACCTGGCAGCCAAATAGAGTGCACTGGAATGCACATGCCCGAACAATGACGACCTCACTGTACTGTTCTAGTCAGTCAGGGTGGTAGATAAAATTGAGTGAGCATGTGTACTATGTGGCTGTCCCACTCAAAATGACTGACTGAGTAGAGCAGTGGATCTGCATCAAATTTTGCATTAAGCTTGAACATTCTATGCAGAAACTATTCAGATGATTCAGAAAGCCACAGTTATGAGCAACTGGTGACTGGCAATTTCATCACAACAATGTGCCCACTAATGCATAATGTCTTATGCAGAGTTTTTTGGCAAAACATCAAATCACTCAGGTGATTCAGCCCCGCTACAGCCCAGATTTGGTGCCCTGCAACTTCAGGCTTTCCCCCAAAATAAAATAACTCTAAAAGGGAAGAGATTTCAGACTGTCGACAAGATTCAGGAAAATACGAGGGGGTAGCTGATAGGAGAGCTGTGTGAGGGCCCAAGGTGCCTGCTTTGAAGGGGACTGAGGTGTCATTGTCCTATGTACAGTGTTTCTTATATCCTGTATCTTCTTCAATACATTTTTCATATTACATGACTGAATAACTTCTGGATAGACCTCATATATATATAATTATGTAATTTTCTTTAATATTTGTGTCATTTCCTATAATTTCTAAGTTTTTATACAGTAATGCACTAGCATATGGTTGTTTCAATAACAAAATAATATATACAAACTATAGTAAATTTTATTTTGCAAATAAAATGCACTCTTTGAAGTAAACATTTGGGTTTAGGCTATTAAACTAACTACTTTATTACAAGAAATCCCCTTAAAAATGATAAAATCAAATAAAACCATTCTTTAAAGAAAATGTGTGACAGTATTCTCTGCCTTTTAAGAAGGGGTTGAAGGATAAGGATTCATGTATATAAGTAGATCTATATTCTTCATGCTTTTTACAACTTTTCTTTATTGATTAGTAAAATTCTACCTTTTTACTTGAAATGAAAGGGACTTAAGTCCACAATATAAGTATTTGATAGTGTTTATTTTCCTCCTAACATCTTTATTCCTTTGTATTTTTGTTAGTTTGGTAAGAGTAAAATGAACCCCTGTTTAATCAATTGAAACTTTTATCATGAGTCCATGGCACACAGTCTAAAACTTTGATGTACTGAACCATAACTCAAAATATTTTTTTTAATTTCATATTTGTGAATTTGTAAAATCATGTAATATGCAAATAACCTAAAATCTGGATGCAAATGGTCTGTTTCTCCTATAAACAGACCTTATATAAGTTTCATAGACAGAAAGGAGCCTCATATTTCCCTTTTCTATTATACCTGTATACCCATATCTCAAACAAAAAATCATCAAAGAACATTATTTTACAAAATATCAGCTGTATGGTATGTAAATTACATCACTATACACAGGATGACAGATCACAATACACTGGTTATCAAATAACATACTAATTTTTGCTCTACATTAATGCTGCACTGATAAAATTCATAATAATTGCTCCCATAACTTTACCTATAAGATAAATTATAAATCTGAGCCCCAAGACATTAGTACCAGAAACATCAGTCTAATAAAGGTAAGACACCAGCCAACCAAGTCTTCCTGATCAGTAGGATGGTATCTCTAGATGTCACACCAACCTACATGAAGAGCTTACCCAGAGACTCCAACCAGAGAGATGAGACATAAACTGACCTCTTTCCTGCTTTCCTCTACTTTGAGGAGAAAGAGATACCCCAACACTTTTAAAATAAGAAAACAATGACTGAAACTTTACCAGTGAAGTACTCTTCTTAAATGCTAGTATTTCTAAATATGCAACGGTGAGTAAGGTATCCTATTGCAACAGTTATTTAGTTACATTTAGTGACATATTTAGTTAGGGAAAAGCAGACATATTTAATGAAAACAGTTAAAATTCATAGAAATATCTTTAAGTGATTTTTGTTTTGTATATCTAATTTAATAATAATACAGTATTTTACTAAAGATGTTTTGTTCATCTTTGAAATTATAATGTAAAACTTACATAAAGCTGACACTAAACTTAAAGATATGAAAAATTTCACTCAGTCTATTTTAACCACAATATCATAATTTCACAGCTTTGAACAAATACATTTTTTAATTTGGTAAACAATCTTAATTGATTTTCACTGATTCTCAGATGTTAAAGTTTAATGTATAATTTAGAAAGATAAAATAATTTTCATTAGTTTATTACTGATGATTGAGAGATGAATGAATATATGTGTATTTCTGGAAGCAACAAATCACCAGTGTTATTCTACAGAAAACTAAATCTTAGTCTTGATATATTACATTAATGTTTTCTTTTCTGTTTTTAATGTTGACAAAGAGATACATTAAATAAAAATGATGAATGGCGAGTTTAGCTATTAGATCATGTCCGTTTTCTTAGACAATCAAAAGTAAATTAAATGTCACTCGTGTCAAGGCATTCTTTTTCTCTCGATAACCTCTCTACATGAATCATAGCTTTATTTTTCCTTGTGTAGCATAACCTTTTTATTTTTAATATACATTATTTTATTTTATTGTCATTCATTTATAGTTGTCCCAATTTTTCCCCTATTGCTCTCCCCTGCTCTGCCCACCCCCTGACTCCCAGAGTCAAACTTCACCCTGCTGTCTATGTCCATGGGTCCTTTATACTTGTCCTTTGGCCCTTCCAAGATATTCTTACATATTCATCTGTATAATTATTATTACCTTCATTTGAATAATCACTCATTCATTCAACAAATATGTATTTCTACATCTTAGGCACAGGAAGGCAATGAGGCGGAATGACAAACTAAATATGCAATGCCCCTTCCTTTATAGATCTCAAAGTTTACAAAAATATACCCACTGTAAAAAAGCAATCATTCAAAATACATGTGATAGATATTATTATTTTTAAAAGGCAAGATATATGGAGCACGGAATCAAGTCACCAATATGATCAACAATTCAAGGGAAATTTTTCAGAAAAGAGTAATTTGAAGTTTAGAATGAATAGGAGTGAGTCAATTAAATGAACAGAAATGTGAGATCTCAGAGAAGAGTGAATAGAGCATGATGAATGAGTATTTTCTCATGGCTTAAGCATGATCCAGGGACTGGCAGGATGAAATGCAAGATGCAAAAATGGTTATATCATGACAGGTTCTATAAGCAATGTTTTAGAGTTGGGACTTTATTCCAAAGTAAACAAATGAACACCAACTATGATAGCTGGTCTCTAGGATGGTACCCAATCATCTTTGTCTTCTGTTATTTATATCTGGTATAGGCCCTTCCCCCAGTGAACCAATGTTGCTGGCCACGTGACCAATAGACTACTGCAGAGGCGAGCAGGCAAATCTGAGACTAGGTCATAAAAATCAGTGAAGAGCTCTGCCTTGCTTCCTGGATCATAGTCTGGGATAAGCGAGGCACCAAGTCCTGAGGGCAAGCTTTCATATCACCTGCCTCAGTGGACAAGTCGCTACAAACTCAGGGAGACCTCAGGCCAGAACCACCCATCCAAACCACCCCTGCTTGCAGACTCACAGAAATTGAGGAACAGAAAAAAGATTGCCCTGGCTGGTGTGGCTCGGTGGACTGAGCACTGGCCTGTGAACCCAAGTGTCGATGGTTCAATTCCCAGTCAGGGCACACAGGTGGGTTGCAGGTCGCGTCTCCAGCCAGGTCCCCAGCTGGAGGCAGGTGAAAGGCAAACATACATTGATGTTTCTCTCCCTCTCTTCCTCCCTCCCTGCCCGTCTCTCTAAAAATAATGAATAAAATCTTTTTTTTAATTATTATTTTAAGCAACTAAATTTGGTATGGTTTCTTACATACCATTCGTTAATGAATTAACCTACTAAAATGTAGAAGTAGGTGATGAGACAATGAGATATTTAAACAGGGAATGCCATAATCAGATTTTCATTTCAGAAAAAATCTCTTTAGCTACATTGTGTAGAAAGACTTCAGAAAGGCAGGATGAGGATGATTTCATATTGACCCAAACTAGGGTAAATACTTGGTACTGTATTGTATTAATACATTATCACTAAATTTACATGTACTGGTATTTTTAAATAAAATACAGATTCGTTCTGAAAGAAATTTTAGAAGGATAACAAGTGAACATTTACAATCAAGCATTTCATTCTACACTTCAAGAAGCATCATGGAGTTCCTGAAGTACAAGTTAAGTTAGTAGAAGTTTTATCCATCTCCAACCATTATCCCTGGAAGCTTTGCCAAGTGCAAATAGTCTGGCACTTTTCTGGGTCCGGAAATGGATGTCAGCTATTCAGCAGACTGACAAAGAGCCGTGAGATGCTAGCACTCGGTGACCTGCCAGTCGGATCTGCAGTGACTTTGGAAATCTCTGCTATGGTAAGTGCTCAATCACCACACTCAGCAGCAATTTTCAAAATGATACACTTTACTTTGCCAGGGCTGTAGCAGATGCAACACAATTTGCCAAATCACAAAAGAATAAAGTAGAGCATGTTTCCTTACTTTCCCTACAATTATCTGTATTGCTTGAGATACAGATTCAAGTCACTACTCTTTATGGCGAGTGTCTATTTTCCCTGACTGCCAACGTTCATGGGATTTTCATAAATCCTAAAATTTTTTAAGGGAAAACTAGGTTTATTGGGAGCTTGCTTACGGTTTTTTCACAAACTTACAAAACACCCCCACTATGATTTATGCCCTCTATTCATGGTTAAGGAACAGTTTTAAGATGCTATAAATTCTCTTTCAAGGGACTAGATAAATTCATGTTTATTGTGGGCGTTTAAAAGTAAACTGAGAAGCTGGGAGAATGGAAAGTAGGATGTTAAACCAGCCAGAGAAGGACAAGTACCATATGATTTCCCTCTTACATGGAATCTTATGAACAAAATAAAGACAAATAAAATAGAAGCAGGCTCATAGAGAACAGACTGACAGCTGACCAAGGGGAGCAGGTTGGAGGGTTGGTTGAAAAAGGTGAAGGAATGAAGCAAAAAATCAAAATAAAACTCATAGATACACAAAACAACAAATATGCTTTATTTGTTTAATAAAACAAATCTAACTTTCTTTAGATTTGCCTGAAAAACTTCCTCACTGATGTCATAGATGCACGGAACTTCTCCAGTTATTCCCAATCTTTTCTACTGTAGTCGTATCTACAAATCCACCTCCTCTGTTGCTTCCATTCCCCCTCCCCTTCCTCCTCTGGCTGCGTCTGAACACATATGATGCACCTGGAAAACCTTGAACAGTTTCTCCATTCGAATGACTCCTTTTCAAAAGCGAGTAAACTGAAGTCCAGATGGATTAAGTGGCCAGAGTAACAGTGACACAAATTAGCAGCAAGGCTAAATTTATAATTTAAGAGTGTCCTCATTTTTTCCCCAAATGTTGTTATTCCAATGCTTGTTGCTATTACGATAGTTCAGGTGGTTCTGACCTCTATTCAGAATATTTTTTACCATTTTCTTTCCTCCATTCACAGCCAAGTTCAATTCACTGACCATACAAGAAATAGATTTTTGTTATTTTTTAACAACAAAAATTAGTTTTTTAGAGAGAGGGCAAGAGAAGGAGAAAGAAAGGGAGAGAAAGATCAGTTTGTGGATGCCTCCTATGCACCCCGAACTGAGGACCTGGCCTGCAACCTGGGCATGTGCCCTGACTGGGAATCGAACTGGCGACCCTTTGGTTTGCAGGCCAGTGCTCAATCCACTGAGCCACACCACACACAGCTAGGGCTTTAATGTGTACAAATGTCAGCCCCTTCTTAATACTCCTCAATAGTCCTCAATGCCCTTAAGATAAAGTCCAAATTCATTAACTTGGCTTTAAAAAATGTTTTATTTCTCTATATCCAAAATATTCAGTTTTGTCTTTTTTTAACTTTAAAAATGAATAAATATTCATAGTGGTTAGCATTTACTGAATGCCTACTCCAACAAATTGTGAGCTTTAATTGATGGTAAACATGTTGCTAAGTTGTTTACAGAGCTGACTCAGCGAGCGAATAGAGCAGAGTAGTTAAGTGAATGAGCTGCGTATCAATCACTCTGTCTAGGATCCGTCTCAGCTCAGCCTACGATGACTAGCCATGAGTTACTTATCTTTTCTATGCCCTGGTACCCACCTGCACCTGCTGAGGAAGTAAAACAACTTGGTTCATGTGAAATCTGACAATAGGTCAGCACTCAATGCACATTAGCTATTAATCCTTCTTAGAGCTCTGTGGGGAAGTTTCCTTTCATATCTTGACTTCACACTTGAGAAAATTACCAAAAAGATTTTATTTCAATATTTTAACAGAACCAAGAATGTACAGTTAGGTATACTGTTATATAACTGTTATAAACGACTGTTTATGATAATTATCCTGCTGAAGGTAAAGCTGCTCAGTGAATAAACACAGGTAGGAGACAGGCACTGAGAAAATTAGCTGTAAGAAGATGAGACTGGGGCAAGCATTCATTCATTCACTTATTTCTGACCTGACAGCTAAAATGGTCCCCAAAAGAAGGTAAATATTATGTAGATTTATTCCTCCAGAAAGCAGAAGCCAACCCAACTGAAGTTAGGATTACAAACTGTCTTGGAAGGTAGTTTCTTTGAAGAAACAGGACTGGGCAGGAGGAACTGCCAGGAGACAGTGCAGATCTGACAGTCTCTGACAAGCCAATGGAGGGCCTCCGAGGGAGAAAGACCCATCAGAGAAGTCCCTGTTGAAAGGGGATCGCCAGGCGAGGCATTTTCCCCACATTCTGCCTTAATCATTGACTCAGCTGAGGGGGACCTGAAGAAGTTAACCCAGGATCTCACAGCTGGGCAGTGAGTCCTTCCATGAAGGGAGAGCTGATCTGTGTGACTCGGTAGTGTCTGCCATAGATGATAAAAGCCACTCAATTGCTAACCGAATGCAGGAACAAAAGACCACACTTCTATCATGATGTTTTAGCCTAGGTTCCATACAGAATCAGGGAACCAGTAAAAATATAGGGTCTCGTATTAGATTCTGGGTTTGTCTCAGTTTTCTGACACCTAGTTTCAGTAGTCTTTTTAAAAAAGAATAAGTTGTAGTTCCAGTAGCTTAAAATAAAGTTGAGTTGTATTATTGGACGGGGGAGGATCTGACTCAAAAACCAAATTCATTTTTCACGCTGGGTTTGGCAGTCTCTAGGACAACTTTCACAGAAGTGAGTTCTGCAATACACCATTTCTGTGATATATTTCACAAAAATAGCATTCCAGAATAAAATAAGTATTAAAGAAAAAAATCTGCTTCGTTTTGCTACAATATATCTAAAATACTATCATTTAACATGTAATAATTATGTAAGCTATTGGCACATTTTAAATTCTTTGCATTAACTTTTCAAAATCCAGTATGTACTTTAAATATGTATAAAAATATGTATAGGTATAAATGCCTTTTTGCATGTGTTTGGTAATATTGCAATTCATATTACTTAAAAGAGTAATTCTTTAAACAAATGAATTAATGTAGGCATTTTGGAATAATGAAAAGAAAACTTTGTATTAATATGATTTGAGAAGCTGACAGAAGGCAGTAATTAAATGGTGAATTTTCTGTATGTGAAAGGAAAAAAGAAAAAGTATACATTGGTGGTTATAGAAAAGACAGAGGGAGGTTAAGAAGAACAAAGGAAATAGAGAAGCCAAAGAACTTATATGCATGACTCATGGACATGAACTAAGGGGGGTATTGTTGGAAGAAATGGGGTACTGGGTGGACGGGGGCAAAGGGGAGAAAACTGGGACAACTGTAATAGCAAAATATATAAAATATATTAATAAAAAATAAATACCCTGGCTGGTAGCACAGTGGTTAAGGCGCCGGCCTGCGAACTCAAAGGTCGTGGGTTCGATTCCCCAGCCAGGACACGTAACCAGGTTGCAAGCCAGGTCTCCAGCCAGTTCTGGGGCTGGAGGCAGGTGAAAGGCAACCATACATTGATGTCTCTCTCCCTCTCTGCCTCTCTCCCTTCCCCTCTTTCTAAAAATAATGAAATAAAATCTTTAATAAATAAATAAATAAAATAAATAGTGCTCATTTAGCAATGGTGAATCAAGAGAAACGTCTTGATCACATTAAGGTCAGAATGTCAAAGCTGGAGCAGCAGCATTAGAAAACAGGATCTTAAAGTCCCTGATAATTTTAACAAACCTGTATTAGTCAAGCCAGTCTAGGTTGAGTTTCAATAACAAATAATTCCAAAATACCAGTGGCTTACAACACAAAGGTTTATTTCTCACTCATCATACATATCCATTTCTGGGTGACTGCAGTTTTGTCATGTCAGATATATCTGTCATCATAAAAGAAAATTAAACAGAGAGACTGGCCCAAAGTGTGCCAACTCTTAAAGCCTCTGCCCAGAAGCAACACCGTTCACTTCTGCTCAGATTTCATTGACTACAGCACATCTTATGAGTGTACCTCAGCTAAACTAATCTTGTGGACAGTTACAGTTCTTCCAGAGAAGGGCAGAGCCCAGAGGGGAACAACAACACAGGTGAGGAAACCCAGGGAGGAGCCCACCCCAGTGAGTCTGGGTGTGTCAGCACTACTGCTGGGCTTTAATTCCTCTGAGAAGATGGTTTATATAGGGCCAATCTCAAACCATCTTGATTTCCATCCACCAAGGGAACAGCCCTTTATAAGGAATGGTCAAAAGAAAATCCAGTTTGAGATTTTAAGTTTGTCAATTATAATTCAGTAAACAAAAGCAAGTTGAGATCTCAGCTTCTGCGTGCTATAGATTATAATAGTTATATATTAACATAGTATGCAATATAAAAATTTTGAAAAGTTAAAAATATTATACAGAGGTTTACTATTACTTTTATTACATTGTAATTGATGTTGACTCCATTTCTCTTGAGTCCAGATGGCATTTTAGATTCCCAAATCCTTATAGACTATCATCCTCTCTACATATAAATCCTCTTTGAAAAGAGGCAGAATAAAAAACAATGTTACAAAATATCCAGAGCCCTTAATAAAAATATCAGAATTTTAAAAACATGTAAAAGGAAGGGGGAAGGGGACTTCAGGTACACATTTGAATACCTAACAGGCAAAACTCATTCCCATTCTCTAAGAATATCTTTATTTTCCATTTTGTACATGATGCATTAGAAATGCAAAAGAATGAAAATGGTTCTTCTAAGTGAAAAAAATCACCAAGAAATATAAGGCCCAAAATATAAAGCTTTGTAGCATGATTATTCTTTCATTAAGATGTAAGCAACATTCTAGGAAATGTTATGGTCCTAATTACAATATGATGGAATACACACTTATCTGGAAAATAACATACTCAAGAAATACGTAATATTCATTGTAGCAGCAAAAACAAAAGAAAGACACAAATATGGCATGCTATATTTCTACTTCTCATAAATAATACCTAAATTGCCTAGGCTACAAATTTCAGAAGAAGATGGGATGTTTTGAAAATGAGCCAATGTTATTTCCAATTGTAAATGTGGTTCATATGTAATTCAGTAAAGAAATATATGTATTTCCATAATTTTAAAGAGTTATGTGCCAAATGAGTAAACTGTTTATTTTTTAACTGTTAAAAATTCTAGAGGCTCTATAATAGCAAATCGGTAGTCAGACCAATGTCTGCTCTTACGTTATTAAGCAAACCCAAAGATACAGATATTCATGATAGATGGCTGCACTGTATGCATATATACATGTTACTTCATTGCATTACATATGATAATTCATAGCCTCAAAAGGAAGTGTAATTATAATAGATGATTGTGTTGGGATCATAGTCTAGTATTGACTCATATCTAGAGCAATTTCTAGCAACTACATTTTCTGGAATGCCACCATATCTACTGATAAAACACAAAGGTTTGAGTTGTCAAATAGGATTAAAAAATAAGATTAAGTATCAAGATTAACTAATGATTTTCAGGGTTCATGTCATCACATGGTATACATATTAAGCAGAAAAATATACAGAATTATTAACACAACTTCCCAGGCCTTTATTATCAATCAGGACACACTGGCCCAGACTAACAAATAAAACCCCAGGCATATATGTATAGTTTCATGGTTTAACCAAAGGGTGATGTTTTGACCCGAAACATTTCAATTCTGTACTAGGAGTGTGACATGGTACACACAATGTTCCCCAGGGACCATGCCACATAAACCAAACCAAGGTTAGATTTCCATAGGCACCCTACACATCCGCTGCAGCTGCCCATAGGTAGTGACTCTCTCACCAGCAGGTATCATCAGTGTTTGCCACGTGGCCTGTTGCTAACTTTTCTAGGGATGTCCTCAGTTGAGGGAGATCTACAGGCCTGCTACTAATCATTCCTTTCCCATGTTTAGTATAAATAATTGTGATAAAATAAAAGCAAATATAAAAACTAAAAAGGGGAACCTGGCAGCGAGGAAGATATCTTTCAATTAAAAATATATTACTTTTTTATTGATTTTTAGAGACAGGGTGAAAAAACACTAATTTGTTGTTCCACTTACATTTGCCTTCACTGGTTGATTCTTGGATGTGCCCTGACCGGGGAATGAACCTGCATATCTTTGCTGGGGTAACACAATTTAACCCAGAGTAGCCCCTGTATTTGTTGAGCTCCATCTCGCCAATGGACTTACTGCAGCCATTTTGCCTGGGCAGACCCTTCACTGACTCTCCCTATGAAAAATTCCTATCAATTTTCAGATTCAAACTCAATTGTCACTTCTTGAACACTTCCTTGAGCTGCTTCATTTGGTCCAATCTCCCTGTCACAAACTCTCATAATCTTTGTAAGCTCTCCTTCACAGCACTCGTTAGAGCTGTAATTTCATGGTTAAACTATTTAAATATATGTATCCAAAATTTCGCCTCAATAAACTATTAAGTCCATGAGTGTAGGCAATGTGTCTGTTTTGCTTATCATTTTCCCCCATTACTTTTCAGAATACAGAGAACAAAGTATATTATCAATAAATATGTTACATAATGGATAAGCTTATTTTTATTTAAATAAGATACTTATTAATGACATCAAGTAACACAAATATTTTAACATTTAGTATATATAAATTATATTTTTATTATTACTATATGAGAGAGGAATCATGAGGGTCTGGCTAATTAAAATTTTAACAAGTTTTTCATGCAAAGTGATCTATTTTCACTTTGTAAATAAAATTAATTTTGTTCAAATTTATGAATAAGTATAAAATCAATTCTGGAATGGTATTCAAAGAAAAGAGATATTATCCCTTATCTTTCTGATAATGGAAAATATGAAAATAGTCTTGGCTGTGTGTATGCTCTGATCCAATCTTAATTTCAAACCTTCCATATTGTATGGCATTGTATAAACAAACAAAAAAAGACAAAATATCTCATTTCATTACCATGAATATGCACCCAAACAATATAACATACAGGTCATGCACTTTAGTGACAGACTGATTGATATTTTGAGATTTATTAAGAAGAAAATGTGGCCCAATTAATCCTTAATGAAATGCCAATATTGACAGGCTAACTTGAAGCTTTTACAAGCCTTTTGTACTACTTAGTTTCAAAATGACAGGGAAGTCTGACAACTTTTATCAGTTGTCAATCAATGTTCTCAGTCCAGAGTCAGGAAGAATTCTTTCTATGCCCTCACACATCCATAAAATTGAAGAGAGAATCCTTTTCTATATATAAAATCAGAATATCCCAAAATTTTGATAAGCTAGATGTTAATCCTTATATAAGTAGAATGTAAAGTATTTAAGAATCTTTTGTTCAAATTTTAAGAAAAAATTTGAATGAATACTTTTTCATAGCTGATCGTAATGCATTGTCCTAGTTTCTCAAAATATATCATTTCTGAATATCTATCAAATGGTTATACATTTATACAAAGTCAATAATACGGCACAAAAAATCTAAATACACTATATATCCTACAGCTGAGAATATTTGATTTCCTTATGTGTCACCTTTCCCCTTGAATTTAAAATAAAGTAATAGAAAAATAAAATACATTTCAAAGTAAACAATAATAATTCACTTATTTAAATAAATTACATAGTTAATTGTATATGCGCAGTTTTAATGCATAGTTTGCATTTAAAATAGTAATTCTTAATTCAAACTTGTATTTATATCAGATTTCATCTCATTATGAGCTGCTTTTCTGCTCTGGAAATTCATAATACATTGTTTTAATTCTATGAGTTTTACTTATGTTACTTTTTAAAATTTTTTATGTATTATTTTTAGAGAGTGGAAGGGAGAGAGAAAGAGGGGAAGAGAAACATCAATGTATGGTTGCCTTTCACCTGTCTTCAGATATGGATCAGGTTGGAGACCTGGCTTGCAACCTGGTTATGTGCCCTGGCTGGGGAATCGGACCAGTGGCTTTGGGTTTGCAAGCCAGCACCTTATGCACTGAGCCACCAGCCAAAGCTACCTCTGTTTTTAAAGAGATCAAAAGCTATGTTTTGCCCTGGCTGGTGGCACAGTGTATAAAGCACTGGCCTGCGAACCCAAAGGTCGCTGATTCGATTCCCAGCCAGGACAAATAACCAGGCTGCAAGCCAGGTCTCCAGCCAGGTCCATAGCTGGAGGCAGGTAACAGGTAACCAACCATACATTGATATCTCTCTCCCTCTCTTGCTCTCTCCCTTCCCCTCTCTCTAAAAGTAATAAATAAAATCTTTTTTTTTTTTAAGTTATGTTTCCACCATAGTAAAAAGTATTGCCCATTCTTCAGTCATCAAAGATTTTTTTGTAATATCACTAAAAAGACCACAAATTCATTGTTGGGATTCACCACTTGTTTGCGGCTTTTAAGATGTTCTATGTCATATTTAAGACAGTTTTTTTCCACCCTCAGGTACCATTAAAGAAGACATAGTAGCCATACTTAATTTCCTATAATAAGCAGTTGAATCAAATAAATAAGTAATACAAATGAATTCTTTCAAAGCATAATGAAATCAACAATATCACCATCAGTATAAAAGTATTTATTGTTAAATGAGTACTGAGGCAAAAACAAAAAACAAAAAACATGAGACTTACTTAATTCCTATCCTCTAGAGGGTTGTAATTTGGTTCAGGAAATAGATGGATAAAACAAAATATACAAAAACATGGAGGGTTATATTATTTTTTTCATCCTGATCTCCTTCACAGTATTTGCAGTCTTTTATATAAACATGTAAATTTCCCAAAAGACCCAGCGCCTTCTTAAAAAGAAATACAGCAGATATATAAAAACACAGAAATGAATTCAAGGTATCACTCTGAGGACAATTATGGAGGGACAAAGAGATAAAAATGGTAACTTACTGAAGTCGGTGTTTCATTAGGCCCATTGGGCTGGACATAAGAGGCACTGGCAGGGAGGAAGTCTGGGAGAATCAGAGGGCAGCTTCAACAGGCCCGAGTGGAAGGAAAAGGGCCTGGATCAAGGTAACGATGGTACATTTCAAAGTCAGAGAGAAACAAGAACGAACGAAAACCACGTATTTGGTGCATCAAAATTAGAGAAGGTGAGAGGTGGGCAGGAAAAGGAACAAGAATACAGGCTAATTCTCTAAGTTAACTTAATAGCTTCAAAAATGTAGTTTTAATGTCTGAAAGAGAAAACTGACCTGATGCTCTGAGGTACCCTGCTCTCTGCCTTTCAGGTCTTGCTTCCCATGCCTTTCCTTACTAAGGAAGCCAACGCCCTCACTATTTGTTTCACTATTTAGCCATGTTTTGTCACATACCCCCACATCGCTGATGTCAAGTATGGTCAGAGTGGATGTCGTTCTCATAGTAGCTCATTCATAATCTCTCCAGAAGCATCTAACTTGGCCTGGTGTTGATGCCTCTGCGAGAATACAAGTCTAAGATAACTGAATTTTGTCCTGAGCATTTGAACCTATATGCATAGAAGGAGGTTGCCAACCGTTAGCAGGCATCAGAGCCACAAAGGGAAGCACTGCTAAGGCTGAGGAGCGTGTCTCTTAAGAGAAGCACCCAAAACTATTGGGGGCAGAAGAATTAATATGTAGAAGAAGGACCAGAAACGCATAGTCGAGCAGACCATCCAGGAAAGGGGGAGGGAGGAACCATCCTTCAAGAAGACACAGAACAACAGGTTTGATTCCTCATGTTTTCTCATAATTCTGGGCTTGGAACTCCCATTAGAGTCTTTGTTTTAGCTTTCTAATTAAGCATATTTTGTTCCTCCTGAACAAAAGACAACATGGAAGTCATTTTGTGTTGAAAGGCCTGAGGCTTATATACTGCCTTGACATCCGGTGGAACTGGGAGGGCCTTCAATGGCCTCATCACAAGCTCCCCTCCCAGAGCTGCTCCCATGAATAAGTACCCCTAGCCAAACAGGTTTCCTTATCAAAAAAGACCAGGTGTAGACCCTGCTTACCCTTGGGTTGCAGGCTGATGCCTCTGCTAGCATTGATATTGTTGAAAGAAGTCAACCGCATCATCTCTTGGGAGTCGGGATCACCTTACCCTCTTAACACTACAAAGGGAGCCTTTCTCAGTCTCTGCTTGTTCCCCTTGTTCTGGAATTCCACCCCCTTGTGGCCGGGAGTGTGACCTGCGTCCTGCCCACCTTGCTAGGAATTTCTGTGGGGCTCACCTGCTCAGTGTGGGGTGGGTGTCATGTATTCAGTCATCCTCATAACCTGAACGAAAATCCCTTTTTCACCCACAGTGTGAATGAGAAGGGAGAAAACCTTGTATTTATGTATGAGAGTCCTAACATCTAGACTCCTATTCCAGACATCTTATCCTTAGTATCTCACCTACTTGTTGAAAAACAAAGTGTTTTAAAAAAATAGCCTACGTCTCTAAAATAATATCCTTTCTCACATTTCTCCTTTAAAAAATTTCATCCTAAGTATCATGCCACCATAAAATTAATGGATACTTCCTACCCAATGTAACTTTACCAATATTTTTATCATAGATAAAATGGCAAACACATAAATCAGAGGAATCAGGCTCTTCAGCGGCGGCCCAGGGAAGAATTCTCAGGGACACTCAGTTAGGAGCGGGGCTAGGCGATACAGGCAAGATTTATGAGGGCGGAAAGGGAAGGTACAGTCTCAGAGAGGCAGATAGCAGCGTGGATACAAGGTACTGACTGTGTGGACTCAGGAAGTTGCAGAGGCCAAGGGAGAGTCCTGTGCTGCCGCCTGCTACTCCTCCGGTGGCAAGTGAGACCTGGAGGGTGTAGGTGACAAGGAAGCCTGAAATTACGTGTCCAAGAGCAGGAAGGGCGCAGTGTGCTCCAGGAAGGGCATGCGCAGGGTTCTTCATCAGGTTTTCCGTTTTTACGTATTTCCTTGGGTTTGGGAAAGTGCAAGCTTTCTTTCCAACTATGCAATCTGTTTCTCGGTTTTCCTGCGGCTTGTGCCCTTCTCCTATCAGAGTTTTTTTCTCAGATTTCCCAGGCTAGTTTCCTCCCCTTTTTATGGTCACCATGTTGGTTCCTGCTGTGCACAGTTCATAGTTCTGCTCCATCATTTGGCTTCTCCTGAGAAAGTACTTAGTAAAAGGAATTCCCCTCGTGTTTTCTTCCTCCCCCGCCAATCAGGCAGACGGACGCCGGTTACCCCAAAGGTGCCTGTAAACCTATTTTTCCTGCCTAGTCAAGTAAGCAGGAAGTTTTGCTTCATTTGGTTGAAGAAGGCCAGTTACTCCCTAGGGTGACTGTTCCTTTCGTTCCCTCCTCTTTTGTTAATTATCTACATGCTCACTCTAATAGTTGTAACAACGGTGATTTCTGAAATATAGTTAGAAAACTGATTGAGAAAGTGAAGAAAGAAAGGTTATCCACATATGCTTTTTTAAATGTATATATAGTTTCCATGCTGTCTGGTAAGTATAAAAAAAAAAAAGTTAGGCAAAAATTACAATTGTTCTTAGTATCAGCAATGCAATTTTAAATCAAATTGTACTACTTATTTGGCTGGATCTACTTTCTGTGTGTAGCAGATTTGCAAGACTGAAAAAGAATAGAAGTTTCCAATTATCGGGTTCTTGGAAATAGCAATTCAAATTCTGAGAGAAGGCAAAAAAGAAAAAATTGGAAGTAAAGAATGTTTCACTTAAAGTTTCCAGTAAATCCTTGGCTGGTGTGGCTCAGTGGATAAGGCACTGGCCTGTGAACCTAGAGGTCGCTGGTTCGATTCCCAGCCAGGGCACATAACCAGGTTGCAAGCCAGGTCTCCAGCCAGGTCCATAGCTGGAGGCAGGTGAAAGGCAACCACGCATTGATGTTTCTTTCCTTCTCTGATTCTCTCCCTTCCTTTCTCTCTGGAAATAATAAATAAAAATTTATAAAAATAAAGTTTCCAGTAAAGTCCTTGCAGATGCCACTGCCCCGGAAGCCCCTGTGCCTAGCTGTGGGCCATCCCATGGAGTTCTTCATTACTGTCCAGGGCAAGCCCTTGGGCTGAATCTCCTTAGAGCTGATGGCAGAGGAAGTTCCAAAGACAGCAGGAAATTGTCATGCTCTGAATGCTGGGGAGAAAGGATTTGGTATAAAGTTCCTGCTCTCAGAATTATCCCAGGATTTATGGGTTAGGGTGGCAACTTCACCCACCACAATGGCACAGGCTGCACGTCTAGCTACGGAGAGAAACTCGATGAGAATTTCATCCTGAAGCACACAGGTCCAGGCATCTTGTCCACAGCCGCTGCTGGACCCAACACAAAAGGCTCCCAATTTTTCATCTGCACTGACAAGACTGACAGGCTGGGTGGCAGGCTTGTGGTCTTCAACCAGGTGTTGCTGGGACAGCCATGGGGCGCTATGGGCCCAGGAAAGGCAGGACCAGCAAGAAGACCATCATTGCTGACTGTGGGCAACCCTAATACATTTGACTCGTGTTTTAGCTTAACCACCAGACCATTCCTCCTGCAGCTCAGGAGAGCACCCCTGCACCCCCATCTGCTTGGGATGTTCTGTAGTCTTCGTGCTCTCACCGCAGTTCATTGGGTTCCCTATTTTCCTGACCCCTCCACGTCTAGCTGGGTTGCAGAGTTAAGTTTGTGCTTACGAATTAAAAACTAGACAATAACAATAACAAATAAAGAAATGTGTAAGTTTCTGGTAAAGGCAATTCCAGTACACTATCAGATAGTGTACTGATACTGTTGAGCCAACTTATAAACCTTTCATGTCATAGAACTTCAGGCAAAGCTTAAATTGGTATGCAGATCAGTGTGAGAATTTGAGGTACTCCCAGCTACCCAATTTTAGGAGCTGCTTGCACTCAGTGAAGGTGTCCTTCATGAAGGAGGTTGTGCAAAGGAGGATGTTTGGTGTTTACTTGTGAGCAGGGACCTGGGAAGCAAGAAAGAGAAAGCAACAGTGGGAAGAAAGGCGTACATACATTTCCCAGTGAGGCCTCTCCCTGAAGCTGCTCCAAGCCCCGCCGGGAGGTGGTGGTAGGAAAAAACCTATTCCTGTGATGGGGTTTGGGTTAAAGGGTCGAAGAGTTGGATGTCCCCTCCCATCCCATTTCCGTGTTAGAAACAGCAAGGATCTGGTGAGATAAAATCAGAAGGAAATGTTGCTCATTTACAATCTTTTTGTTTTGGAGCTTTGGAAACCCAGAAGACAGCAACTTCAGCGGAAACAGCATTCTCCCAGAGTGGCTTGGGCAGGTGGAGGTGAGGGGGAAAAAGCAAGAACTGGTCATGGGTGAGGGGGAGACAACAGAGTGAACTGCAGTTTAAACAGGGAGGGTTTCCAGCACAAAACCAGAGAGGCTGTCAATCCGAAGGTGTACAGATAACTCTTGCTAGGAGCCGCAAGATTTGTGAGGCCTGGGCAATTTTAGATTACAATGTCTTAAAAGAGTAATTGTCTAATTATCACATCTTAGTTGCTCTAAAATCTAATCACAAAACAATCAAGGAGGTTGTGTTAGAGAACTGGATGAAATTTCAAACTATAAAATATTTTAACTACAAAGTTGTTATAATAGTTTATCATTTTAACTGATAGAGTTATTATTGTTATTATTTAAGTTCTCTGTTCAACCGAAATACATACAGTAAATTTGTTTAAAATATATCATTCCCAATATATGTAATATATACTTCTCAATTAATATGACAAACTTTAGAAACTTTTAAAAATAAAGCAAAATAATTAAAAAATATATATCATCTATTTACAAGTGACATTTGTAACTGCTATTTATTAAATTGTTAACACTGTATAGAATGCACTATAACATGAGATATTTTTTCATTTTCACAATAATTCAAATATTAGGGGCGGAATAAGTATTTCCTTTAAAGTTATAGGTATTTTTCTTTTTCTTTTTTAAGATTTTATTTATTATTTTTAGAGAAAGGCACAGAGGAAGAGAGGCATCCATATATGGTTGCCTTTCACCTGCCCCCAGCTACAGACCTGGCTGGAGACCTGGTTTGCAACCTGGTTAGGTACCCTGTCTAGGAATCGAACCACCTACTCTTGGTTTAGCAGGCTGGCATCTTATCCACTCAGCTACCAGCCAGGGCCAGAGTTACAGGTATTTTTCAAGTGTTCTTTTCATATTTTATTGTTTTGTGATGAATTAATTTTATAATATAAAATCAGGTTTATTGAAAATTTTCAAAATGTAATGAAATGTATAAAGTACCTATTGCACTCCCTGGTAGGAACCACTGTTGACAATTTTTAGCATAATTTTTGAGACTTTCTATGTGTGTGTGTGTGTGTGTGTGTGTGTGTGTGTGTGTGTGGTGTATGTGTATAATGAACGTGTGTGCTAATTTGTTTATGAACATAGTTTTGTTAAATTGTACATCTTTGTCTGCTGTGTGCTTTTTTCACCCACTGAACAGTATTGCAAGACATATGTCAATATGGGTGCATCTTTCTTCTTCATAACTGTGTAATGTTTCACTACATGGAAGTATCATGATTTATTTTTCCAGTCACTTTTTAATGAACACTTGGATTTCTATTCTATTATATAATATCTATATGTTGAAATAAATCAGAGCCCTGGCTGGTAGCACAGTGGATAAGGTGCCGGCCTGCGAACCCAAAAGTCGCAGGTTCGATTCCCCAGCCAGGGCACATAACAAGGTTGCAAACCAGGTCTCCAGTCAGGCCTGTGGCTGGAGGCAGGTGAAAAGCAACCATACATTGATGTTCCTCTCCCTCTCTGCCTCTCTCCCTTCCCCTCTTTCTAGAAATGATGAAATAAAATCTTTAAATAAATAAATAAATCAGAAAATTAAAAATAAAATTAGCAGTACCAGCCTCCCTGCCTAATAGTATGATCAAAATAAACATAGCAAAAGGGATGGATGTAATACAACAACAATAAAATTAAAAGAAAAATAAATAAATAAATAAACATAGCACTAGAGAGTTTAAGAAAAAAATCCTAACCTAAAAAGAGTTGTGTCAAATGGTAACGTTAAGGGAACAGTATGAGAAAAGTATCTGTTCCGTTAGGAACAAATATATTCAAATTCTGATAGGGACTGAGTGGGAAAAGAAGGGAATTCTAGACCAAAGTACAGCATGGTATTAATAGGCTCCTGGAATGGAACAGAAAACCACAAAGAAAAATAAAAAATAGTCAAAGTGATTTAGCAGATTCAGAAATTGACCTTGAATACCTTCACAACTTTCTAATAAGCCACTCCTTCCTTTAGTCCTTTAATTGCCCATCTGCATTACTTTGGTCTATTTTATATGTTAGTTTCCTAAGAGAAAAAAAAACGTTATATGTCTAAATCATTTTAAATCATGTAATAATATGTGCCACTGGTCTATGATAAATATTTTTAGATAAATGGTGATAATGTTTGATTAGCAATTAGTCTAACCGAAACTGGGCTCTAGTTTTGAATCTGTTCTCATTTGCTGTATAATTACTCTTAGGCTTCAACTTCCCCATCAGTGACATTAATGACATCCCAGAGGTGACAACTGCTTATCCTCAGCTCGCAGGCTATCTAACTGAATGCGCCCTGCTCACGGCTCTCTTAGTTCTGACTTCCCTGCAGCTTCCCAGCCATGTCTGAATAGAACAAGTGTGGGTGCCTAACTCAAGGCCACTCAAACTTAGAGGTTATGATGGTTAATTTTATGTGTCCACTTGACTGGATCACGGGGCGTGCAGATATTCTGTCCAAACAGCATTTTGGGGTGTGTCCATGAGGGTCCCGGACAAGCATTTAAATCAACTGACTCGACAAAACAGTTTGCTGTCCCCCTTGTGGGTAAACATCATCTAAATCCACTGAGGACTGAATAGAACAAAAAGCACAGTAAGGGAAAATTCGCTTCTTTTGCCCGAGTACTTGAGCTGGGACATGGGTCTCCCACCCTCTCATCGAGACTTAAGCCACCAGCTTCCCTGGTTGGCAGGCCTCACAACCTGGACTGAACTAGGCCACCAGCTCTCCTGAGTCTCCAGCGTACAGACAGCAGGGGACGGGATGGGCTCAGCCGCCAGCATCACATAAACTAATCTCTCATCCTACACCTATGAAAGATGGGCAACAATGCAAGTCTTGCGGAAGAGACAGAAAGAAATGGGAGGCAGCAGATGCACCAGCGGGAGAGAGCAGGTCTCCAGGAGAGAGGCTGGTAAAAGCGGCTGCTCAGGAGTGCTGTCTTGGTGGGACAGTGGAAGGAGAAGCAGCAGGGAGCACGACAGGGCCCGCCCCATTGCAATCCAACACAGCTCCCAGGGGAGGCTGGGGACAGAGGGAGACCTGCCTCCCCACCCACTCGGCAGCCCCGGGCCTGGGCCGATGGTATTGCCAGGTGTTCCAGCACCAGAGGAAGACACCTGGCTGACAGGGGAGGACAGAAGTCATTGAAACGCTGTGGAGCCTTTCCACTATCTGGGAAGGAGAGCCTTTGAGACTGTACTTTCATCCCCAGGCCAGAAAGGCAGGACAGGGCCTGAAGAAAAAGCCCATGAAAACAACAGTGACTAATGCCTGCCTCTCCTCATGCATGCACGGCGAACAGGTACAGCCTGGAGCGAGGTAAGGATACCTATGTTTGGGTACACATGCCCCCCAAAGAAAAAGCTGGCACCACCTTCATTCCCCAATCAAAATATAACTCCCTCACCTCCATCCCACCAACTATATGTGTCCTCAGAACAAAGGACTCCCTCTCTTGGCCCTTCCCCCACCGGAAGACCCCTGGCTGTGTGGCCTCTGGCCCTGCCCTGGCCACCCTAGGGGGAGCCTGCCACCCTGGCCTTTGGCCTCCCTTGTTTCGCTGTCCCGTCCACTAATAAAGTTCGTGGGCATGCTAACAGGCTCGCTGATCTGTGATTCTTCGTAGCATCAGTGAGGAGAACCAGGGTTTCACCCATTAACATTGTTACTGTTAAAGCCGACACCTCAGTAATGGGTTTCTTCCCCATAACAAGGCCTGTGGATCCAAGACCTTCAGAAAACCTTGGCTTTTTGAAAGCGATGAATTAATACCTGTGGGTATGAAAGAACTGCATTGAACCACCATTTCCCAACACCAGCTGAGCGTTGGGTTCCACCTTCCGAAAGGCTGTGGTAGCCACACTCCAACTGTCCTGTGTTTTCCTTAATGCTTTCTTTAAGGTGATTTACTTTTTCACTTATAAATATTTTTAGCTGTATATTAAACAATAGTGGTCAAAGTTCTGCCGTAGTATAGCAGTCATGTTTTTAATATAGTAAAAACACAATCACCAAGATTCAGATTATTCTATATACCTCCTTAAAGTTAATTTATGTAATTTTAGGCCTCTTTCAATTTGAAAGTAATCTAGGAATTGTTCATGAATGACAGAAGTGAATTATTTTCATAGCTGTTTCCACAGGTAAAGACACTTTTGTAGTAAACATGTGATGGTTCTTGCTTTGTAAGGGAGGCTTTTAAAAATAATTGGAGAAATAATTTGGACTTTTTTAATTTATCATGTAAGAATTCCCTATCTTTCTGTCTTGAAATTCCAATTCTGTTTTAATTTTCTAATGGACTGTATTTTGTTCGCCAATCTGAGGCATTCTAAAATTAACCTAAAATTCCAAAATATTACAAACATTTAAAAACTAGAAGTAACACACAGGAGAGAAGTTTTATATGTGTACACATAGGGTAAACAAATTAATGGTCCACAGTAGTTGGACAGTTAGCTTTGGAATATTAATTTGTGTATTATCAGCATATGAAAAAAATTCTCCTCTTTCCTAGGACACATGAGTCCTATTAAATATTAAAATTCTAGGGGGGAAAATTTTGATTTTAAAAGGGCTAATCACTGGAAAATTATCCTTTGAGAACAAAATAAAATAACCCTCTCCTCAAAGTTTATAAGAGTAATACCAGAGTTTATGAGAAGCATTCATTTTGCAATAGGAAGCTAATTACTAGTATCAATTCTAAAAATGAAATTATGTTATGCAACACATGGCTACCTGTTCAACAATGATTTTCAGATGAGTTTCAATGATTAGATAGAACATATTTGCCCAATGAAAGACAGCCAAGTCTTATTTTTGCATGTTTGTAAATCTAATCATCCAGGAGGAAGTAGGACTAAAGCAGGTGACACTAAGTGAAGGCCGTTTTTCTCTGGTTGCCCGCAGGGGCCCAGAGTCACTCAGAGGCCCAGTTTCTGTTTCAGGAAGTGAGAATGAGTGAGGGAAGCAAATGAGAGCAGGGAGCAATGAATGGCGTTGGCATGAAAAACAATACCATGTTAATGTGCTACTACCTAGAGTTAGGAAATCCACTTTTTCAACCCCACAGAACACGCCTGATTAAACTCAGAAGATTTTCACCCCTAATCTGAGAAATATCAAAACAAATAGAGGAGAAGATTCATGTTGTCCTATTTCAGCATTAAGGAATAAAAAGTTTGGGGAGTTTTTATTTACTCCTTCTCTATTATCTGTGTCAGTAAAAGATGGCTCAGCTCAGCAGAAGACTTATTCAGTGTTACGGAACATTACATGGTTTTTTTGTTTTGTTTTGTTTGTTTTTAAAGATTGTATTTATTACTTTCAGAGAGAGGGAAAGGGAGAGAAGCAGAGAGGGAGAGAGACATCAATGTCTGGTTGCCTTTCACTGTTTTGTACTTAACTATAATTTTCTACTTGTGGGATATTTTTGAAAGCTCATTTTAAAAAAATGAAGAAAGGATTTCTGTGGGCTTCTCCTAGCTCAACTAAGATAAATGGTGTTTTTCTTAGAGCCAGCCTTAGAGGGAATATCACAGCCAAAATAACAATGTCCTTTGACAAGATCAATAATAAGAATTTGAAATTTTTAGTCTTTAATAGCTATGTAGTTTTGGTAATATGCTACTAATACAAATCGCAGTTTTTAAAGAAAACAAGAGCAGGATTGAAGCAAAAACAACAGTCACATCCACGAGTTAAGAATGCCACTGGGAAAGATTACCAACTCAGGTTTAAAAATGGAAAAACAGATCCCCATGCAAAAAATCAAACAGATTCTAATAATTTTTTCTCAGCTAATATCTCTAAACAAGCAAAAATGCAACTCATACGTATTTTAAATTGTTAAGCCAGAGGCAAGATTTGCATTTTAATGTAATAGCAAAATTTATGGGCTATTTTCCAAAAAGACTTTTTTACACACTATTATGTTTCTCACAAAATGTACATTAATAATGCGATGTGCTACCCAAAAATCTATTCTAAATATTAATTACATGAAAGGAAAATAAGAATACCACTCTAAAGATTTAATAGAATTCAACCTGTAAATAAAATGGTGTTTCCCAGCTTTAATTAAGAGATTACACACTAATTTTCCTTGGATGCTCATAATTGTAATTACTGCATGCATGGATAAGTCCCTGAATTATTTTATTTTTTATACCTGTGAGCCAATAAACTTCATTTGAATTATATCCTTTTCAAGTGTCATAAATATTATTATTTTGAAATTTCCCAAGTAGTATTTAAAAATACAAAAGTCATTTTTTTAAATAACAATGGCTTTAACTTTATTGAATCACTTTGTGTTGATATTCTATTATAGTTGTCCAATTTTCCCCCTTTGCCCTCCTCTGCCCATTTTACTCCCCTCATCCATAGTTAATTCCCACACTGCTGTCCCTGTCCATGAATCATTCACACAGTTTCTCTGTCTCCACCCTTCCCCTTCTTTTCACCATTATTCTGCTCCCCTCTGGTCACTGTCAGTCTGTTCCATGTTTCCATGTCCATGGTTCTAATTTTGTTCATTAGTTTATTTTGTTCATTAGATTCCTCTTATAGATGAGATTGTATATTTGTTTTTCACTGACTGGCTCATTTCACTTAGCATAATATTCTCCAATTCCATCCATGCTGTCACAAAAGGGAGGAGTTCCTTCTTTCCTGCTGTGTAGTATTCCGTTGTGTAAATGTACCAGTTTTTTGATCCACTTATTTGCTGATGGGCACATAGGCTATTTCCAGCACTTGATTTTGCTGCTGGGAATATACTATAAGAATCCTGAATCACCAGTTGAAAAAAACGTATGCACCCTTATGTTCATAGCAGCCCTATTTACAATAGCCAAGTGCTGGAAACAGCCTGAATTATTTAAATATAATTTATTGTGTGTCCTTGTGTCTCTAAGGCCAACAGTATATGGAATTTTTTTTTAAAAGGATGCAAATCAATACTAAAACATGGACAGTTATCTAAATATGGGTAAGATGTACCTTTTAAATTTTGGAAAAAAACTGAATTTTAAATTCAATATGATCAAATATAAGTATATAAAATTAACTAAGCATTCTGCCCAGTCTATGCACTTCGCCACTCTCTGAAAAAAAAAAAAAAAAAATTACCCCCAGCATCTAGCTTGCATCATGAATTCCTATGGTTCAACTCTGTGACTGACACAAAAATAGTACTCTCTATCCAGATTCATGTCTGTATTGTATTCTTTTGTAAAGGTTTCATGTATTTATTTTTAGACAGAGGGGAAGAAAGAGAGGGAAAAAAACATCGATGGGAGAGAGAAACGCCAATCAGTTGCCCCTTACACAAGCCCAACTGGGGACCTGGCTTGCAGCCCAGGCATGTGCACTGACTGGGAATCAAACTGGTGACCCGCTGCTTTGAGGGACGATGTCCAACCACCTGAGCCACACTAGTCAGGGCTATGTTTTTATAAGAACTCTAAAACTAGATGCTCAAGGATGAGAAGAATATGGCCATGAAAAAGCAATCAACTTTTTCTCCATTATTTTTCTCGATCACCAGCTTTATCCTAACAGGCAAGGCATCTTGAAGAATATTAATGCACCTTTGTACTTTATACAGAAATGCATTAGGCAGCCAGGTTATGGAGTCTCATTGTATCCGATTTTCTACGCCATCAGGATCCTCACTCTCCTGGGCAATGGATGTACCTCTTCATATCCAGGCTCCTGTACTTCACTTTTCCCTAGTTTTATTTTCCCAGCAGCCAAGCCTCACTGTGACTCCCAAAGTCCTTTCTTCCAGTTCCACTAACTACATCAAACCCTTTGTTGTTTTATAAATATAGAATATTTGAATTTCCATAAGATGAATAGCAGTGGACATTGATTTTTTCCCCCTTCTGAACTGAATGCATAGTTCAAAGTGGGTGAGGACAGAGCTCCACAAACTAATCAACTAGACATTAGGAAGGATTACGTAAATGTAAAAATGTAAAACTAGACTCCTGACTGGGATTCTAGTGTTAGTCGAAGATTGAAGTATCTTTACAAACACAACCCATGCCTTTCCAGAGCAGTCTGCAATTAATCCCAGGACCCTGTGAGGAAAAAGAACAAAGCCAGATGTATGGTATTATCTGTCTTCAATTACACTACATAATCAAAACAGAAACCAGCATGGGATTGGCAGAATAACAGACATACATCAATGAAACTGAAGTAAAAGTCCAGAATTAAAATCACATGTGCATGGGCAAATAATTTTTGACAAAGAAGACAAAAACATACAATGCAGGAAAGAAAGCCTCTTTAATAAATGGCACTGGAAAAGTTGGAAAGCCATGTGCAAAAGAATAAAACTACAGTTTGTTCCCATGTACAAAAATTAATTTAAAATGGATCAAAGACCATAATGAAACAATAAATTACATAGAAGAAAACATAGCTACTAAATTTATAGGCCTTGGTATTAAAGAAAATTTTATTAACTTGACCCCGAAGGCATGAGAAGTAAAGGCAAAAATAAATGAATGGTACTTTATCAAACCAAAAAACTTCTTCACAGTAAAAGAAACTTACAGTGAAACAAAAAGCCAACCAACCAAATGGGAGAAGGCATATGCAAACAACAGCTCCAACAAAAGGTGAATATCCAAAATATGAAAAGAATTCATACAACTCAACACCAAATAGTCTAATTAAGAAATGGACAAAAGATCTGAACTGCCACTTCTCACAAGAAGCTATGCAAATAGCCAATAGATTTATGAAAAGATGCTCCATTCACTAGCCATTAGAGAAATGCAAATCAAAGCTACAACAAGATATCACCACATGCCTGTCAGAATGGCTATTATCAGTGAGACAAGTAAAATCAAGTGTTGGAGAGCTGTGGAGGAAAAGAAACCCTCCTTCACTGCTGACAGTAATGTCCACTGGTACAGCAACTACAGAAAGCAGTATGGAGGTTCCTCAAAAAAATAAGAGTAAGAGTTACTCTTACTCTTACATGATATAGCAATCCCTTTCATGGGTCTCTATCTGAAAATTTTGAAAACATTATTTGCAAAGATATATGCACCCTTATGTTCATTGCAGCATATTTGTGGCTGGCCAAGATACGGAAACTGTCCTTTGATAGATGATTGGATAAAGAAGATGTGGTACGTCTATACAAAGGAATACTACTCATCCATAAGAAAATAACCAAATACTGCCAGTTTTGACAACATGGATAGACTGTGAGCATGAGAATATTATGCTAAGAAAAATAGGTCAATCAGAAAAAAAGCTAAGAACCATATGACTGTACTCATATGTGGAAGATAAAACTGAAACTCACAGGCACAGACAACAGTAAGTTGGTTACCAGAGGGCCAGGAAGTGGGGTAGTAAAGGGTAAATGTAGCCAAATATATGGTGATGGAAGAGGATTTGACTTTGGGTGGTGGGCACACAATGCAATGTACAGGTGATGTATTGTGTCATGGAAATGTACACTTGAAATCTATATAATCTTATTAACTCCTGTCACCACAATATATCTAACTCATTAAAAATAATAAATAAATAAAGGCATATAAAATTCCTATTTACAATGCTAATGCAAATCCTTGGGACACCTAAAAATGTATTCTTACTTCCAAAGTTCTCTGTCATGGTGAACCCAGGTCATGGAAGCAACCCCTATAATAAAACACTCAATGAAACAATTACTTAATTGGGGTAGGAGAATTACATGAGCACTTGGAGGAAGGAAAAGTGCAGCCTGCCCTGGATGCGGATGAAGTGGGGGCTTGCCAGGATGGATAATTTTTCAAAAAGTAGGAGAGCGGAGCTGGTGCTAGTCACCTGGCAGGCTCCAGTCACTTTAATTTGCGCTCGCTCAGCCTGAGCCCTTGATTACCTGAATCCTTCCCTGAAATGCCCATCACCATATCAGTAAACAGCACCTACCAAGTTGAGCAAGTGAAATTTAACCGCCTTCTTTAGAAATAAAAATCAGGATCACTAAATGGTATTAATCCCATTAATTCTACTTCTTAAAACAAATCCATCCATGCACTTCTCACTATCCTTAGTTAGGCTTATAAAGGGTCTTCCTGCTTCCCCCATTTGTCTCTTTTTGTCCACACTACGCACAGCATCCAGATTAATATCATAAAATGAAAATCAAGCAATGTAATGTGACGCTTATGCTTAAGACCCTTTGTTATCTTTCTATTTAACTTTGAATGAATGACATTTTCATAACATGGGTCAGCTGTCGAGACGCATCTACTTTGTAACATCTGTCACCCTTTCCCCACTGGTCACTATGGTGCATCTAAACTT
Organism: Noctilio leporinus; assembly: GCA_004026585.1. Lineage (NCBI taxonomy): Eukaryota > Metazoa > Chordata > Mammalia > Chiroptera > Noctilionidae > Noctilio > Noctilio leporinus. The sequence goes on from PVIW01000075.1 coordinate 805,035, forward strand.
GGCTTGTCTTTCAATTTCTTGAACACATTTGAGTTCATTTTCACCTCAGGATTATACTACTTTCTGTTTTGTGTCTGGGAGGCTCTTTTTCCCCTAACTCTTTCCCTGACTGGAAACCTCAAAGAGCCCTAATACCAACAAAATTCAAGTCATTATCCCATGTTTTCATTGTATGCAACAACTTTTTTCTCTTCCAAAGCAATGTATAATTAGAGTACACATTTATTTGTACAGTTGAGCCATAAACCGCACGGGGGAAAGAGACACCAACTCTCTGTGCAATAGAAAACCCATGTATTCCTTTTGGCATCCCCAAAACTGAGCTACTAACAGCCTACTGTTGACCTGAAGCCTGCAAATAACATAATACATACCAAGCTAATGGAAACTGAAAGTGCACGACCTTTCTTGTGGAAAAGAAAGGACCTAAGTCCATGTACCTTTGACTCCTAATATCAGGACATAATCACAGATGTGCCCCCCAATTTTTTTGATATATGTCCAACATGGAATACCTATAGCATTTAAGAAAGTAGCAATAACTTACAAATAGTGCATGGGTAAATTAACCATATCTCTTCATACAATGAAATAATAAGCAGCCATAATTCAAATTAGAAGCTAATGGAAATACAACATGTGCTATACAAACTCCACTTACAATAGAAAGGTTTAAAAATGAATTCATATCAGCATTAAAAATAGAAAATAGTATCATTAGGGAACTAGGAACTTTTATAGTTTTTAGGAAGCTAACCTATAGAAAAGGAAATACTGAAATACTGGAAGGGAAGACAGAGCAGAGAAAATACTGTTCAAAATGTGTGAGAAGCTTCAAAATCAGAGCCTACAGGTCCAGGTGGTAGCCCAGTTGATTTAAAAAATTATAGGAGCCAGAGTAAATTAAAATATCCTTTCTTTTTTAAATCCATTATAATAATAATTTCTGCACTACTGTCTGCAATGGGCTGATTAGTTGGGGATGGGTAGCCCCTGTGAATGGAAGAGCTGAAGTTGACCAAAATTAAATGATGAAGGATATTTTTGGATTAAAAGGGCTGTATAACCTTAATCCTATATTAGGCATTAGGACTTCAAAATCCATTTTTTAATTAAAAGGAACAAATCAAAATATCCTATTTTCACATATCAAGGCACATAAGTATTATTCATCTTTTAAAAATTGATAATAAAGATATAATAGAGAAGCCCAATGAGCTTATTTCTATAATTGTATTTATTTTCAAGGAAGATACATACTTGAATGTAATCTGATTATCAAATTAAATGTTGGTCTTAAACTATGCACATTACAATAATTATTAGTATATATATCAGTCCGTAAAAGTTATATTCAGTGAGAAAATAATCTACTACTGAGAACCAAGGGAAATGCTTATTAACATCTATGAAAACTTTCATTTAAAGTCTATCAAGGTATATTCCACAAAGATTGTCCAACTTTTATTTTCAAAATTAGTTAACTTTTATGAATACCAAAAATATTTAAAATATAGTGGTATATAATGTTATACAAAGACAATGGTGACTCATGAACCAGAGGCCTAGCACCATCATGGACTAAGATCACTTAAATACCCACACACATATATAAGTGTGCACAAGCTGACCTACATACATAAATACATGCCTATGTCCATTCATGAATGTGTAGGTTAACACATAAATAAATAGCAAGGAAAAATTAGTTTTGTTCAATTTTGCTTATTCATAAAGTTAGAACAGTTAACAGTACTTCAAAAATGTAAGTGCAATATATATATATATATATATATATATATATATATATATATATAATTGATGAAAACAACTGTAGTATATTATTAAAATAGGAAAAAAATCCATCTGACTCATTGCAAGATGGCATTGTTTACTGTGCTTAACTGTGTATAAAAAGCCCAGCAGGTTATTTTGTGAATCAAAAAATCACTTACTAGGAGCCTTGATTAGTCTACTTTGATTTTAAACACTCACAGTATAATTTTTAGTTACATGATCCAGAGGAAATCGAAAAGTAAAAATAATAATTCCAGCCACTGGGATGTTTTGAAAGAGGGTTTTATATTTTGAAATTTCTATCACATGAATATCTTAAAATAATGTTATAATTACAGAATTTTTAACATAAGGTCTGTTTTAGCTTTTTCATACTCATTAAAGCAGTATTACTAATCTAAATTTTTATCAGTGAGCCCACTCAATCAGTCAGTCAGTCATTTGGGATATTTCTTGTTAAGGTTATTGGGCTCCTGCCTTAATACTGCTGAATCAGAATATCTGAGAGGAAGGCCTAAGAATATGTACTTTCTAAAGTTTTCTGTAATATTCCTTATATACTTTAATACTTGAGAATTGATTTCAAATATAACGAGATGTAACAAAAGAAATTTTTGAGATCAATATATATTTAGACACGAGTTATCCTGAATAGAATACAGAGAATATTTTAAACATTTAAAATGTGCTCAAGGCCCTTGGCTGGTGGTATAGGGGCTAAGGCGCTAGCCTAAGAACCCAAAGGTCGCTGGTTCGATTCCCAGCCAGGGCACATAACCAGGTTGCAAGCCAGGTCTCCAGCCAGGTCCCCAGCTGGAGACAGGTGAAAGGCAACCATACATTGATGGTTTTCTCCCTCTCTGCCTCTCTCCCTTCCATTCTCTTTAAAAATAATAAATGAAATCTTAAAAAATATGTATTAAAAAAAATAAAATGTGCTCTAATTACACAGCAGAATGGCACTTCATGTTGCTTTTCATACAGAGATGGAACTCTCTCATTCTTTGGCACATTTCTAGAGAGGCAGCAGATCATCAAGGTTAAATTCAGAGGTCCTAGAGCTGACACCCTGTACTAAATTCAGCTCTGCCACTCAGCTTAAGTTTACATCCTCCTCAGCTGCTCTACCTGTAAAATAGAATATTGCAGTGAACCGAGCAATGGTTAGAATAGTGCTTCTCCCATGATGCCCGGCTCATCATTGAATGCTGACTCTCTATGGCATACGGATAAACAAGACACATGTGCCTACTGCTTGTGGCCTGTAGCCAGATAACTTCTTCACAGGCATTAAAGTGTGATGTAGGCTCTACAGACACAAGAAAGGAGGAGCCCAACTCAGTCTGGAGGAGTTTGGGAAGAAGGGTGCTTCATGAGGAACAAACTAGTAAACTGACAGCAAGAGGAGGGGATCATGGAGCAATGGAGCAGGGTGTTCCGGGCCCAGGAAGTATCTCAAGCAAGTAAAAATGTAGCTAGCATGCTGGCCAGAGAGGAGAGAGCTGGAGAGGAGACTCAAGCAGTGGTGCTGGAAGATTTTATATCAGGGAAAAGAGAAAAGGCAAAAAATTTTCCCCTGGTGAATTGGGGCCTTTTAACCGGGAAGAAAACCCCTCCTCGTGACCAGAACCATGTTGCGTGAGTAATCGCCAACGTAAGGAATCTAGAAAATAAATAATTAAAGCAATGGAAGACTATGGGTAAAAGAATTATGACTGAACTTTGAGTAGCTAATTCATACAGCATAGCGCATTTTTGTTTTTTAATCATAGGAGACATTCCAGGGGAAAAGACTCATTCTTGGTCTTCATCAACACAACACTGAAACCTGTACTAACTGTTCCTCTGTTTCAGTCCCCTTCTAAAATATTTATAGGAGCTAGTATGACTATAAAGATTCTTTACAAAGATTAGATTATGATAGTAAATGAGTAACAAAGGGAGCTTTGATTGTTTCCTTTTATTCTTTAAATATTTTATTTATCATTTTTAGAGAAAGGGGAAGGGAGAGAGGCAGAGAGAGAGAGACATCAATGGATAGTTGCTTTTCACCTGCCTCCAGCTATGGACCTTGCTGGAGACCTGGCCAGCAACCTGGCCATGTGCCCTGACTGGGGAATAGAACCAGTGCAACCCTTGGGTTCAAAGGCCAGTGCCTTATCCATTGAGCCACCAGCCAGGGCAGGAGCTTTGATTTCAAGAGGAAATGTAGGATTATAAATTTTCTATGATCATTGTTTTCCTTTCTGTAAAGATTCTCCATAGAAGAGATTTCAAGACACTGAAACTAATAACTCTGTGGAAACATACTGCTGAAAGGACTGAGAAAGTTGCTAAGAGTATCCAGCACATGCATAAAGCCATAAAAACTGAATAGGGCAACTGTTACAATTTTCTTCAAATAATCCTGATTTTTGTGCCTTTCTATTTATTAAAAATATTTTTAAAGCTATCATATACAGAGTCAAATACACAATATGACTGTAAAATAAAATATGGTTAATGCTCAATAAGTTCATATTATATGTCAACACTGTGCTAAGATTTCAAATATATTGCATCATTTAATCCACTATAAACTGGATATCATTGTATCTCCCATTTTATAGATAAGGAATGAAGTAAAAGAGAAATTAGGTAACTTCACCAGGGCCACCTCCCATAAGTGGCTAAATTGATATGTGAATCTTTGAAATATGACAGTGGATTTCATATCTTTTAAAGAAAACTCAGCATTGTTAGGATTTAACAACATCGTTTTTAAAAATAATTGTTTTGTGTATGTTTAGAAATTCAACCAATTGCATATTACATAATAGTGGACTTGTACTTATCATTTTATAGAATCAATTGATTTATGCCCATAAGTAAAACATAATACAAAAGTGGAAAACATAAACCAAACAATGTTTTAGCATTGGTAAAAATTAAAAGACTCTGTAAAGTTTGCCAGAGTACTTTAGAGATTGGAAAGGAAAGAATTCTATCACATTAAATACATGGAAATTTCAGTGAAACGATGAAGAGAGAGTTGGAGACAACTTTCAGTGATTCAAGATCTGAAGAAACAGAAAGTCCTGACTATCATAGACAAGGTCATATTTAAATTTAATTTGAAACATTATCTGCCACTTATTTTGTTTGATCTGGAACAGATTAACGAGGCTAACCAACATTTCCTGGAATTCCCTTTCCAGTATGTTTCAGATTAGAGCGAGCCCTAACAGAGTTTTTGCTCATGATTTAGAAAGAAGAGGCATAGCGGGAGCCATGCTGTTTCTTATTCTCTGAGGAGGCTGGAGTCATCAGGAGATGTGCTTCTGTGGTGCACACTAGTTGTCACTACCCACGGGCTCAGCTGACTGAGCAGAGGCTGACATCTCTGCCTCCCTCTAGATCTTCCTTCCTGAGTTTGGTGATGACCTTCAACAAGGAAGAACCCATTTTTCCTGCAAGACACCAAGGTTATCAAGGCTGGGAGAAGGGGAACTGGCATGTGCTCCAGTCTGTCCTCAGGGGCTGCAGCTTCTGCTTGTGGGTTTGAGCTTCTCTGTTTTCTCACCTTTATATCTCTCTTCTTTTTCCTTTCTGACTGCCTAGCCTACAGACCGCAAGCTCCAGCTGTAGACGCAAAAGAACGTCCATGACCGCATGTGGTCAAGTCCTTGCAACAGATTGTGTGTGTGTGCGGATGTGCAAAAACTTGCACCTGTATGCAGCCTGCCAGTGGGCCTGCTGCTAATTGATAGAGTATGTGATGGTATCAAAAGAAAGCCACTTCCTGACTTTAACTCCCTAGCTGAAGTCCCCGAAAGAAACTTCAGAACTGTTAAGCCTATCCTAAGAAAAATCCTTATCTCGTGTAGCCTCAAGTCAGACAGGTCTGAAACCAAATCCAAAGTCTAATCCTAGTGACTGAGTCACAATGCACATGGAATTCCTAAACACACAGGATCATTTCTGAAAAGTTAGGGCATTAATTGGAAAGGGGTGGTACATTGAAAATCAGGATGAGAACAGGACAAACAAATGAAATGGGGTCACTGATCCCCTACGTTCCCTCAAGCCTGCTCGCCCAGAAGAGGCATCCTCTGCACTCCTGCCTGAGAAAGCTGGTCTCCCCCTGCCTGAAGAACCTGTAATTACTCCACCTAAGGTAGTTACCTTATGCGGACAGAACAGCTGGGAAAATGGAGTAGGTAATGAAAAAAGGTAGACGGAAATACCTGCTACAACCATAAGACCAACTGCAGAATTGTAACTGCAAGGCTATAATTCTTGAGTTTTTCTTTGTTATTTTGATATGAAGGAATGTTTATGTGCATGCAAGTGTGCATACGTGTAAGTGTATGTACATAATACAACTATTGTTTTTTCCATTTCCCTATTATCTCACATACAACATATAAATATTAGTTTAGAAACATACCTCACTCTAAGTTATAGGATAGCGACTGGAAAGTGTGAATCAGCTGAAGGCAGAATACATTTTTAAAGAAAACTTGTATACTATTTAGGGGAAAATAAGCATATTTGTTTAGTTATAAGGAAGGATATTTGTTTCATATTTTCACATTAGACAAATGCAGGACTTGGTTTATTTGTAGATTAACTAGGGTTAAACATAGGTGTGGCTTATTGACTAAAAATCATACACTGTAGTGGTTGTATAATCCATCAACCAGGCCGGATTGAACTGTCTGCCAGAATTCTCTTCTCTGTGTATTTTCATGAGGCTAGATCAAAAAATGTATATTGTCCCATTCAACTTTGAAGATAGAAGTAAAGCAACGGTCATATTAAGTGTTAATCCTGGAATGTCAAGACAGGGTCAACAGGTGCTTTTGAGGGTACGTGGCCACCAATCTGCCTGCCCATCTCTTTGGCATAGACAGTGGCCGGGCAAACTGTGGCTCACCCCGCCCTTGGCTCCTGCCCCGGGGCCAGGTGTGTGTTTAGCTCTAACACAAAGGGTGCCAGCTTTTCTTGCAGAATACCCACAGCACCAAGCCTGGGAACAGCGAGCGCGGACACATACCTGGTCCATTCTTACGGGTTCCAGCTCCTGCCTCTGCATCTTCTCTTGACTCTCCCTGAGTTTATAGCCATCTTCCCTTCCCAAATGTCTTCTCTAGAAGCTTCAAGTTGCAGCGTCAGATACTAAGACGACAGGCGTACAGAGGTTACTTAATCAGCGCCACAAATTGCATATGGTTAAATCCCGGCTGCAAATCCTTTATTTCATTACATTTCAGGGACTGTTTATTGGGCTTTTAGATTTATCCACACACAATTTTAGAGTAAGTAAAGGGCTTTTAAATTAAGTTTTAGTAGACATTAAATAAATTAAACGAGGAACTGCTTTTCTCCTTCTTGAGAGTAGAATATAATGAAATTCAGAACTTCTTTTTGCTCTTTTTATAGAAGGATTGGTATGAAATGATAATGCTTAAGGTCATAACAGCCTTGGGGCCCTTTTATTAAGAATGCACTCTGATAGTGAGTCCGAATCACTGGATGAAATGCTTCCTGTGGTCCTGAATAACGAACTTTGCAATGAGCTTCTTAATAAAATGAGCTATGCAAAATCAAATCTATTTTTACTCTAGTTTATTTTGCTGTTCTTGCATTTCCTCTCTTCTAGAATTCTGATTGATTTTTTAAAATCATAATGGGGCATGATTTCCACGATCAGTTGAGGAAAAATTTATCCACAGCTAATGCAATCACTGAGGCAGAATGAATAGGCCAGTTGTCACCCACTTCCCCCATCGCTGTGAACGTTCCTCCAGAAACACAGAACGGTCCTTCAACTCTAACTGCCCTCCCTTTACAACATTACATTTGGATGATCATAATAGTCTCTTATTATTCCAATCTCTCCCAATAAATCCTGCAAACTGCTAGTGGGTAAGGTGCCATGAAATTCACTAACCAAAGTGTCATTTTCTGCATAAATATATTTTAACTGATATGTTGGTTTTCTGTCATGGAAAGTCACTGTTTTCTCCAAGTATAAAAATAAAATATACTTCACCATTTATAAGTAAGCAATGAAGATTTCATTTTAAAAATGAGACATATAACAATATACATGCACATCAATTGTCCTAGAGGGTTTGTTTGTTCATGTAGGTTATTTTTCCAACCATAAAGATTTTGGTCACTTGCCCATCCCCAAAGGCTCCTGTTACTGTGGCAAGAAGATAAAACAGGTAATCCAAACTGGGCCAACCAGGGTACCCATCTTGTTCCAAGGACAAGAGCGAAGCAAATGGAAATAGCTGCCTGGGATTTTTTCAAATCTGATTTGGAGGAAGAGAATAGTGTTTTCTACTTGTAATTTGTTGCTTTATGGGCCTGGAAGACCTTCAATCAAATATCTCAAGTCTGAGATAATGAAGAAATAGAGAAGCAGATATGAGACAAGTTCATGCCTTAGTGTATGTGTGTGTATGTGTTTGTGAACATGCTAAAGCTCATGAGTGAATTCTTTTCCCATTTCATATACTGTTTTAATCCAGGGATTACAATGAGTTTTTATATAGAAGCTAGTGAATTCATTACATTGCTGAAGCTGCAGGTGGTGTATAACTTAATCAAGGTGTTAATTGGCTGGTACTAAATGTGGTTTGAGGTTATTGTGGCAGCTGGGGCCCAATGAATATAGAATTTTGGTATACGAACTATAGATATCTATATCTGAGCTACATTTTTTCAAATAGATAGAGGTGATGAAGCACCTGCTACTTAATTAACACCTTTTGTAGTCATCCACAAACTACGATTAGTCTAAAACCTGCTCCGCCAGCTATAAACGTTAAAGCCTTGCTTGCTATTCCTGGAGCTTTTTCTTTCCTTCATTTTACAAAGTTTGAATTGAAAAACATTCAAAACTAGCAAATGAAGGAGATGAAACACTATTCACAAATCAATGAAGACTTGACAGGTAATAGATGGGGAAGACAGTACATTTCTGTAATTTTGAGATGGTAATCCTATGAAAATGAAAACTAGTTAAATTGAAAGAATCTTTTCAGAGGTAGACATTTCTGGGAAAGTAATCTTTTAATTTCCTGGCTTCCCTTTACTCTTAAGTCTACCTCATCTACCTGCTATAAGCCAAGCTGCAAAGGCCAAAGGGGAGAAATAAGTCCGAGGAGGCAGCTGAGCCTTCCTTGCCCCTGGTATTCGGGCACACAGAGCCTCGTGGTTTAAAATGAGCTATGACAGATCCTGGTGAGAGCTTTGTCTACAGAGATCCTCAGCATTGGGGAAGTGTGTGCCACGTGTCACATTGGGTCACATTAGTGTGTCCAGTCTGGATGACCTTCAGGACTTGAAGGGGAGCTTCACGTTTCTTTACATGACTAAGGCTAGAAGACCACAAGATGGGTGGACTGAGAGGCCTTCCCTTTGGGGGACTCTCCCAATCTGCCTGTTGCTAAATCAAAGACCCAAAGGAGCAGAGCAAATAAACCACTCTCACCACTCTCAGATCACCACTATATAAGGTACACCAGCAGCTCTACTTGAGTCCTAAATAAATGGACAAAGTGATAGAATACTCCTACCAAGGGCTGAAAACAAAGGAGAAACAACTGATCTCTAGAAAAGTAACACCCTGGAGTAAACAAATAGCAACTTCTTGTTCTATACCATGGTACATAGTATAGGTCTTGGTTCATGACATTTCATAAATGGCTCACGCATGGCACTCTTTTATTTGTTCTTTGAGTGTTACATACAACTGAAAGCCCACCATATGCAATGCAAAAAGTAGTATGTCATCATTCATAGCTACCCATGTGGTCTCCCACCATGCCCTTCCCTCACAACTCTTTCTCAAGAGAATAACCCTTTTGAAGCCTGTGTTTGTCATTCGCTTGCATTTCTTTCCAGATAGTTTTATATCATCTACATTTTTTACTTTTTTTTTAATTTTAAAAGATATATTCATTATTTTTATAGAGAGGGGAAGGGAGGAAGGAAGAATGGGAGAGAAACATCACTGTATGGTTGCCTTTCACCTCCCTCCAGCTACAGACCTGGCTGGAGACCTAGCTTGTGACCTGGTTATGTGCCCTGACTGGGAATTGAACCTGCAACGCTTGGGTTTGCAGGCCAGTGCTCAATCCACTGAGCCACACCAGCCAGGGCTGCATTTCTTAATAAAAATTTATTTTCATTTAAGTTGCATGATGTTGAAATTGCTCAGTTTATGTTGCTAGGATCCATGCACACTGTTCCATGCCAGTTGTATATGTCAGGGTCCACCAAAGAACAGAGCCAATAAAATAGAGACGTATTACAGGGATTGGCCCATGCAATTATGGGGACCATGGGGTCCCACCGTCTATTGTCCATAAGCTGGAGAACCGGAAAAGCCCATGATGTAATTCAGTCTGAGTACGAAGGCCTGAGGACCAAGGGATCTGATGGAGTAAGTCCCAGTCCTGTTCAAAGCCCTGAGAATAGGGATAAGGGGGCGGGCAATGATGGTGTAAGACCCTGTGTGATTCTGAAGGCTGGAGCGGTGGGGTCACTGATGACTGAGGACAGAAGAAGACTGACATTCCGGCTCAAGCAGAGAGATGGATTGCCCTGTCTTCCACCTTTTTGTTCTGTTCAGGTCCTCAGTAGATTGGATGACATCCACCTGCATAGGTTAAGGCAGTTTTCTTTACTCAGTCTACTGATTCAATGCTAATATCTTCCTGGAACACCTTCACAATAAATCCAGAAATAATGTTTTACTAGCTATCTGGGCATCTTTTAGCCCAGTCAAATTGACACATGAGATTAACCATCAATCCACTGTAGTTTAGGTATTTTTATATAACAATCTATTCCACTATATTCAGCCACCCTCCTGCTGTAGAAGCATTTGATTTGCTTCCACATAATTGCTCTTGCGAAGACAGCTGCTCTGAATGGCATTGTGCAGGTTGCCAGTGTACACAGGAAGATTTTCTCCTGGATTTATAGCCCAAATTACTTCATCGTTAGGTAAGAAAAGCTACACTTGGTAAGAAAAACTATACCAAACTGCTTTCCAAACCATTTGTACCAATTTATATTTAGAGAAACAATGTATAAGGGACCCTGAGGACTCACATCTTCTTAATTACTTGGTATAATTGAGCTTTTTATTTCCCCCCCAATCAAATGGATGTAAAATAGAGCTCATTATGGTACAGTATATAATTCTTTGATCACTATGGAGTCCCAAAAATTTCTTCATATGTTTACTGATAACATATGTTTCCTCCTCTATATATGCCATTCATTCATGATTTATGCCCATTTTTAAAATGGATTATTTGTGCTTTTTTATTGATTTGTAGGAATTATTTACATATATTTGATATTCACTACTTTGTTAGTTGTATGTAACAAAATGCCTCTCACAGTCTGTAATTTCTATTTTAATTTCTGTAGTGTCTTTTAGAGATCAAAAATTACTAATCTCAACATAAAAAACTTATGTCTTCTATTTTATTGTTTTTATGTCTAATTTAAGAAATTGCTATACCCCTCCCAAGTTTTAAAAGATAATTTGCCTTTAGTTTAAAACCTTTAATTTAATTTTTATTTTTTTTTAAGATTTTATTTATTAATTTTATAGAGAGGGGATGGGAGAGAGGGAGAAAGGGAGAGAGACATCAATGTCTGGTTGCCTTTCATCTGCCTCCAGCTACAGAGCTGGCTGGAGACCTGGCTTGCATCCTGGTTATGTGCCCTGAATGGGAATGGAACCAGCAACCTTTGGGTTCATAGGCTGGTGCCTTATCCACTGTGCCACCAGCCAGGGCCCAGTTTAACACCTTTTAAAACTCTACAAAAGGTTTTAAAATTTTATTTGACATTTCATTTTTAGGACCAACTAGAACCTGTCTTTGTACGTGCAGTAAACAGATGTCAAATTTTATATTTTTGTTGTCATTTTTCATATGAATAATCATTTTTGAGTCTATTAAAGAGATAGTGTCTCATACAAAAAGAGAACTGTTTTTGGAACTAAAATAAAAAATAATCAGAAGCAACAAGGTTCAGAAAGTGCATTTCATAGTAACCATAACCCACAACCATATTAGTTACCTGGAACACTGATGGTAAGGACTCTCTATCCGAAAGCATAAAGCCAAGACACTAAGATGGACATCAAGAGAGAAAAAAAATATGAGGCTCAGGGGTTAAACCCAGAAAAAGTAAACTGTGAATAATTGAATTTTTAGCAAAAGGAAGACAATTATTAAACAACGAAGAACATTTTGTTTAAAAAGAATGAAGTTTCTAGATTGAAATGATTAGCAGGGAGGCATAAAGAATGAGGGAAAAAATTACATATATTCTTATCAAATTCATAAATCCCAAATGTTACCAAAAACAAAAATCTAAAACAAAGAAAAATTTAGAAGCATTCCACAGAACAGATAAAAGAGGAAGAAAAGTCAAACAAAAAATTTAACCATCCAAGAAAATACTAACGTTCATGTTAATGGAAGCATTCCTCACATAAACATTATAAAAATAGGAATGGGCAAAAATTACTTAAATATCATAAATATTATTTACTGTAATAAACAAAATATCATTCTAAACAATGAAACAAAGATCAATTAAAATCAGGAAGTTTATGGTGTTAACTATCAACATTATTATTTAATTTTGAAATTTTGAGCAAATATAAAGTTTTTGCTAACATAATTTTATACCTAGAATTAATATTAGAATTAACAGAATACATGTATTTATGATATTCTTCTATAGAAGAATGATGTATCAAAAAAACATAGCTATTTTCTATTCCAGAAATCATAATCCTAGAAATTAAAATATACATAGCTGTATTTTCCTCCTTTTTTGATACAATATTGCAAAGGTTAAATGGGTTAATCTACTTACAAAATAATTCAATGCCATAATTGATATCATTGAACTAATTATGTCTCTTTTAAACAAATACATAGGTAAAGAGGAATTAAAAACTGCATCTATCTTTGAATACCAATATAAGTCCATATTTTCTAAGGAAATACAGTTTTCCCATTTAGTTCAAGTTGAAATTGATAAATGCTCAAAATTTTAATTTAAATTGAGATAAGCCTGCTATAGAATGATTGCTGTGTTAATCTATATGTTTCAACAACTATAAAAGTGAATAAATATTAGGTAAGTGTTATTATTAGACTCATTATTTTTTAGACCGGAAATACCATAGGTAAAGACACAAATGTTACACTGATCTCTGTTTTCTAGTTCCTGTACTTCCACACTTCCTATGGAGTTACAGCCAAACCATCTTACTCAGCCAACTACCATGTATCAGACGTTGTGCAACATGACATCAGGGTAAAACTGATTGTAACCCAAGATATGGGAAAGGAACATGCTCCTGAAGGGATCGCAAGTGATGTTAGATCACGCCTGATGGAAAATCTTCACACAGTTGGGGAGATGGTTGCAATGGAGCAAAAGGGGGTTACATTAAAATCAGCCAACGTGATTCTGTGTTCTCAAAGCTAGCTGCTTAGTATTTAAGACTCTGAAGTAAGTACTGATAATTGTTTAAAATAATGTACCTACCTTTAAAGACTCTAAGAGAACGAGCAAGGTACACATCCTATTGGAGCATTCTAAGTGCTGTGACAGAAGTAATAAGAGAAAAACCTTCTCAGAGGAAAGAATGCATAATGGTTGGAGAAGGATTAGGAGTATGAAAATGTCAGCATAATTGAAAGAGCACAAGTTTTGGAGTCGGACACCCAGACTTGTAAGCATAACTCACTATGTCATAATTGCTGGCCTTGTCCTTCCAACAGCCTTGCCTATTAAAGGCAATGGACAGATTGAGCAGGATGGCTGACACCAAGGCTCACAGCAGCCTCTTCCTCAGAGCCATTGCCAACAAGGACACGTGCTACTAACCCGCAGCTGCAGCGGCAGTACCCAGCCAAGTGACAGGCAACATTCAGGGAGTAAGTGCAGGGTTCACATCATATTCCAGAAGATTCCTGTGAACGATGCCAAAAGGGAGGCACACATTTGACTTCGTGTTCTTTACACAGAGAGAACCATGATGAACAGCACCCTTTAATGCCTACTGTATACACACAACTCAGCTGCCATGAAGGACCACACCCACTTCCCATTGGAGGGCTGAGTACGATTTGAACCATGATTCCTCACAGGGTGCGGTGCCAGTGCTGAGCCAGTTGCCTTTAGATCCGCTCCTCACGCCTGCCTTCCTCTGCTTACTGCCACGTGGGGTGAAAGTCCCTTTCCCCCAGGGTGACTTGCAGCTGGCTTCGCCAATGGCAAACGCTGGCTGCAGAGTGGAGGAGGGCAGAAAGGGAGCAGCTGGGATATTTCTCTCCCAACTTCTAACATGAAGTCCCTAAAAGCTTCTGTGCTGCCCACAGGGCCCTGACTCCAGCCTCAGTCCACAGACAGTTTCCTCCCTCCAGGCACACTGACTTTCTGGGTTCAAGAATGTTACCTGTCACTTTGCCCTTAAGTCTAGCAATGGTAGCCAGACTGCCACTATTTTCTCTCTTATTCGCCTCATTGTCTCATTTGTCTTCTCCGTGTTTTCATCACTCAGATAACCAATGCCCCGTGTTAAATTCCTTCCCTTCTGCTTCAACTATTTAAAGTTGTTTCTGTTTTCATAGACCACCTATACTGAGGACACAAGTCAAATCCTCAATGATGCAGCTTCTGAAATAATAATGGTATGTTTCTTATAACATTCCTCCATGTGGGTTAGGATGTTCTGTGAAAACACAGCTCTAGGAAAGTCATTCTACAATTTTCTGAGGAGCAAGATGATGCCAGATACTTAATTTGATAATGGCTGGTTAAACATTTGGAATAAAATAAAGAATACCCTACAAGAAAAAATAGAACTACGAGTGATTCGGAGACCTCTGAGAACTGTATTTTCCCCCATAACTAAGTTTTAGGTAAGTAGTAAGGACCAGAGGGGTATGTACATGTTTCTAACTGGTACCTAGAAGACCGGGAAAAGTGCCATCTTACTCCTCAAGAGTCAGCTGAATGGGAGGTAAAATGAGCAGAGAATGGGCTACTCAGGGAATTTTCTGTGCCGTCAAGTAGCTTTCTTTCAAGCAGGGACACTGGATAACAAACAAGTAGCAGACACTCATTCATTGTGAATGAGGATGACATTTAGGGGACTTGATAGAAGGAAATATTTCACCGCAACGGGGCAGAGAGAGGAGGGGGGCTGTGGGGTGGCAGTAAAGCATGAGGTCAGGGATGCTCCTCTGAGGGGAGCCCCCAGGGGGCCTGTGTGAAGGGACGGGGCTGGCTCTATGGAAAGCCAGTGCTGAGGCTCCACTTGGGACCAGTCTGGCCTCTGCTGAGAACTAGAAAGACAAACTTGTTTCTGAATCAGAAACTTGGGTGTGCTAGTTTCTTAAATGGCAAAAAGTACAGAAAAAAAACGTAAAAACCCACTTGAATCTGTACTCAAGTGGCAATAAATTCATTAAAAAAAAAAAAAAAAAAAGGAATGTGTAACCATCAACAATACAAATTCCCATAAAACACGCATGAGATTGATAGTAAACATACCCCTAAGGTACCTACTTTAGTCTACTCGCTAAATTACTTGGGCACTTCTCTGTCCCATCCATCATTCTGAGAGCTTTCAATGTCCTTCCCCATTTAATCCCCACAACAGGCTGGTGAGGCTAGTACTATTGTTATTATCACCAGTCCAATTTCAAGCTGAAAAACTGAGACCCAGAGTGTAAGTCACCTGTCCAGGATCATGCAGCTAGTAACTATAGAGGGGTTTAAACTCTGGTTGTCTTGCTCAACAGAATACCTTCTTAAACACTGTATCAAGGAATTGTGGTTAAATGTGTGGGGACTTGATTCAGACAAACCTGGTTCAAATCCCAGCCCTGTCGCTTAGCCGTGTTCTAACATGACAATATACTAACGGAGAATGTGATGTGTTACCACTGTAATGAACTACTCTCCTGCTGATATTTTTCAGTCTTTTTTTTTTTTAAAGGTCCCAGAGAGGAAACTTCCCCTAAACTTTTGTATTTTGTCACTCCCCGGAGCATAAGTATCCATCATTGCCTTAGCTGAAATGTCCTCACTTTTTAAAAGAATGTTAGAGATACATTCTTAGGGAAAAGAGGAGGCATGCTTCAAATAATTTTTAAAAGTGCTTTTTAAAATTCAGCTTGCTTCTGAAGTCACATGAGAGATTAATGTGTATCCTAAATGGGCTTTATTGTTATTCTACTTTTTCAAAGATGATGATAAATAGCCTGCATTATTCTCCCACCATTGATATTCTCCCTTTAAAGGAAAAATTACCATAATATAATTTGTTCAAGCACAAGCATTGGTAATTTAGAATACTGGTAATCAAACTTGAGATTGCAGATATTTTTCCTCTACTTTAACTTCTACAAGGTTTTCAGATATTAGAAAATATTCAAAGATCCGAAAAAGCATTTTCCTTAAATTCATGTAAACTTGTTATATCATAGTTGATTTAATTACTAATTAAGCCTCATGTAATTAACCTAATAAATTACCTTTTAATTGTATTACCTCATTCAATATGTACCATGAAGGAGTGAAACTAGATAATCTGTTAATACACTGATGAATGTCTAGGAGTCACACTTGAGAGTATATTTATTGTTACGGAAGTTGAATATTGAAATGTATTTAAAGTTCAAAGAGGAGTAGATGCTTCTTCTGGTATGTCTTGGATTATGATGAACACATCTTGTATGATTTTTATGTCAATTTTAAAATATTAACAAATATGGCTTATATGTATTACTATAGGCTTTCAAAGTACCTACCCTATGCCTGGCTAAAAATATATTATCAGAACAATCTGCCTTTTCATCCATTTAAATTTTTTATCAAAGTAGATCAAAAAGGAGACTAGTTTAATTACTGGGTAGAAAACTACCAGGTCTTTAGATTTAGACAAGGGAACAAAAGAGCCTGATATAAAAACAAGCACACCGTATAAAAGTAGAATACAAATAAGAAGACCCTATCTACTTCACAAAAGCCTAAAGTGATGCTTCATGAATATTTTCCATAACCCTCCAACATGTAACTTGTCTACCTTTATGTATTACAGCAGCTAGAATTCATAGTTGAAACAAAATCATAAAATTTTACCTTCAATTTGGTGACAGCAGAGTGAAACAGTTGTGTACACATGATATACCAGCACTTGTTTCATTTTTTAAAGAAAAGTGAGTGGTAGGGTGAGATGCAATGAGAAACATCCATCTGGCCTTCGTCCCAGCATGCTGGGCCACTGCCCTAAACCTGGAAACCTCCTGACTGCCGCGTGTTTTCTGCACGCTGATGGGATGGCTGGTTTCTGGGGGCCCTAGGTAGGTGCTGGTCGCCAGAAAGACCATGGCATGATTGGAGAATGGGAACTTTTAGCTCCACCCCTGGTCTCTGCAGAGGGTAAGGTAGGGGGCTGGGGATCAAATTAATCACCAATCACTCATGATTTAGTCAATTGTGCCTACACCACGCAACCTTCATAAAAACCTCTGAATACCGTGGTTCAGAGAGCTTCTGGGGTCAAGGTTGTGGAAGGGTAGCAAGCCTGGTAAGGCTTTGGAGAGTCGCACCCCTTCCCCCACATCATGCCTGATGCATCTTTTTTATTAGCCTTTACAATAAACCACAACAGCAAGTAATTGTAAGTCAAGTCCCTTCATGAATTCTGTGAGCTGCTCCCGCACATGATGAAACCTGAGGAGGGGGTTGTAGGAACCCCCTGAATTTCGAACCTGTTGGTGCCAACCTGGGACGTGCAAGTGGCATCTGAAGTTGGGGCTGACTTGAGACTGAGCCCTTGTGCTGCCTCTGGGTGGTTAGTGTCAGAACTGAATTTATTCGCAGGCCAACCAGTGGTGTCCGGGGAGTTTACAAACTGGTTAGTGTAGAAAAAAGCAAGAACAAAAGTGCTCACATGTTTGGTGTCAGAAGTATTGTGAGCAAAAACATTTCAGAGAGGCTTATATTTTAACTATCAGCAGCATTAGAAACTGATTTTATATGAGCAATCAAGTCATAGGGAAAACAGGTTCAGCATTTAATTTTTCATGGCATCTTTCATGACCGCCTTACACTTATCAGTCATACGGTACAGACTCTGAATACTGAATGTCAACACTTAGCTAATGAAAAGCATGGAATGGGTTGTTTGTTTTTTCAGACTGTTGTTTTAGACCAGCTTTAGGTCCCCATTAAAATGGAGAAGAGTACAGAGATTTCCCATATATCCCCTGCCTCCTCACATGCGAAGTTTTCCCCATTGTCAACACCCCTCATCAGAGCGGCACATTTGTTGCTATTGATGAACTTACAATGACACATCATAATCCCCATTACAGTTTACTCTTGGCCGTGTACACTGTACATATTTAGACAAATGTATGAAGACATATACCATCATTTTGTATCATGTACAGTGTTTTCACTATCCTAAACATCCTGTGTGGGTATCTGTCCCTCCCTCAACCCCAGCAACCACTGATCTTTTCGCTCTCTCCATGGATACGGCTTTTCTAGAATGTGATCAAGTTGAAATCACAGATTCTGTAGCTTTTTCAGCAAAATACATGTAAGGTTCTTCCATGACTTTTCATGGCTTGATAGCTCTTTTAGTGCTGAATAGTATCCCACTGCCTGGATGTACCACATTTTATTAATTCATTCACCCATTGAAGAGCATCTAGTTTGCTTCCATGTTTTGGCAACTATAAAAACATCCATATGCTGGTTTTTGTGTGGACACGGGTATTCAACTCCTTTGGGTAAATACCAAGGATCACTGATTCAGCCTTAATACGGGCAATTAATAAAGGAGAAACCTTTACAGATTCTTGAACAACAAATTAAGGCCTTCCTTATTTGTCACACATTCCACACGTGCCTAATTAGCACATGACATTATAGAAATGATTCAAACTGATGCATCAATTGTTAAGGAAATGGCAGTTAAATTCCTTTCCTTAAATGTTGTTTTGGGTGTATATACTTCTAAAAAAATTTTAAAACAAACAAACAAACAAACTGGAAACAAAGTCCTAACTTGTTCACACACAAAAAAGTAAAATTTCTTCTATAGTTACAGAAACTGCTGAGTTTGTATATTCCATGGATTACATTTCATGCAACCAATAGTCCTGACTAATGTGGTGACAATTAAATGAAGGTGGCCAATAATGTTCTTTGAGGCCACAGGCTCTGAACACAGGTTAGGAAAGAATCAGAATTTCTGATTTCAAATGTATCATAGAAAATAGAGCCATCTTCAACTGTCCAAGTATATTGTGAGGTCAGCCCGTCTGAGATGCCCCACATGGGAAGGTAAGCCCTGCGGTGCTGGAGCATGATGTCCTGGGGCTCCAGCAACCCCAAAGTGAAGTCCCACTGGTTCTAGTGTCTCCCACCGTGGCTCTGGGACTTCACCGTGAGATAAGAAACAGGAGATCTCGCTACAAATGCAGAGCCCTGGATCCTCTGGGACTTACTTAGTCAGAGGCTGGGGTTAATGCTTGAATATGCATTTTTAGTAAATCTCTGGATAACCTTATGAGGAGGTCTATCTGTGGACACTTTGAAAATAAACATACCCAATCTTCTTTCTCTCCAAAAAAATCTTCCAAAGGTGAAAAAAGCTTTAAATGACCTATTGTTGCTGAAGTACATAGTTACAATACTTAAACTCTTCAGAATCCCCTATGGTATATCCTAAACTACCTTTTCAAATGTATCTCACTCTTCCATACACAAGGGCTTCTCTCTGGTCATATTCACATCCCTCTGTCTCTGAACTGTTTCCATTCCCTCTTCTATCTCTATCAATATTCTGCCTTCTGATATTGAACAATTTTCTAAGCCCCTTAAAAATTGTCCATTTATCATGAAGATTTTCACACTAGTCAAAGTAACAGTAGCCTCTTCTAATAACACTATATTTTCCTTCTAAAAATAGGTTGGTATTTATATATTGTATAATATTTGCCTTACTAATGAAGTATATTGCTTGCATTATTTATCTTTTAAGAGGGTGTTGCAGTTCCCCAAATAGATAATAAACTCTAAGGGCTTATGACCACACAGTGTATTAAAATAAAACCATCCTCAAATATTAGATTACTAATAAAGTATAATAAACCAAATATACTAAAATACATATTCATGTGTTATATCTGAATAATAAAATGTATTTTATTATTATTATTTAAAGATTTTATTTATTATTTTTAGAGAGAGGGGAAGGAAGAGAGGCAGAGAGGGAGAGAGACATCAATGTATGGTTGCCTTTCACCTGCCTCCAGCTGGGGACCTGGGTGGAGACCTGGCCTGCAACCTGGTTATGTACCCTGGCTGGGGAATCAAACCAGCAACTTTTAGGATCGCAGGCCAGCGCCTTATCCACTGTGCCACCAGCTAGGGCAAAATTTGTATTTTAAATAATAAAGTTAACACATTTGGTTATTTTCTGACTCATAATTAGGCAAAATATCCTCAACCTTTTTTCTGATTATAGCAATTACTTTAATTTTAATATGTAAATTTCTGTAAAATAGTAGGATATGTTACAGAATTCATTTTTGCTATAAGATTTCAAATCCATGAAATGAAGTGTGAAATATCTACACTAATTGTTTCATTTCTAAGAATTTCACATTAATACATGTGGAAGATGAATGATATATACTTTGTATTATTAGAAAAGCACTAATTATACTAGAATGTAATACTCAACATTTGATTAAATTATCTTTCAAATTTGATAAACTGAGTTTAAGTATTCTGCTAGTAACCAGAAAAATTAAACTATTTAAACTATGATCTCATTGATCTCTTTCCCAAATTCTATAAATGCATAGAATGATAAAAGAGTTATGCCATAAATTTCTCATAAAACCACTCAAATTTTCATATGTCTTCACTGGAAAACCATGACCACCCATGGTCAGAATTCATACACTCATAAATGAAGACTTATTTAAATAGTTATTATTAATTTAATTATATAATGAAATCTAAGTTTCCTCATTTTTGCTATTAACATCCTAACTATATTTCAAAATATATTTCAGTAAAGTTGGCCAACAAGCTTAGTAGCTTCTCTTATAAAACTAAAAGTAAATAATAAAACTAACTTTCACTTTAAAAAAAAGACAAATCAAACTTGGTATAAATCAATAGACTGACATTTTTCAATTGTCCAAATAGCTAGAATGGACTCACAGAGTTTCAAAGAAGAACCCAAACTTTGAATGTAAAAACCCTGTTGTGTTTGAATTTCATAGGCACTGGCATTTATCTGCAGGGTTTAATGGTACTATGGTGAACAAAAGTAAAATAAAATAATATTTAATTAAATATATATTTCTTTGAAAAATTTTTACATGTGAATTTAATATTACATATATTTGGATAGTTATATAATTATATTTGACAATAAAAGTACAAATACTACCCTAATCAACACAATTTATAATGCTTCAGGAAGAATATCTCTTGTCTTTCCTAATCAGTGGCTAGAATTTAAACACTTGAATTGTGGGAAAACTAACATAATTTGATTTAAAGTTCCACTTACAGTTTAAAGGTAAATTTATTTTAAAATGGTTATATTCAGGAAAAAAATGCTTGTTTTAAAATAAAATGCTTAACTTTTTTTTTTAATTTATTTTTAAAATATTTTATTTATTTTTTTAGAAAGAGGGGAAGGGAGAGGGGCAGAGAGGGAGAGAGACATCAATGTATGGTTGCTTTTCACCTGCTTCCAGCCACAGACCTGGCTGGAGACCTGGCATGCAACCTTGTTATGTGCCCTGGCTGGGGAATCGAACCTGCAACCTTTGGGTTCGCAGGCCGGCGCCTTATCCACTGTGCTACCAGCCAGGGCAGAAATGCTTAACTTTTTGATGTGAGCCTACCATAGATATTAGAACTACTAAGAGAATAATTGTATTTAAATTATTGAGTTGTACAAGGCCCAGTGAAAAGCAAAGAAATCTGAAGAAGAAATTCAATAAAAGTTAACAAAAGAGACAAGGAAATCATGGGATGTCAGAAGGTCTCTAACAACCCAGTCCACCCTGTGACCTTTCTCTCTCTCTCTGTCTCTATCACCTCTCTCTTGACATTTTTGTGGAGGAAAACAAAAAGCAGAAGTACTCATAGAGAATGGTGGGACATACATACCATACTCAACAGTCAAAGAGTCCATAGCACAGTGGTGTGATAGACAGGGGTTGAATGGTGAGTTGTGATTAAAGACAGGATGGAAAAGAAGGGCCTTCTATGTCCCACACTGCACTGAGGAAAAGGCCATTATGAGGTCTATGTAGTCCAGACAAAACATAAAGTCATTAAGTCCCTCTCTAATAAGTGAGTCTTAGGCATACCAAGGTGAAGAAGTCAGGCACTTTCCAGTTGATTTGGGTAGGTGTGGGGGAGTGGGGGGACTAACACACTAACACATGTTGGACAAGGAAACCCATGCACCAATAAATGATCTCAAATAATGAAGACGGCTATGAAAGGAGCCATCTGGCAGTGAGGGCAGGGTGCAAGGCAGGGATCGGGCTGAGAAAGATTATGAAGATTTGATGGTTGAAAATGGTTTTTGGAGCAAACTTCATTTGAACTGAGGTCCTAATGAGAACAAGGAGCCCAGAATGGGATGATCAGAGGCATGCTCCAGGTAGAAGGAATGTTTAGGCAGGGGGCGGGCAATGGAAACCTAATGGCAGAGGGGCTACAGAGACATGAATCATTAAACTCCCATCAATAACTAACTAAAGTGGGCACCATTCCATAAAACAAGTGATTTATCTCTGCTATCTTTCTACAACAAAATATCATTGAATTAATCAAAGTAGGGGGCTACAGCTGAAAACTTGACAGGCTCTCTGTGGTTGAGGGTAGGGAAGGGAAGTTGAGTGGTACAAAGTTCCACAAAGTAAGCCTTTGAGAGCTCTGGCCCTCATTGTCACTTGATGGCATTAGAATGTTTGCTTTTTCTACATAGGGAGGCCCCTTCCATGCTAGATATTATTAGGTGGCCTACAGAATGCAATATTGTGCTTCTGTCAACAATGAAACTAAACTATCTATAGAGAGCACGTTTGTGTTTGAATTGCTCAGCATCAATTCCCTTTTCTAATGGAACCCGGATTCCATACTGGAATTACCTTTTCCCTGTTGGACCCACCTACTCCATAGAGGCCCAGCTACTCATTGGACCAGAGGCCAGTTCTGACCTGTGTTACAATTGGGAGGCAAAGACACTAAAGATGATTGATGCCCATCCAGTTTGAACTACAATGACCTGGACATATTGTTCATGTAACTTGTACTTCCTAGACCCTGAGGATCCATTGGGTCCCTTCCTGTTCCCAATGTTGCTTCTTCTGCCTCAATTAATTTGGGAGAGCTCTCAGTAAATTCCAGTCTACTAAAATTACCCAGAGTATGCAAGTGCAGACAAAGCACCCTAACAAAAGCATATTGACTCGGAGTGAGGTCAGATATTCTAGATTCTCAGAGCTCTAATATTAATGAGCCTAAATAAGAAAAAACATCACACACAAAAAATGACACATTTGTATCCCTGTTAGATTCAGTAACTTGAGCTGAAACCCAGGAATCTGCGTGCTTAATCATTCTGAAGCAGATCACATTTTGAGGAAAAGTAAGAAGACTCTATTCTAGTTCCTCCTTCTGTCACAATCCTTGTATGGACTGCTCTCCTGTGTTTAAAGTGACATCTTTTCAGGGTACCTCAGGGCTATTACTCACTGCTGTGTTTGTTTTCCCACCTCAGTGTTAGGAAACTCAATGGGGTGTTTCCATTTAAAAAGCCTCTTGCAGACAGCAGATCCCATAGAGAAAGAAAAATAAATAAGAAATAGTTAACTGTGCCAACACATTAATTTATACTATAATCTGCATCATTATGCAATTAAATGAGAACATTTTCTGGAGGCTATTTCTTTCCACACACAGAGAAGCAGGAAGTGGGTTTATGTACTCTGGGCATTTGGAAAGAGCTCTGAAAATGGCCCTAGCAGAAGTGGTTTTGAATCCCCACTCTGCTACTTACTCCTTGTGTGTCTGAGCATCCATTAACCAGGTTGACCACAGGCTTCTTCACAGGTGAAAGGGACCACACTTATCTACCCTTATCTCTTAGGGATACAGTCCAAGACCCCCAGTAAATGCCTGAAATCATAGATAGTACCAAACATTATATTTGTTTTTTTCCCTATATAGACATACATTTTTGCTTAAAGGAAGCACTGTGTGACTTCTCTTTGACATCAATGAATTACCAGAGTCACTACTTTTGTACTTTGGGGTCATTAATAAGTAAAATAAGGGTTGGTTGAACACAGCCCTGAGACAGTGCAACAGTTGATCTGATAACCAAGATGGCTGTTAGCTGACTAATGGGCAGATAGGGTACATATCTGGATACCCTGACAAGGGCTTGATGTACATTTTATGTGGAACAGAGCAGGATGGTGCAAGATTTCATCACACTACTTAGACAGCACTGTGCACCTTAGAAATTGTTTACTTCTTGAATTTTCCATTTAATATTCATGGATGAGGTTAATCATGGGTAACCAAAACTATAGGAAATGAAACCATGGATAGGGGGGAATATTGTCAATTCATAGTTACTGTGATAACTGTGCACAGTAACTATCATTTTGTATACCATATAATGCAATAATTTATTATCCATAACTCTATTCTAATTCTGTACTCTTTAATGCATAACTGCAGTTATTTACACATTTTAAACCAATATTTTGTAATGTCAAGTAAGAATATCGTATGATCTCACCTAATACAGAAAACAAATGAACAAAACAAACAAATGAGCAAATTAGAACCAGAGGCATGGAAACAAGTAACAGTCTGATAGTGACTAGATGGGAGGTGGGAGGGGGAGAAAAGGGGAAAGAAGGGGAAGGGTCTAGTCAAGGAACTAGTATGAATGACCCATGGACATGGACAACAAGGTGTGGACTGACTGTGGGAGATGGGGAGGGGTGAGGGGAGAGCAATTGGGGAAAAACGGGACAACTGCCACAGAACAACAATGAATTCATTTTAAAAAGAATACAATAAATCTCTTAGCTAAAATTATAAGCTTATTTTGCTTGTTAGTGGAATATCATCTCTACACTTGCAAAATAAAATTTGTTTTAGAACACAGCTCCAATAAGCAAAATCTCCAGAATCAAAATACACTATTTACTCCTTATATCAATTTTGGTATTTTCATCAGTGGGTTTTTCTCAGCTAATCATTCACAAGGATTGCAACTGTGTTTGTTGCCTCTATCATCTCACTGGAAAAACTGCTTGTAGTAGATGTTCTGTACATATTTGCAGCTTAAACCTATCATCTTGATCTTCGGGAAATCAATCACTCTGTGACTCTCAGGGTACTCATCAGTAACTGGTTCTAATAATACCAATGTTGAAGGATAATTTTAAGGATTAAAGTAAATTTATGAAAGCAACAAGACGTTCAAAGGAAAGATTGAGGCCCTCATCATCTACTTCACCATTGGGTAAAATGTTACAGAAGTCATTGCTAATAATTCCGTATTGGTGTTTTCACACATAATTTCAATCATAAATTCTCTTTGCTGTAAGCATAATTACATACTGAAACTATGTCATAGAGAGTGTTCTATTAACAAATGTTCATATTTTAATGCCCCCAAAATGTCTCATGAAAGCACAATAAGGGTATTCCATGGGAAACTGAAAAAACAGTAAGCCTTTTTAGGCATAAATTACAAATTTATGTAAAGACCTACCTGGGACTATTCCCAGCCTTTGTGAGCAAGCAAAGGGCACTCCATTTTCAGGGAAGATAACAGGCAGGCCTACTGTGATGGCTAATCACCCTCTGATGCCTCCAGAGGATAGATAACAGAAAGGCAAGATATCTGCAGCAGGCCAGGCATCAAAGGGTGAATTGAGAAGAATGTAAAGTAATTCCCACCCACTTTTTCTGTTTCAGATTGACTGGGGCCTATTGATTCCCATCAACAACTGTCTTCTGGTGCTAGCACTGAGAGGTGCAGAGCAAAAAGGGAAAAGAAAGGCAGGTGTCATATATCTTATTATGAATTTGCATCGCTCTAAATTAAATTTGTTATAAAAATGCAGATGCATGAGAGCTTAATTTATTCAACCCCTTGCAAGGCATTCAAAACTCTAACAAATGCTGAAAACAGTGATTTCATGTTAGCAAGACATACCCAGCTTTGTATAATTCCATTAATTCCCATTCTCCCACCCCATTACTATATTTGAGCCAATAAAATTTCAATATCTAAGTTGTTTGGAAAATATTATTGACCATACCTTCTCTTCAGAATATTCTTTGAACAAAACATGAGGATGGGATTAGACAATGGGTCACTGTCCTGTTCCCAAAGCTAGAGGAGCTCTTAGTCCCTGATCATGTGAAAAGGAGATTGAGAGGTGGAATACATTCCAACTTCAAGTTCCTATTTAGAACCTCTGAATGGAATACTTCCCTTCTTAGTTTATACCAAGCAGTGCTCTCACACCTGATCCAAACTTTCCTCCTTGTAAGGGGAAGACTAGGAAGAACTAGTCATGCAGGTAGCATTGAGCATTTATTACATACAAAACACTGGAGATAAAACAGTGAAAATAAAAAGGTAAGAATTCCTGCCTTCATACGAAATGTATTCCAGAGGGGAGACAGAATAAAAACCAAAATAGAAATACATGTTGAAAGAACAAAAGTGGAAAAGATAACTGGAAAGTGTCAGAGGATATTTATAATATTTGGAGAGAAAAGGCTTCATTGAGAAGATGTCCTATGCTTCGGACATAAAGTAAGCAGCAGAAAACTCCATGTAGACATTTGAGGGAAGATTGCAGGCAGCAGGAACAGCAAAGGCCCCAAAAGGAACCATCTGGTCTACTCAGAGCGAGTCAAGGAGGCCAGTATTGCCTGAGTAGAGTGGGCAAGGGTAGGGTTTCAGGAGACGACATCAGAGAGCAGCAGCACTTCATCTCAAGTAAGGTCTTGTTGGTCATTAGGACCTCACCTTTTGTTTTAAGTTTAAGAGCTAGT
Organism: Noctilio leporinus; assembly: GCA_004026585.1. NCBI lineage: Eukaryota > Metazoa > Chordata > Mammalia > Chiroptera > Noctilionidae > Noctilio > Noctilio leporinus. Next base: position 832,038 of record PVIW01000075.1, read on the forward strand.
GGGTTTTGTTAGCAGAAGGGTAACGTTGAATGGAATCACACTGGCTACGGTTTTGGGAATAGGCTTGGCTGCGGCTGAGGGGGAATCAAAAGCATAAACGGAGAGACCAGTTAGGAGGCTACAGCAATGATCTTTCCTAGGTGATATAAAATAGTAGCTTGAACCATGTGACCTGTTAAAGTGGGGATGGTGGAAAGTGGTCAGACGGTGAATATAATCTGAAGGAAATCAACAGGTTTTCCGAAAGAAATATTGGTAGAGAAGAAAGAGGATATTTAAGAATGATTCCAAAATTTTGAATGAACTGAAAAAATGGAGTTAGTAAGCTAACAGAAATAAAAGAAAGAAGTTTTATCTGTCATACTGAGTTTGACACGCCTTTTAAATATCCAAGAGAGGATGGAAAGTATCAGAGTTCAGGGGAATTGTCCTAGTTGAAGATAAATATTTGACAATCAAAAACTTAAGACTATAACTGTATAATTCTAAGAAAAAAAATTTTTTGATGACTGGTCTTAAGGCACTTAAAATGTTAAATGTTTGTATCTTATGTACAAAATATATAATCTTGATAGTTTTTCTCTGAACATCATTCAAATGCCCATTACTTAGTTACTTAATATGTGTGTGAATTAATAAAAATAAAAGCAGAATATTCATATCTAAAGACGAGAGATTTCAGTGCTTGTCAACTGCTTCAAATCTTCACTCTATTTTGCTGTGGGTATTGAATATGGATGAACCAGCCAAAATTATGTCTACACACACAACTTTTGAGGTTAATAAACATATTTCATTGTCCTTATATAAAGTACTACAACTTTTAGCACTATTGCATCATTAAGCTATTGTTTCTTTGCTTTCAGAGTGACACCAGGCAAAATATTGTTTGGGCAAAGCATCCTAAAGAGCAGTGTTAGCAATGGGCAGCTTTCTATGAACCAAACTAGAAAGACTTGCTTTAAATGTTAAAAATTAAAGAAATTCCTGGTTAAGTGTTAAGAATATGAAATAAAATGTTTCTCTTCATCTCCAAAATGAATCCTAGTGATTCCCTATTTACATACCTACATGTTATCATGCATCGTTATCAAATGTAATAATAGGATGTATGTGAATTACAAATTAAGTTTCTCAGTGAAAAATTCTCTTCTTGTGGGAATTCTATTACTAATTTATATAGCAAATCTCCTAAAAATGGCTAGCTAATAGTGTATCTATCTCTGAAATAAATAAAATAGAAGATATAATTCACAATATTAACTGAACACTCGTGTTAAGCCAAACAAAGTCATTAAGAATGGATTGAGGACCCTGCCTGGCTGGTGGCTCAGTGGATAGGCACCAGCCTGTGAGCCCAAAGGTCACTGGTTCAATTCCCAGTCAGGGCGCATGACCAAGTTGCAAACCAGGTCCCCAGCCAGGTCTCCAGCTGGAGGCAAGTGAAAGGCAACCAAACATTAATGTTCCTCTCCTTTTCTTCCCCCTTCCCTGCCCTTCTCTTTAAAAATAATGAATAAACCCTTAAAAAAAAAAAAAAAAAAAGAATGGATTGAAATCCTTTACACTGTTTCTAAAAATGCTATTCAAAATACTTAAGATTTAAAACAATTCTTTAGTAAATTAAGCAATAGATTTATTTTCCAGTAGTATAGCATTAGTACAGATTCCTGATTATAAAATCATATAGTAAAAAGACAAGATATTAATACATCCTGGTTGGTGGCACAGTGGATACGGCACCCACCTGTGAACCCAAAGGTTGCTGGTTCAATTCCCAGTCAGGGCACATAACCAGGTTGCAAGCCAGGTCTCCAGCCAGGTCTGTGGCTGGAGGCAGGTGAAAGGCAACCATACACTGATGTCTCTCTCCCTCTCTGCCTCTTTCCCTTCCCCTCGCTTTAAAAATAATAAATAAAATATTTTTAAAAGATATTAACATATATTCTTTAAGGAACCAAAGCCCTAATTTTTTTTTTATTCCAACCAAAAATATACTTAACAGTAAATAGTCAAGAATGTTATGATTACCATAGGAAAATAAGGACAAAAGAAATCAGTGCGTAAACTTAGAACTGAAAGTGGCAGGAGTATTGGAATAAAAGTTCCAGTAAGTCCCGCGAACACACAGCGAAACTCTGACCATGGGGTTGGGAGGTAGCCAGCCAGAACCCAGCCTAAGGCTCTACTGAGAACTGCTTCCTCTGTGCCCTTGGGGTGTACATTGATCTGTGCTTTGAATAGGCAAGCTCCCTTTCATTCAGAGCACTGGCATCTGTGATGACTAGGAATACAAATACACATGCCCACGCACCACCAGAACACGACCATTACTACTATCATTAAAAGTTGAATTTTTTAGTCTAGACAGTCTGAGAGAACATAGGATTGACCTGCACTTTTAATGATGAGAATCACTAAGTGACAGTTTGGACTGGAAAGGAAATGATGAAGGAACAGGCAGAAAAACTGGCCTGAGAAGACAGGGTCCAAAATAATAGGAGAGGCCATGTAACCAAATCTGATTGGAATAGAACTTGGAAGGCTATTTAGTGAGATATGGAAATGCGCAGTCAATTATTGATGCAACAAGTTCTGAAGGGAAACTAGGTCACCACAGCGTGTAAAAATACGAATGAGCAACTGAACGCATTTACATGTAGGAGAACAGAGAGGGCGCTACTAAAAACAGCCAGGGAAGAAAACAAATGCCTAGAAATCTAAGATGGCCCCAGTAAAGCAAATTTAGTCAAAAGTAAGGGACTGTGTTAGCATGGTCAATATAAACTACTGTGCAAGTACTTAGAACAAATGTAGGGAATCAAGTTGATAGCTGCCAAAAAGGATCCAGGTCTGGAGGTTTTGACTTTAATTCTCAGAATGGGAAAATCCACTGGATAATGTTCAAGCTCTTAGTTGCTTTTTGCTATAAAGTCAAGCCTCTGAAGCCCTGGCTGGTGGCACAGTGGATAAGGCACCGGATGCAAACCCAAAGGTCGCTGGTTCCATTTCCAGCCAGGGCACATAACCAGGTTGCAAGCCAGGTCTCCAGCCAGGTCCGAAGCTGGAGGCAGGTGAAAGGCAACCACACATTGATGCTTTTCTCTCTCCCTCTTTGCCTCTCTCCCTTCCCTCTCTCTAAAAATAATAAAATCTTAAAAAATAATAATAAAAATAAATAAAGTCAAGCCTCTGAGATTAATGAATAACTAGGTGTTTTTTTTTTTTTATCACTACTGTAAAATGTCATAATTATGTAATTTTTAAAAAAGAAACTCTTTCAAAACTTGCCAGAGTTTTATTCCCTGGTAGACTTGTTCTCTTTTTCAAAGTATAACATCTATCACAGTTGTGACCACCACTTCTTTGCTCTTCTCCTATCACACACACACACTTAGAGAATCAAAATTAGAAAGAGTTGATGGGCATAGATTTGAATCTGTGGTCTCAAGAATGAGTAGAGACAACTTCTCATTTAAAAAATGTATTATACTTCACAGTATATATACAGAATCATAGTTAAATTGAGCACTTTGGAAAATATTAAAAATGGATTAAAATAGAAAAGTAAAAAAGTAAACAAATATGAAAGGTGCTTATTAGCCTTAATGGAAGGAAAATTACTTTTAAAACTTCCTGAAATCAAAGGCCAGAAAGCTGACAAATTACCAACTTTCTCCAGAGAAAATATAAGCACAGGCATACTTGTATGACTCTTCTTAAAAAACAAATAACTAGATGATAAGCATCTGATAATATAACAAAACAACACTAAAAAGACATAACCTTTCCTAACACACATTTGCTCAATTTTGGACATAAAGCTAATACTTTCTCAAGGTCAACTGCCTGAGTAAAGTATTTCAGATGCAAAAGCAAAAAATAACTAAGCTATCTACAAATTTTGTTTTCCCGCCAAAGTTTATGTAACATGATGGCTCGTGCTAAAATGTAGCTTCGTTTCTTCTTTAGAACCCATCACCAGAACAAGCCGGTCCCCCACTACAAAAATAGTGTGTGCAATTCTAATTTTCTTAGTTCATTGGAAATCTCGATTGACTTTAGTCTGAAAACTTCCTTTGAACAAAAATTACAATGTAGAACATGAAAGAAGCAATTCATGAGAGTAGTTCAGATTCTTATTACACTTCATTTATGTCTCAAAAGTCAACCGGGTTCATGGTGCCCAATCATCCAGAATTCTCCCTGTGATCATCAATGCTGTGTACTCTGAATTTTACTTCTCAGTGAAGTTGGCGTCTGGCAGTCTTGCCTCTGTAAACAATACCATATTGTTTGACACATCATTTATAAAGGTTAATCTGATTACCCCAAAAGACATTTAAACCACTCAATATATGCATCAAATATTGTTATTAATTCTAGTATCTGGGCAAAGTTTGATTAAAATAATTTGCATAATGTGTAGTAATATCTTTATGTTTATTAAATACAATAGTGGCATTTGTCAAGATTTTGGAAAAATAAAGCTTACAGACTTTAGTCACTATAAATAACTAGCCAGAAGTGACAATGAAATAAATTAACCTTAAGAAAAAATTAATATCAAATATCAAGATCAAAATAAAATTTTAATTAAAATGCTAACTTCTAGCAAATTTCTAAAATTTATAAACTATTGTGTGGGTGATTTTAGCACATGTGATTATGTATACCTTCAACTGTGTGAAAAGAGTTCTTTTAAAAGGCTGCTATATTTAGAACTGTAGTTACCACATAAATTAAGAATGGAGCAAGTCATACAAACATATGCTCATGTATGTTACATGTATGTAGTAGGTACACTACAAGCTCTGGGAGAACAGACAACTGGAATCTATAGCTAGCACTGTATCTCCAGGGACCAGCAGTGCCTTGATCAAAAATGCAGGTAGTAATTATCTATTGAATTAACAAATAAAGAAAGAGGTAATGAATGAATAATCAAGTGAATACCTTTCACAACAAATCAAACTTTGAGCACCAAACTTTCCCACAGCAAGTGAGGCTCTACTGGACTGCTATCTTCAATTTGGAAAGCTTCCGGCAACATCACTTACTGAGGCAGATTCTCATACCAGTTTTATTTTAGTTTGGGCCTGCTTTAAAAAGTCAGTTTTTAGTGTCTTAAAATGTAGTATCTTATTTTTGCATTCTGGCCATTCCATTTTCACAAGTCCGCACAAAATGTTTTGTAACCTCCAGCCCTTTCAAAAATAGGAAAGTGATTGGTAATTGGCCAGACAATGTCTCTACAACAAAAGGAACTAAGAGGGTGTGGGGGGTAAATAAACAGGTTTGCTTAGTGACTATAGAATCAGATTTGTAAAAATGTATTTAATTTCAAAATTCTAATAACAAACTAGGAGAGCCAGCTGCATTGCAGTTAGGACCGGTGAGAACAAACTGAGAGCCCACCCACTCTGTGCCTTTGACTTTCATAAACCTCCTTTCCCTTAGCTTTCAATACCACACATATTTGCATGTGAGAAAGGCCTCAGATTCAGAGGATCTCAATCTCCTATCTTCAGGTTGTGTACTCAAAAGTGAGGATGTTCTGAAATGATGCTAGTGTGATCTAAAGTGAAGGTTGAAACCAACACAAGATTTAAGTGCACGCCTAAAATGCCATTTTAATGAAAGTTAACTGTCAGGTGTGCTAAAGAAACCCAAATTTTTAAATAAATCACATTTTAAGAGAGGCAAGAATGCTATACAGTTATTCAGGATTCAAATAGAACATAAAAGCTCTGTACTGTTACTCAAAAGCTCAAGATCATCTGCTTTCAATCAAGGACTCATTATTCCCCACAGAGAAATGTGTCTGGCCTTTTGCTTATTAAATTAAAATGTCTCATTCTATTTAACTGATACATTATCAGTTTGATCTTTGAATTTGCTAAAATTAGAAGTAAAATAAAGATGCTGCTGGTAATTTAGCTTCTGTGACTTGGCATTGAATAGCAGAATGATCTATCTTGAGGAGGCACATGATGAACATTAACTTTCAATCAGTAATTAATAAGGCAGAGAAGCACATTGATGTAGTAGTGCACAATGTTGATCAGAGTACATTTTAATATGTTATTGATAATTAATGTAATAACTGGTGGAACACATTCAAATTTAATAAAAATTGCCATCTAATTTGCTCACTAGCAAATTCTGTCCTTTACATACAAGGATTCGTTGATTGATATTTTCAGGGAATATAGTAAAACAAGACTCAGAGTGTTTAAATTCTAATATTTGATGGCTTAGGACCTAGCTGAAGTTGAAAGTTCAGTATGTTACCTAAAGTAGCAATATAATTTTTTCAATGTCTAGACATGCATATTTCTTCCCTTGTGTTGTATATTTTTATAGGTGATGCAAAAATATTTATGTGGTATTAAAAGAAAATACTAAAACTTTTAACTCTATAACTATGTTAAATTACCTAAACTGCTGATAATAAACTACATAAAACATTTTAAAGTAATCCTACCAAGTGCAAAATGTGTCAAGTTTGGTATATATTAAAATAAAATCTGCATTTCTTCCTAAACTTTAATTGACAATAAAGAGTTACCTGTCAATCTGTCTTTGTCTAACTCTTTCCAGCTGGATAAATTCAATTGTCAATAAGATTGACAAAAATAATGATATTATTAATGAATGTAAATGCACTATGTTAAAATTTTCACCACAATATCCCAATGAGTTGTAACTAATTGCATGACCATTATGTTGGAGGTAAGAAAAATTCATAGATGAGAAAGTGAATACTTTTGCATTTGTTATTCTTATTTTTGATGGGATAGCAACCTATAATTTGCACACTTCAAAAGTTGAATTGTATTGTGCCTCTAGCTTATAAATTAAAATATAAGTATGATTTCTCCCCCTTCAGGAAACTCATCTATTATACTTATTTATCGATATAGTTTATGGCACAAACATTGACGATTGAAGGTCAAAGAATCCCTCTTAAATGTTGGGCTAATTTAGATATAAATGGATAGAAAGACAGATATATTAGATAGATAGATAGATTGATTGATAGATAGATAATGGATGATACATAGGTATGGATACATATAATATTAAGTGAATTCTAAAATCATTAGAATCCTTACATTATTCAGTTATTAAAAAGTACATTAAAACACTGGAGAATATTTTTAAAACCATGTATATATTTATGATGAATATTTTAAGTAGAATGGAAAGATTCAGTTTGGTTCAGCTCAACAACCATTCATTGATTTTATCTTATATGTTTGGTCCTCTATCAGGTCCCAGGTATACATACATATTCCAAGGCTATTCTTCAAAGACTGAAGTAGTTAGAAATACATGTAACATGATTAATTGCAATAATATGTATTGGGAGCCAAAAAGAAGGAACACTCAGTAAATTCAAAAAAGACATGGAAAAGTTTTCAGGAAACAATGATACCTGAGAGATAGATAAGGACTTTTCAGGTGTAGAAAGAAGAGAAAAAAACGGTATAGGCAAAGAAATGGAAAAAAAAAGCATAAAAGCTGAAACAACATGGTACTTCTATTATCTGCGCTGCCTGTACTTCCCCCCTTCCCATACAATCCAAAAAAATATTTTTATCAATTATAAGTACAAGTTTTAATTTTTAAAAATATTTTGTTTATTATTTTTAGAGAGAGGGGAAGGGAGGGAGAAAGAAAGGGAGAGAAGCATCAATGTATGGTTGTCTTTCACCTGCCTCAAGCTGGGGACCTGGCTGGGGACCTGGCTGGAGACCTGGCTTGCGGCCTGGGTATGTGCCCTGACTGGGAATTGGGCCAGTGAATCCACTGAGCCACAGCAGCCAGGGCTGCAAGTAGAAACATCTTTAAATACATATTGTCACTTGTGGTGCAGTGGATAAGGTACCAGCCTTCGAACCTAAAGGTCGCTGGTTTGGTTCCCAGCCAGGGCACATAACAAGGTTGCAAAACAGGTCTCCAGTCAGGTCTGTGTCTGGAGGCAGGTGAAAGGCAACCATACATTAATGTCTCTCTCCCTCTCTGCCTCTCTCTCTTCCTCTCTCTGAAAAATAAAAACTAAAATCTAAAAAAAAAAATAAAATCTATTGAAAAAATAAATAAAATGAATAACTAACTAAAAGCATACTGTCTGTCACATTAAGAGCTCATGAGCATGAACAAGACATAACTGATTAATTGGGCATAAATGGGGAAGGAAAAAGGCATTTTCCAGACTGTTGTTAAGTATCATTCTATAAATCTGACCAAGATCAATACAACATTGTAGCATGCAGCATCTGGTCAGGTGGCAGGAAAGGACAGGGACTTGTGGGAAAACTTAATGTTCCTGCTGAGGGAATATTGCAAGTCACATGTGAAAGTCACATGCAAAAACAGCAAGAAGCATGCATACCGCAAAGCAGACCTGAATATGCACTACCTCAGTTGCTTTTTACTTCTAAGGTAGCTTCTAGGAAAAGAGGTTGGCTAATCTTTGAATGAGAAATAGATAAATTCAGTGCTTTCCTCCAAGTAGGGGAGAAAATGGATTTACTCTGTTTTCCCTAATCAGATAAAAGCAGGAATAAAGAAAACTGAGACAAACACAGTGGCGGTGATCGGGTGAGGGCTGTATCTGTCACAGTGGAGACTGATGTACTTTAAAAATTATTAAAACACATTACCATATAGTATGCTCATCTGTTAGAAGTGCTGTCTTCAAACAGAAGAAGAAAAGGCAGCAGGGTCTCTGAGTGCTACCTGCTGTAAGAACAGCACGTCCAGCTTGGCAAAACCTTATTCCATTTTAGAGACTCATTCACATCAACCACCTCAAATTGCTCTCCGCGTTGCCCAGCAAGGAGCTTCATTAGCGCCATCCCCGCTCTGATGGTTCTTCCTTTAGTGACGAACAGACGGGGCTCACAGTGGCTATCAGTTCTCACCTGCCACTGAGGATCATCTTCTGAAGAAGGACTTCCCACAGGTCTCAAAAGAACTTTAAAGGAGTCATCTAGTCTATTACCCTGATTGTTAAGATTGGCAGATGCTTCAAAGAATAGTGAACCTCAAGAGGCAGGACAAGGACATAGATGTTGAATTTGTCAAACGTATTTGCATTTTTTCAACCAGTAGTTTAAACTATTCACTATGTAGCTTTTATAAAGTTTTAACTTTTTAAGCAAATGCTTCAGAAAAACATTAATGTATAATTATAGGCCCTTGGTTTATTTTTTTCTAACAGAAAGCTGAAATATCAGGCTGAATAATAAATAAAATACTAGATAAATTCAATCGGAGGCCCCTATTAAAAAGTATGAATTTCAAACATGAGTGCAAGCAGGTAGACCCATTTTCATGATGACGTTAATGCATATGTGTGTGAATGCCATTCTTTATAGATTTTAACACTTCACTACCCAGAGAAAAGCACAGTTTTATTTTCAACTGTCTGGAATTAAAGGACTTCTTAAAATTGCTCTCATATGCTTAAATCCTAACTTTGTAATGGTGAAAGCTTTCAATTTGCATTAATTTTTAATATGAATAAAATTTCAAACATAATTAAGAGATATAAGTCAATGGATTTTAAATGTGCTGATATTATGAAATGTCATAATAGATGTGAAACTACTATAACTGAATATTCAATTTTATTATATATATATAAATATCTCCCCTAAATTTGAGACTCATGGCCTTTCTATAGAAGGCACTGTCTTTCCTTAAAATACACTGCTATAAGTTAATATTAATTGGTATTGCCAAGGAACACAGATATTAGATATTTGCAAAAGGCTTCTGAGAAGTATAAATAAGTAAAATTTTTCAAAAACAAAAGATTAGTTTTAAAGGCCAGAATTAAATGATCTTTCCTTAACATAGGCAGATAATGACTTAATTTTAAAACATGTACTCCAATAAGAAATAAAATTACACATAAAATATAAAAAGTAAATAAACAAAATTATGTATTTCACAATGTTACACAGCAGAGGTGACAGATCTTAGTGTTTCCTATCACCTGAAAGATAAATATGCCAAGCTTGTGGGACAAAAACATAATGCAGTGATATTTAAAAATTGTTAAAATTTAGGTGTTACAATCTTCGTAGAACACTCGCATGTTTTTCAGAGCAGATGCTGAGAAATGCTACAGGTTCGTATTTCTTTTTTGACTATCAAGTTGGTTGAGGAACTTCAAGTTGTATAGAAACATTATTACTTTCAAAAGTTTCATAACTACGCAAATATTGAAAAGAATGGCAGGGAGTGCTGTTAATCCTGAGGTATAGATGACAACATTTTAAACCCAACGGGGCAGCCAGAACTCCTACCATTCAAGGACCATCCTTCTCAAGGCAAGCAAAGCTATGGTGGTTTGGGGGAGGCAACGTGGGAAGGGGGGGCCCCCCTTGGCACAGGGAATAGCTAACAAAACCTGGCTTACAACTGAGAGCCACAGTCCCATCCGCTCCAGTTCCTGCCATGAAATCCAGTGCAATCTGCCCAGTACAATATTGAGAAGAATTAGGAGTCAACTCTCATAGCTAAAATTTAGAAATCTTGTAACTGACTTGAAGACTTAACCCCTTCCATTTATTTATTAAAAAAATAGCTAAATCTAACCAGCAATTTACCAGTTTTTGTTCATTTTTCTATACAACCTAACTACTTTTTATAATTCTACTGATGCAGTCTGGGGTAGTTCTGCAAAAATCAGAAGGCCACTGTGAAGATGACCAATTTGGGCTCACTCCATGAACTAGCGTGGTCTACAGTCATTCAAACTAGCTAAGCAGATAACCTACAAGACTCACACCCTCAGACCACAGAAGGAAACTAATTTGATTTTATACCCTGGAGTGGGTGAAGATTTTTTAATCATAAATAAAAACTCTCAGGTAAGTATTAATCTTTGGTTAACCCAAGACTCAGACTGAATGTTACATTTCATTTTATACATGAACTTTATTTAAAAGATCGTTTTAAGACTGAGCAACAAGTCATTATTAAAATTAATTAAATTTTACAATATAGTTAGTGAAATAATATGGGTTTACCTTCTTGTAATCTAGGGTCCTCTTGATCAATCAGTTCTCTAACCTTTCTGTCTCAGCATAATGCTTTAAAGATTTTTAAGAGGCATGTGAGTATATTAAATAGAGAATTTTATCAGGAAAAAAATTAGATCTATGATCTTGTGATAGGGACGCATTCTGTGAAATGCGTAGTTAGGTGATTTTGTCATGGTGCAAACACTGCCGAGTACACTTAAGCAAACCTAGATGATATGGACTACTTTTGCAGTTTTTTGGTTCTTTTTTTAAAGATTTTATTTATTATTTTCAGAGAGAAGAGCAGGGAGGGAGGAAGAAAGGGTAAGAGACATGAATGTATGGTTGCCTTTCACCTGCCTCCAGCTATGGACCTGGCAGGAGACCTGGCTTGCAACCTGGTTATGTGCCCTGGCTGGGGAATCGAACCAGCGATCTTTGGGTTCACAGGCCGGCACCTTATCCACTGTGCCACCAGCCAGGGCCGTACTTTTGCAGTTTTATGTGCTATTCTCTGATACAATTGGCAGCTCAGTAGGCTTTGTTTCCACCAGTATTGCCACACACATGTGAGTAATGCATTGCATTATAACTTTACTATGTGGTGCATGACTGTAATCATACGTTGACTGTTTAAAACACAAGCTTTATTTCAAATATTAGCCAAATGCCTACTAAAACTTATCTTAAAAGATTTCAAATAATGGAGATTAAGATAGCTAAGAAGCATCTGAGTTGTATGTACTATGTCTTTCGATGTAAATCCTAAAACTAGGACATTAAATGCATGGTATACTTCAATGCATGCCTTACTATATACATCATAATATGTTATGGAGTTGATTGCTTTAAATGTTTTCATTTTCAAAAAAGAGGAGGGGGCAGGTAATAAATGTTTCAAAAGCAGTCCCTTTTAATCATCTTTGGTACTACTTTTTGTCACGAACAAGTCATAACTCAAACCGTTTCTGACAATTTTGTCACTTCCAAAACTTATTTGTTAAGGTTAAACTTATGCAAATACAAATGTTTACAAATTAACTTTTTGATTTGACACAACCTGTATTTTACATCTCCAAGAAGGAAAAACATTGCTATATTTTTAAAAGAGTGAAATTAAAGGAGAAAATGAGTTGCTATAAGTTGTGTAGATAAACTTGGTATATTTGGCAAGAAATATATGACAATATTTGTCTTCAAGGAAGTCTTTATACTTCTAAAGAATCTTCCATCATTCACAAATAAAAGTCAGGTGATTTTATAAGAGTCCTTTAAAGGCTATTGTTAAACAACTAAAAAGAAAAAGAGACGAGCTTCTTCTGGCCATACTTCCTCCAACACACCAGAACACATGTTAGCTGGGCCCATTACTAATAAAATATTATTTCTTAGCTGCCAAGAAACACTTAAAGTGAAGACATCCATGAACAATGCTGACAAATGAGTTGTTGAAATGGCTCAGTTCCTTTTCTTCTAAGAATATATCACCTCAATTGTCCCAATCCTCCCTTCAAAGTCCTTTCAAAGGCCTACCCTACACACATCTGGTATTTCCCTTCCTTCCCTCCCTCCCTCCCTCCTTCCTTCCTTCCTTCCTTCCTTCCTTCCTTCCTTCCCCCACTTCCTCCCTCCTCCATCACCACTTCCCATTCTTTCTCTTCCCTTCCCTTCCTTTCCCTTCCCTTCTGTCCTTCCTTACTTCCTTCCTTTTTCTCTTTCCTTTCTGTCCCTCTCAGATTTTCTAACCAAATCTCTGCATCTTCTACCTAATTTTGCTGTAAACCTAAGACGTTAAAAAATACTCTAGTTTTGTAAAAGGAAAGGTAAGCTTTAATATTATATATATTTAATATTATATACATTTTTTCAAAAGGAAAAGGTAAGCTTTAATATTATATATTAAATATAATACTATATGTGTGGAATTTTTCCTATGAAGGAAAATCTGTGTACAAATTATTGGTTTTGTTAGATTAAGTAGTTAGAACCTTTCTAACTATAGTGTCTAACTTTATTTTTCTTTAAATAATAAACATCCCACTATTGTTTATAACCTTCCATATTTTTACGCTTCATTATGTCTTAGACACTTTTTCTGTAATCCACAAACCTAAGATACATTCCTTTTATTCTATAGAGGTTTTATAATAAAAGGTAAGTAAGGGGGTAATTAGAGTAGACATGATACTGTAATTTCTCATATTTGTGTTTCCTCTGTGAACCCTGTATACGTAATTCAACATTTGAAATACAGAGGCAATGTATGTCTACATTCAGGCTGTATGGGGTAGGTAACAGCTTGCATTTTTATCTTTGAATCTCACTTGACTTGTATAGTTAATATTTATTTACGTAGGATTTATGGCCTAATGAAAATGCAAGAAAATACCTATATAAATTGTAAGCATCTTAGAATTATAAGAATAGTTCTAAGTGTTCTCTTGTTGTTCACTGGCCAGTTTTTGGTGTTCAAATGAAATAAATATGTATTCACATATCCATAATTAGAAAATGATCATTTGTATGGATCTTTAATTTTATACTCCGCTAAGAAATTATATTGTTAGGTAGTAAAGAAGTCAATAACACTTTTACAAGGTTTTGGATATTTTTCAGCATGTTCCACACCTCTCACCATGAGAATAATAAAAATTAAAATGTGCACTATAATTTTACAAATATACTGAGGAAACTTTTTAACATATGCCAACATTCAAAGTTGAACACGTAATTTGTTATTTACATTAAATCTGTACATATTCAGGCAAACGAAATTGAAATATATTCTTAGATTGGTAATGTAATTTGTGTTTGTCTTGATCTTTCTATCCACTGTAATTTGCTGAATAACAAGGACCAAAGTATATCACATACCTGTTAAATTTTTTGTTTTGATGTGTGAGATTTCCCTATCCTGTGGTTTGTCCTTAAAAATGATTACAATTACCTGCAGTGATTTAATTCACCTGACACTGATTACATCCCTCGCTTGAAAACCTGCAGGGCATCACATTACCATCACAAAACAAGAAGTTGAAGCACTTGCTGACCCTCTAAGTTGAAACTGAAATAAACACAGCAATTCCATTTGGAAATCGTGTGGACAATTTAGAGGTGATCTCTACAGGAAAACAGTTTTGTTTTTTGTTTTGCTTTAGAAAATAAAGGCATAGTAAGCTAGTGCCCATAATTTTCTTACTATCTTTATGAAAGGTTAAAGTTAGTAATTTCTTTAATACTTCATTCACTGTATGGCTACAATGAACTCTACCTAACTAAGGTCATTCAATGAGAACTACCTCTTAGATGTTATTAAGGAGTTACTGTCAATATTGTTCATTTAATAATGCTATTATAATTATGTTTTGAAAGTTTTTATATATTAGAGATGCATACTGAGATATTTATGAGTAAAATTACACAATGCCTAGATTTTCTTTAAAAGATTTTAGAAAAGAATAAAAATGACAAAAATTTTAAGTGATATAAAGCTGATGTTTTTTAAAACTAAGTAATGGTATGTGAAGGTTCACTGCACCATTTTACTTTTATGGGTGTGCAAAATTTTGTATAATAAAAAATAAAGCAAATGAACTAAAAGAGAAATTCTGAGCATTTCCATATAGCTCAAAGAATTAATAGTGTAATACATGTCTATGACTGATATATATATTTTATGACCCAACTGTATTGTCTTCTTTATATTCTTAAATATAATCAATTTTTACCTCTTGAGGATAAAAATGTATCCTTTATGTTTTTATTAATATATAGTTAATATACCATATAACAGTTTCAGGTGAACAGCATAGTTATTCTCCGTTTATGTAGCTAAAGAAGTGATCACCACAATAGGTCTAGGAACCATCTGATACCATAAAAAGATTATAAAGACAGGGATTTGTGTTCATCTGTCAATTGCTTTGGACACACAAGATACAGTAAATGCTCACTTCCAGATGTGGAATGGAGGCTGGGTGGAGAGGCAGAACCATGGTAGGAGGGAGAATTTCACTGGATACTTAAGTTTCATATACTCAATTATGAAACCACATGATTTAATTACAAAAAGATGGATTCTGTATTCAGGAATTCCACTTCTGGAGCTATTCCCTATAGATTTATACATGCAAAACTTCATAAGTAGATGCCATTAATTATAGTAGTAAAGATAGGAAAAAAGCTTTAAAACTAAACTTAAAAATACCCCTATAGGTCCAATAAAGTTCCTTAATAATAGGTATTAAAAATGAGGTTAAAATACTTTAAATATTTTTTCATGATTTTAGTAAAGTACTGATACTAGACAACTTTTAAATTAACCACTATAATATAATAAATATCTGTAAAATAGTTATAAGATATAAATTATGAATTAAAATAGAGCAAAAAATGGTCATTTTGAAGCAATGCACAGGAAAGTTTAGAAATTATTTCCCTTTCAATAAAACAAAGCAGGACAATAGAGAATGTTCCAGAATTACTTTACTGGAAAAATTGCACTTGGAGAGCCTTTTTTATTTTACCATTTCAAGACTATAAAAGGTGATATTGCTAACACGATGTTTTGTCAATCAATGATACTGCAATGGGAAGAAACTATATCAGTGATATATTAGGTATCTTCTGATAATGATTTTTTAAAGCCCTGAGGCCACTACTTAAATGGAAAAAGTAAATGATATTTAGTTTGAATTCTGAAGGGATATCCACAATAAAATACATTATTTTAATCTATGCCCCATAAGTGAGATGCAATCTATTCCTATTAGCCTCAGGTTTCTTTCTCTTTCTCCTACAGCTCCATAAACAAAAGAATATAACTCCATTATACATCTTTTTCAATAGCAACTTAGATTTCCAAAGGGTATTTAAACCATACATTCATTAAATAGTTTTATTTTTCCAAGTCTCCAAAGGCAAGGAAAACAAAGAGAAGAGATATATTTCTTATAAAGTAATTATAACTCCTACTAACCACTACAAGTATCATTTTTATTTCTATGTGAACTTCTGAATGATTCATGTGATCCTTGGGTTAAGAAATTTTATTCAAAAAAAGATAATGTTAAGTAACAGAAAGACACTTCCTTGAACTTAAACTATCCTCCTAATCCGTTACAATGCCCTTATCTGCTGTTTTTCTTAATGGAATTTACTATAACTTCAGTTGTATGGTTTTTATTTCTTATTTCTGACCCACAAGAAAGTTGTTCCCTGCTGCCTAAGCACACTTGGTAAAATATTTCATTTCAGTTAATTATATTTGCTAATGTTTGTATATGTCAACATAGGTACACATTTATGGAATTCTTTTCATATGCAGAGACTACTATAAGCAGAGAAGAGATCAATTAGCAGAGAAGAGATCAAACCTAGGGATCACCTAGAGGGAAAACAAAAAGAAGACAGATTCAAGTAAAGGCAGGAGCCTGTTTGCAGAGGAGTGCACTCGGTCTGTTTCAGGAGCAGTTAGAACTGAGAGTCTGGCCTCGCGCTCTGCTCATGTGTAGAAAAGTTGTAAGATATATTATTGCCTAAAGAAATTCCACAGTTGACTCTAAACTCAGGGGCCATTACAGAGCAAGACAAGGGTGACTATAAACAAAGAAATTGAGTATCAGTCTATAAATTACATGGCAGGGGCCCCACAAGCCCTTTTCTTCAAATCAGCTCCTGGACACCAGGCTTATGTTCTTAAAAAATTCATATAAGGAAGTTCGCTCCCTGCAGAGACAAAAGACCTACAGATAGTGACATTTGGGAAGTCCCAATTAAAATGATGGTGGTTGACTACTACTAAAGCACATAAATGTCCTCCAGGCTAAAAAAACATGCTTCTTTCCTAAATACAAATGGTCACTGTCAGACATCAAAGGAGAGCTTCCTACATGAAAAACAGGGACCAAAACAAATGAACAAATAAAAAGCGACTCAGAATAAAGTCAAAGAATTATTGAGAGTGGAAAAACATGGGGAAAAAAGATTAAATGGGAGAGAAAAAAAATCAGAAAGCCAATTCAATAGGTTTAATGTTTAACTAATACACATTTTAAAAATAATTTATTGGGGTGATATTGGTTGATAGAATTACATAGGTTTCAGGTATACGGTTCCATATTATCAGTATATTGTACTGTGTGTTCCCCAGCCAAGGTCAAGTCTCCTTCCATCACCATTTATCCTCCCTTTACCACTTTCTACTCCCTCCACCCCGCTTTCTCTGTGGCAATCACCATACTGTGATCTGTGTCCATAAGTTTTTCTTCTTTTTTCCTTTGCTTATACCCTCTCCTCCTACCCTCACCCCTTTGACAGTTGTCAGTCTGTTCTCTATCCATAAGTCTTTTTCCACTTTGTTAATTTCTTTTGTTCCTTAGATTTCACACTTAAGTTGGATAATGTTGTACTTGTCTTTCTCTGACTGGTTTATTTCCTTAGCATACTACTCTTCAGGACCATTCAAAATGTAAGATTCCCTTCTTTTTTACAGCCAAGTAGTAGTCCATTGTGTAAATGCACTTCCAATTTTTTTGTTTTTTAAAGATTTTATGATTTCCAGAGAAAGGGGAAGGGAGAGAGAGAGGGAGAGAGACATCAATGTATGGTTGCCTTTCACCTGCCTCCAGCTAAGGACCTGGCTAGAGACCTGGTTTGCAACCTGGTTCTATGCCCTGGCTGGGAATCGAACCTGCGACCTTTGTGTTCACAAGCTGGTGCCTTATCCATTGTGCTACCAGCCAGGGCACCTCCACCTTTTACCCACTCATCTGTTAATAAACATTTGGGCTACTTCCAAATTTTGGCTGCTGTAAAACATGCTGCAAGGAACATATTGATGCATTTATTTTTGAATGGGTGTTTCAGGTACCTTCCAGTGTATTCCCAGAAGTAGCACTCCTGACTCCCAGGGCAGTTCCCATCTTAATTTTTTCAGGCAATCCACGCCACAGTGATTGTGCCAGTCTGCATTTCCACAAACAATGCACAGGGTTCCCTTTTCCCCACATCTTTGTCAACACTTGTTGGTTGGTTGATTTATTTTTATTTATACTTTTTATCCTTACCCAAGGACATGCTTATCGATTTGACAGAGGGGGGAAGGGATGGAGGGATAGGGGGAGAGAAACATCGCTGCAACAGAGAACATCTATTGGTTGCCTTTCATCAGCACTACAGCCTAGGCATTTGCCCTGATCAGTAATCAAACCAGCAACCTCCAGTTTACAGGATTAATCATACTCCAACCAACTGAACCCCAGCAGCTAGAGCTGTTGGTTGATTTGGTCATTGCCATTCTGACAGACATCCTCAATGGTACCTCACTGTAGTTTTAATGTGTATTTCTCTCATTAGTGACACATAATAAGGTTCATCTGATTGGTTAATTCTTGGTACCAGAAATCCTTATACAAGTGTACGCACCTGAATTTTTGAAAAGTCACTTGGGAGCAAAAAATGGGTAGATAATTGCTATTTTTGTTAGGTTACAACTTAGTGAAATACAAAATTATTCTCATACGTGGGAGTCATTCATTTATATACTTTTAAGTCAAAAGGTTATAATTGCTTGCTATGTTTTCTATACATCAAAATAGACCTGAGAGGTACAGAGAAACAAGTATTTCTATAGTGAAAACTTGTTTGGACCTTTTCATAAACATCTAGTGGTAGCTGTACAACTTGAAAAGTGGCTCAAGCAGTATGTTTTAAACAAGCTAAATTTTATCTTGAATTTAGTATAGTGTGTTTACTGAGCATTTAAGTATTGTATTGACATGAAATGCAGGCCGGGGATTTGGAAGGCGGCCATAAGTGACATTACCCTACTGCACACACAAAAATACTTACAGGTTTTATATTCACAGCTGTTACTAAAACCAACAATTCTAAAGAGATGATGTTACCACCAGTAGAGTGTGTTGAATCACGCATTTGTGAAATTTTAGCATTTAAGAGCACTTCTGCTTCCTCACTGTGAATGCAGTCAGGTGATTCGCATTGTTCAAGCCCTGCCAGGAAGTGCCAGAAGTCAGGTCTCATCAAAAGCAGTGTATCACCTCTCAGAGAAGACACCCGGTAGATACACATACGTGTATACGTGTAAGTTTGAGTGAAACAAATACATTTTATTGATCATGTCACACTTATACAATATATTTCTGTTGATCAAATAAACATTTAGTGGGTAGGACTAACTAATAAAGGCTAAAGAAGTTTGTCCTAAATGTTAATGATTATTGTGCATGTATGTCTGCCTGTGTGTGGATAGATGACATCTGTCATGTTAAATAGGTATTGGCTATTGCGAAATATTTCTGACCCTGGTTAGGGTCAAAGTAGGCTCTGTGAAGGAATTAAACATAAAATAATGTCAAATGCCTTATATTAAATAAATCAATGTTAAAACTTTGTGAAAGAAAATAAGGCAAGCTAAGATGGAAAAATTCATCATGATCGTAGAATCTTTTAAAATTTATTTTAAAGTTTTATTTTTATTAAATTTATTGAAGTGACAGTGGTTAATTACATAGGTTTCAGGTATACGATTTTTTTTTTTTTAAGATTTTATTTAATTATTTTTAGAAAGAGGGGAAGGGAGAGAGGCAGAGAGGGAGAGAGACATCAATGTATGGTTGCCTTTCACCTGCCTCCAGCCACAGACCTGACTGGAGACCTGGTTTGCAACCTGGTTATGTGCTCTGGCTGGGGAATCGAACCTGCGACCTTTGGGTTCACAGGCCGGCACCTTAACCACTATGCTACCAGCCAGGGCTTAGGTATACAATTCTAATACATCACCTGTATATTTTGTAAAACCTTTTAATGCAGAAGTTTTCTTCATTAAAAGAGCAATTATTAATATACTCCCTTAGGAACCATGACACTCTCAGTGTCAGTCATTGCACTATGAATTGGTCAATTTTATTATATTAGGAAATGGGTTATTATGAATAAACTTTTCATCTTCTTTTGGTCTATGAATTGGTCAATTTTATTATATTAGGAAATAGGTTATTATGAATAAACTTTTCATCTTCAAGATACAGAGAAAGCTACTCATAGAAATCATAAAATATAGTCATTCCTGGGGCATAGGAAGATTTTCATTAAAAGGTACCTTAATTTCTTAAGAATATATATAATAAATGGTACATAAGGCACCAATTACATCCTACCTAATCTTAATTGAAATGAGCAAAGGAATTGAAACATGGAACACTCTGAAATCCTCCGGCGAGCGAAAAAATGTGTCATCCACGTGTGTTACAGGGCAGTTCATGCTATAGGAAGGGCAGCTGGGACCACATTGAAGGATAACACGGAGTCAATGTAACATTATAGTATTTTTCACTCTCCATAAATTGGAAATAAATATTGTTTTATGCATTTATTTTGTGGTTATTAGCCTACTTTGAGAGACATAAACCTAGAGGCAGTATCTTTTTGATATCACCAGTATTGAACTAATTCATGAATAAATGAAAGAACAAAAGGATGAGTAGGTAAGCCCTACTGACACCTCCTGCATTAAAGAAGAAAGAGCTGGATATAAGAATGAGCTGAGCCCTGGCTGGTAGCACAGTGGTTAAGGTGCTGTCCTGCGAACCCAAAGGTCGCAGGTTCGATTCCCCAGCCAGGGCACATAACCAGGTTGCAAACCAGGTCTCCAGTCAGGTCTGTGGCTGGAGGCAGGTGAAACGCAACCATACATTGATGCCTCTCTCCCTCTCTGCCTCTCTCCCTTCCCCTCTTTCTAAAAATAATGAAATAAAATCTTAAAAAAAAAAAAAGAATGAGCTGAAGAAAGTCTGCTGCCATGTACATGAACTATGTAATGAAGCCACTATCCCAAGACCCTCATGTAAATATAACCAAACCAAATATGTGGGCAGCAGACAGTTAGACATTATGATGTATGATGTTGACAACTTGATGGACTAAGTTAGAATACCAAGAAGCAGAACAAGTACAAACACAATGAATACACAGATTGTAAACTAAGCCAAACTGAGATCAAGATACAGAAAAAGGTCTTGACTAAACATGGCTTTGCCAACTGGAAATATAAGAGAAAAACTGACACTAATATACCCTTGCACTCATAAATGTTAAAAACTGACATTTCAAATAAATGATACAATGATAGATGATATAATTCGTATTCTGAATATAATTTAATAATATAGAAAATAGGTTAGATCCTACCTTACTCCATGCAAAATACATTTAAGGTGGTATTTCAATATGGAATTGAATATGTGAAGAAATTGCAAGAAAGTTGGGTGAATATTTTATCTCAGAATGGGACATGAGTTTAGCAAAAATGTAAAGAAAGGCTAGACATAATTGACATTTTCCATCTCAGGCATTGTAACTGTCACCACTAGAAGTTGTATTTGTTCTTTTTACATGTTCTTTGTCCCTATTTAACATGCTTAAACTTTTAGGTTCTTGAACATATGGGCTGCAGTTATAATATGATATAATGAGCATGATTTTAGGAGTCTTCTATGTTTAGGTGTGAATCTGTAGGTCATTTATTTTAATGAATATTTTATAAATGCTCCACAATTTCTTATCTATTATTTTTTTGGTGTAACTTAAATTGCTTCCAGTAGATTGTTATTACACTGAGTGTTATAACAACATTTTTGTACAAGTATTTTGGGGGGGCATATGTCTTAAATTATTTGGGATAAAGTCCTAGGACAAAAGTTGACTCATCTAAAATAGAAAAAATTACCCTTCTAAATAAGCAACAAAAAACCAAACATATTGAGATATGAAAAGTTTGTTAAAGATAAAATTATATAACATGCAAAGAATAAAACAGCCCTAACCATTGCATATGCATATGAAAATGTACATGATGGTATCTTGGCACTTGTCATTAATTTGTTCTGGAACTCCTGACAAGTGCTGAAACTGACAAGTACCAAATGATGAAGCCCTTTCTCTTGCAGGGGACATTGTGACTCATACAAGTTTTATCAAGTTCAACGAGTCCTGAGCAAGTGCTGGGTGCTGAAACATATTTTTCTCATCAAAATGTGATAAGTACAGGGTTTGACAAGTTCTGAAGCTGATGAGCACTGAGGTGTGACTGTAAATGGAGTTTTATACTTTATAATACAAAAATAAAAATAACCCACATATCCAGCAATAGCGGGGGATTACATGTTAGAATGCACATAGAAAAGGATACCGTGCATCTATTAAAAACCAAGCTATCAAGATGTTTAGTACATTGTTTTAAAAAACTTTATTATTTTTAGAGAGGGTAAGGGAGAAAGGCAGAGAGGGAGAAAGACATCAATGTATGGTTGTCTTTCACCTGCCTCCAGCCACAGACCTGGCTGGAGACCTGGCTTGCAACCTGGTTACGTGCCCTGGCTGGGAATCAAACCAGCGACCTTTGGGTTCTCAGGCCGGTGCCTTATCTACTGTGCCACTAGCCAGGTTAAGATGTTTACTATATTTTAATAATATAAAATGCCATTTATAATTAAGCAAAAAGGCTACAAATATAAACTACATGATTCCAAATATAACCACCATATGTAAATACATGTAATGCATGTTTAGGCATAACTATGATTAAAGGACATATATAAAATATCAATAGCAATTGTATTAGATTACATATACTATTTCTTGTTGGTATTTTCTCATGTTTTCATAGCTTCTAATAGAAACATATATTGCATTTATATTTAGAATACATTTAATCATATTTCTCCCTTTGAACTATATGCAAAATAATGCCCACTTTATTTTTTAAATTTCAAAAGTAAGTTGTTGTCTGAACTTTTAAATACACATGACAATCAATATGTATGTCTTCTAATTCATTATATGCAAATCCAATAAGAAGATGCCAAATATTGCTGGTACTTCCTAATATTAGAACAAAATGAGAATTGTGTTAGAGCAAGTGTCTTGAAACCCAAGGAAAACACTCCCAAATTGTTTGTCTGTGAAGATAAATGCTTCTGCCTTTCTGCCTGAGAAGTACCAACTTAACCCTAACAACTCCATAAAAGTGAATGTGTGTTGCAGAACAAGGGCGTGTGAGGAGGAGAGGAGTTGGAGTATTCTAGTTAATCTGGCCTCGAAGACACACATTGGCATGTATATACAAAGAGAGTGCGTGTACACATTTCCAACACCCATATATGAGTTACATTTTGTGTGCATGTAAAACATAGGTGCCTGTATTTGAATTAATTTCACATTTAAATATATATATATATTTTTTTTAAAAAAGATTTTATTTCATTATTTTTAGAAGGAGGGGAAGGGAGAGAAGCAATGAGGGTGAGAGACATCAATGTATGGTTGCTTTTCATCTGCCTCCAGCCACAGACCTGACTGGAGACCTGGTTTGCAACCTGGTTATGTGCCCTGGCTGGGGAATCGAACCTGCAACCTTTGGGTTCGCAGCCCGGCGCCTTATCCACTGTGCTACCAGCCAGGGGGGCACATTTAAATATATTAAAGCTGTGTTCATACGTAAGGGTATTCATTATATGACACAATCAAATTTCTAAGAATAATTACATTCATAACAACATACAGGGAAATGAATGAGGCAGGTAATATTTATATTCTTGTCTAGTTGTATTAATTTTATAATCTGTGGGAAAATATGAACATGTATTTTTATATAAATTACTTAATATTAAAACATAGGGTTAATCTTTAAACAATGTACCAATTAAATAACTATGAATTGTTAGAAGGTAACAGAGTAAGAGTTGTGTTATCTGGTTTAAAATCTTAGAAAATAAATACATAGTTCAGTATGAAATAATATTCAAGTTTTATAAAATCAGTTGAGCCCATATAAATTTTTTTAGTCAATACATTTAATCTATCTTCATAATATTGATTTTCTTGGGTACCCATCCTCTCTCCAAATCAAATTATTTTTTGGACTAAAATTACAAAGTAATTAAATTAGAGAATTAAAAAATAATTTTTATAGTTCAGACTCAAATAACTGTAAATGTTTCCTCCAATTATTTGACCAAAGAAAGCATTAAGAAATATAAACTTATATTTTGATAGTAATAAAAATAGAAATGACTGCCCTGGCTGGTGGCTCAGTGGATTGGCACCGGCCTACAAACCCAAAGGTCGCTGGTTCGATTCCCAGCCAGGGCACATAATAACCAGGTTGCAAGCCAGGTCTCCAGCCAGGTCCACAGCTGGAGGCAGGTGAAAGGCAACCATACATTGATATTTCTCTCCCTTTTTTCCTCCCTCCCTGCCCTTCTCTCTAAAAATAACAAATAGAAAATCCTTAAAAAAAAAAAAAAAAAAAAAAAGAATTAAACTGTCTTATGGGCTGCATATCTTTTGTTATACTGTGAATGTGTACAGTCTGTCAATATTCACCTTCACTGAATATTTTTATCATGACTCCTTTCATTGTCTAATCAGCTTCATTTATTTTAATTTAATTGATTTTTTCAAGTCTCTCAACCATATGTATGAATTTATTTCATTACAGTTTGATATATTTTGCTACTTCTTGTTTGACTTTTTTCCTATAATGAATTTACATTAAAAAATTCTGCACACTACCATAAGTTTATGCTCTTAACACCCTTACATTAACAATCTGTTGCATTTTTCCTGTATTATATATTGAGATCTTCTTTACAGTATTTTGGGGGGAGTTGTAACTGATTTCAATTTCATTTAAATTGGTGTCTTATATTCTGTGTGTGTGGTTTTTGGGCATCTCCTTTCTAGTTTTTTGAACTGCTTTTAGAATAGAAAATGAAATCAAAACATTCACTCTACCATATGTGGTCAGAATTTTTGTACTATTATTGATATTCACCATGTCAAGAAGAGAAATATTTTAGTAGAGACACCAAAAGGCAGAAATATCACGGAAGTTGTTGATCAGAAGTTGATATTTACATGACACATTGACTGTGCCTGTTTAATTCCTTCCATAAAACTCAACTAAAATGACAACAGGGAATGAACTGATTAAGAATCCCACATCACAGAAGACATAAAAGAGCAATAGCAGTGGAGAAAGGATGAAATTTTGGAAACTGCAAAGCATATGAATGTTAATCAACCTACACGTCCAGAGACGGCTGAAAACTGGCAGCTTGCATTGGGGGACATGCCCAAGAAGCAAGCCTGTTCTTCTCCCAGACCCCAAAACATGGGGGTTGACCTCCTTGGCACAAGGTAAACATTTACCTTGGGACCCCACTGAGCCAGGGTGGGTGTGGCCCCCAGGACACCATGCACAGTGGAGGATGGGGTCAACTCTACACTGACAACAGAGACATGAACTGAGAGTCGATTTTCAGTAATGAGATCATTTATTTTCCCCTGTAGCCAAAGCAGGGCACCGGACACCTCTTCTCGAGAAAATACAGATCAGCCTAGAGAATCTGTAGACTCTGACCTTCTGAGCTCCACCCCCCCCCGCCCCGCCCTTACGAGGAGCTCTTTCTGACAAGATCCATACACATCCCTAAGCTTCAAGACATTGTAGTAATAATATTTCAACATCGTAAGGGAATGTTACTTTTGATCTAGGAACGTACTCAATCGAGTATAAAGAATAAAGCCATTTCCAGAATTGCACATTCTCAAACCTTCTTCATTGCCTTTACGCTCTTAAACCCACCTTGAAGCTTACCTCCTCGGCACAGGATTACTTAAAGGGGTGGTACTTGAACAAATGTGGGGAGAGGTTTCCTCTGAACTCCCCTTCTCTGCCTACAGACCCTCCAAAAGAACCCAGGCTGTCATACACCACCTCCCCAGGAGCATCATCACAGCAAAAGAGACTAGGAGTCAGCACTGCACCCAAACTTGGTCCCAAACTGCCATGCCTCCCATCTACCCTGCCAAGGGCCATTCACCTTGTCTAAACATCGCTGGCTCTCTGTGGGGCCGACATCCCGCTCCCCTTTCCCTACTGTGACATTGTATAAGCTCCCAACCTCACTGCTTTGGGGAGTATTCTTTTTCTGTTTTGCAGCAACATCCCTGTGCACATAATACTCAAATGAATAAACTTGTGTATCTTTGCTCATGTTAATCTGCGTGTTTGCAGTTTTTTTTCAGAGATGCCGCTATCAAACCTAGAGCTCTGAGGGCAAGTCCTTTCTCTCCTACAATGGACAGCACCAAAGTGAGGGCCTAAATCAAGGGAAAGCAAAATATGGTGCCCAGAAAATGGGAGGCCAAGGACTTTCCTAAATTCTGACTGACTGCAGGGGGCTCTGGGATGACAGCTGTACAGCCAACCCAGAAAGCATGTGGCCCAGGCAGGCAGGACCTGGAGAACACAGGGTTGCAGGAAGGAGGTCTGTCTCCAAGGGGAAAAGGTTGCCCAGAGATTAATGATTCAGCTGAAAACAGAATTCCCACAGGCATCTGATGTAAATACTGTATATTGAATTAATGAAAAGTTGGTAGGCTGAGGGAAGAAAAGTAGGTAGGCAGAGAAAAAAGTGTTTAATAATTTAAGTAAGGTAGGTCTTCCATATATAGAAATGCATAAACAAAGTTTAAAATTAAAAAATCAATTTTAAGAGAAAGTTATTTAGAGATGTGTAGTTAAATAACAGGTGAATAGGTCAAAGTGCTGGATTTCAGAAAATGAAAATTTGCAGTGAGGGGAATTAGAGCACAGAAATGCTACTTTATTATTTTTACCACTAGAATATTCTTTATTTCTTTCAAAGCAAATATATGTATGACCTGGTTATTTCTAAAATTTGTAGCAAGTTAAAAAATTAAAAATTAAGACTATGTTAAATATTACAGAAAACATTTTAAAACCCAGAGATGAGGAAGAAGTGATGCAGAAAATTAGACACTTGATAATTAGAACATTAATTTTGAATTAATTGGTAATTTGGAAATCAATTCTTTAATAAACTATTTTTAATTTAAAGATGATATATTAATAGGCAATAAATTATTAATAATCCCTTGCTTCCATAATTTTGAAAGCATATAAAATTATATATATTTGGTTGGTTTGTTAGACTTAGGCATTTTTTTTTTTAAGATTTTATTTATTATTTCCAGAGAGAGAGGAAGGGAGAGGGGCAGAGAGGGAGAGAAACATCAATGTATGGTTGCCTTTCACCTGCCTCCAGCCACAGACCTGGCTGGAGACCTGGCTTGCAACCTGGTTATGTGCCCTGGCTGAAGAATTGAATCAGCAACCTTTGGGTTCACAGGCTGGTGCCTTATCCACTGAGCCACCAGCCAGGGCTTAAACTTAAGCATTTTAAGACATATTCAAACTCTGCTTAGGAACCTCTCTAAAATTTGAATCTGCCATAATTGTGTCGGACAGAAAGATTTGCCACCATTCCTCATTTTACAGAATGCCCAGTTCTGGGACCTGTGGATAGCAGAGGGTCTCCAGCTATCAGCTTCCTCAGGGTCTGCTTCTTGTACAGTGGGCCACTTGCCCAAGGTCATATCCCTGCGGGGGCTAATGACTGAGACAAGGGGTTAAAGGCAAGGCTACTTCAGTCAAATGATGAGAACACTACCACTGCGCTAGCTGAGACTTAGTTAGCTTTTTCCTGGGCCCAGTCTTGCAATCTGCAGTGATAGAGAGAGAGTGTTCCTACAAGTAAATGTTAACATTCTTCAACATAGCCCAAGGGAACAATGTTAAGTCAATAAGAAAAAGTAAGGAAATGAGTTTGCATAAAATTACAAGCTTTATAGTCAACATTTTGGAAAAGTTTCTAATGCAAAAATAACAGTATATCACAATTCATTAAATACATTCATTGTTATGAATATCCATTGCATTCAGACTTTTCCCATTTAATTATGTTCTTGAAAAAAAATGTTTTCCCATCTAATCTATGTTTCTCAATGCTTGTACTCAAAGTCCAGCTCCAACTGGAGCTTTTCTGGCATGCTACACTGCCCACAGTTTGCTGTAAGTGGTCCTCCACTATGATTATTTTATTGTTTTCATGCCTATGTCACTCCATTTTGAAGACGGGAACTATCTTTATTTCTGTAATTCCATCATCTGTAATAATGCCTGACACACACTAATAGCTAAATAGATGTTCTTGAATCAGTGACTAAATGAGTGAATAAATCCATGATTGAAAGATATATGAGTAATTATAAAGCAATCTTTAACCTATTGCCATTCCTGACAGAGAAAGGAAGAAATGTAGATAATTTTCTTTAAAAGTAAAAAAGTATTAACATCAGTTCATTTTTCAAGAAATAAGAAATAAAGTGTTACAAAAGATCTTGGGCTTCATTTTGTTATCAAACATTAGTAAAATGGAAAAAAATAATTGGACCTCAGTGGTAAATTATTTGTATTATACCATTACTTAAATACACACATAGAACTAGGTATAAAATTCAACAGCTGATGTGAATTTCTGAGTATAACAGCATGTGCGTGAGAAACATAGCTTCTTTATCTTTTTCTGCCTTAACTGAATTTCTCCTTTGAGCCTCATTTCTTAGGGCTTCCCATTTCATATCAATACTGGTGATGAGACCATAAGGACTTAATATTTCTGGTTGTATCAGCATCACTACAATAATTATTAATAGTTTACACAAGTCTCAGTGAACAGTTTTGGTTCCTGTCCAGTACCTATTTTGGTTCAGTTGCTCTTTGCTACTTCAGTCCCATTCTTGGATACGCAGGAATCATTTGGCAATTCCTGCTCCATGGTGGGGGGCTGGCACCCTGTGCTGGCACCATGCAGCCATTTCTCTTTTGGGGTCTTGTCACATCCCGAGGGCTATATCTAGGAAATAAGGGCCAGCTCTCCTGTCTTCTTGGACACCACCACATTACCTGGATGCACAGGTAAAGGGTAGGTCTCAGCTTTCATGTTCCTAGCGTGCTTTAAGTACGCCATGAGCCTTGCCTATGCCCCTAGGAGCCCAAGCTCTGCTAAGTAACAAAGATTCTCTTACTTCCCTGTCTACTCTTTCTGTCCTATTTTTCCCCTCGGTATAAGTATAGAAGCAAACTACATCAACTGGGAAAAAGGCAACAGGAGAAAGGAATGGCCATGGTATAACAATCAGTTAATGTCTCAATAATACCTTTGATTTATGTATGGTTGTTTCAGGGGACATAGCAGGTGCACAAGCCAGACTCAGGAACCACTCCCTTTGTGCGAGAACGGGACGTGAAGCCAGGGGTTCCAGGATAGAGGAATCTGATTTTCATCATTTGGTAACAGGGGAATCATGATTGTTATGTTTAAAAATAGAAATGTCTCATGGTGGGTTTTCCAGTTTTGAAAGAAGCAGCTAGTGACTTTGGAAGGTGACCTGGAGTTGGGAGAAATCAGTAGGAGGCTACTGAATCCAAGATGGAAGCCAAGAAGACCTAACTTTTATAGAGATAGCATGGGTTTTTATAAACATATTTACTTAATAGTTTGAATATGTATTTAGTTCATCTCATGATTACATACAAGTTATCTGTTTTGCAGAAAATAAATCATCTTAGATATGTTATTTTGAATAAAAAATAAATTTACTCCTAAATTTTAAAATCTGAATATGATTATTAAGAGCATTTAAAGAACCTTGATGCTGATAATAAGTAAACTAATATAATTTATCATATTAAAACAGCTTTAGAACAGTATCTATAATTAATCTTGATGAATGAGTAGATCACTTATATTATCAAAATGATTATATCCATCATAGTAAAATAACTTAATGGCATTCCATTTTAGGAATGCATAATAATTAATTATCTGGGTTATTAGAGCAATTAGCATAGGCTTATATCTGCACTATCATAAGTAATTTGAATTTAATAAATTATATATTTTACTTTAGATTTATGAGAATTAAAAAAGTTAAAAACTATAAATAATATACTGATGTTATACTAAACATAACTAGAACTGACTTTTTAATGCAGTAAACTATAAGTATCATATAATTTTAAATTATCTTTATGGTTCAGTGTTTATTGCATCGAGTCTACACTTTCACTAAAATATTCTTTTAGGAAAGAAAGTCAACTGCATGGAAGGCAGCATTGTGAAAGAATACCATGAGCACATTTCCTCAGCAGCCATGAACTCCTCAAGAAACCATAATGTGAGAAAGAACCCCCTGGACTTTGGGGGATGCCTTATCGTGAACTTACTAAAAACCATCTAGTTTCCAAAATCAGCCTCTTTAAAAATCCTACTCTCATTGAACTCTGTAAACAGATTGGCCACTCCATCTTCTGGAACCTCTCCTCCCCTGGGTTTTGTGACAGCATTCTGCCTTGGCCCTCTCTGATACTCACAGTCCACCTGCCTGTCATCTATTTCCTGTCCCTTCCCTTACAGAATCCTGATGTGTCCATGCACCCAACTCTCCATACAGCAATTTGCTTTGTGACCAAAGTTAGAAGGTAAGACTTGCAGCCCATGGTTAGAGAAAAGGCTTTCTTTCTCTTTCCTACTGGACTTACACTTGCTTGCTGCAGACATAAACATGAAGGGAATAAGGCTGAGTATAAAACAGGATGGAACTGGAGAGTATTATGCTTAGTGAAATAAGCCAGTCAGTGAAGGACAAATATCATATGATCTCACCCATTATGGGACAATAATGAGCAAAACTAACAACAACCAAAACAGAACCAAGTATATGAATACAATGAATAGGCCTTCAGTGGTCAGGGGGAAAGGGGTTGTGGGGAGGGGGGAGGCAGAGGCAAGAAAGGGGAGCAGCTTAGACAAGAACCTAGTATAAAGGAACCATGGACATGGACAACAGGTGGGATTGACTTTGGGGGGAATGGG
>PVIW01000076.1:600000-861497 GCA_004026585.1 Noctilio leporinus
ATGTGTCAAACTTGATAAGGGGCATCAAGTCACCAGGGGTTACATCAACATGTCATTACAGCGGCAGAAGTTCAAGGGCTTCTTTCTGGTTCACTGTCACTCTACTTTCAGGCTCTTCAAATTAGATCAGTGAAATGATCTTGAATATCATCAAAGGTCTTAAAACCGAAGAGATTATTAGCTACTTTATACTCTTTTAATTGCTAGGCTTTACTTTTAGAGCAGTTTGAGACTTAGAGAATTTTGAGTCAAAAGCACAGAGTTCCTATACAACCCATCGCTCTCTGCACAATTTTCCCTATTATTAACATCTCCCAGTGAGCTAATATTGT
Source organism: Noctilio leporinus (assembly GCA_004026585.1). Taxonomy (NCBI): domain Eukaryota; kingdom Metazoa; phylum Chordata; class Mammalia; order Chiroptera; family Noctilionidae; genus Noctilio; species Noctilio leporinus. The sequence continues at coordinate 600,333 of PVIW01000076.1, forward strand.
ACATAATTATTACCTAAATAAAGTCCATGGTTTACATTGGGGTTCATTTTTTGTATTGCACTTTCTATGGGTTTTGACATGTATCCATCATCATAGTATTTTACAGAACAGTTCATTTGGAGGGGAGGAAGAGGGGGAAATGACATTTTTGTTTTAGTGTGTTTCGATTAGTTTATTATTACTCCTCAAGCTAAGATTTTTATATAATTTATTGAGGTGAGGGTACCTGATATCAAATTAATCATTTTCAGAATAGTTACATTTTGAAGAAAGTTCAGGTTCTGATTTCTAGATACCTGTTTTTGATTAAAATTTATGTAAGCAGGAAAAACAGCTGGTACTAGTACATGGAGCAGAAATGTCCATATAGAAAAGCTAGTTGACATGCGTTGCAAGCAGGAAGAGAGGTCTTTCAGAACCTTCACGTTCTTAGTAAGACTAGCGTATCCAGTCTTTCAGCTTCTAGTGGGAATTGGACTAGTTAGTGCTCAAAGTTTGGAATACATTTGAAGGAACTGGTACTTCTTCTCAAAAATTGCTGAATGTGCTTGATTTTTCCCCTTGATAGCCTGGAAAATCTAGCTGCTACCATGTTTCAGAATAGTATGTGTGAACATACTTACAAAAATTTTGAGGTCAGAATATCCTGTTAATCCTGTGTTACATTCAGAGTATTACCCTTAAGTACATTGAACAGATGTTAGAGGATATTTTTACATCTTCAGTAGGTGGCCATAGATGAAAGGTGTTTGTGGAAGAACTAATAAGACAGAAGGAGGGTGGAGGTAGAAGATGGGGGAGGGGGCAGAGAAAATACTTCAAAATTCAAGACAGGAAAGAAAAATCTCAGGAAACAGGACATGGAAAACTGATCTACTAATAATAGGAAGAGGGAGAAAAAGAAAAGCAGACAAAAATTCTATCTCCTTGTCCCTTAAATTAAAATTCATATTTCTTCCATATGGAACCAGAGTAAAGCATTTCTTCTTTTTGCACTGTTTGATTCAGTTTCTTCATTGGTTTTTGTTTCTCCCCACATTTAAGAGGCAAATTCCTTTATTGTTCATTCATCCCATTCTACTCCACCCCAAGTCTACTTTTATAGATCTCCTTCTCTTTCATTGTGGAAGGTGATGATTTTTTAAAAGACTAATTTAGCTCTCACTTGGCTTTATCATTTGCAATTTTTGGAAAATTAGACTTCCTTTCTCTTTCTCTTGTGTCTGAAGGAGCCTCTACAAGTGTGTTGTAGTTGAAATTCTGGAGGAATGTGTTCCCAACTCCCCACTGACTCTCTCAGAGTACTTGCCAGAATTATTTCGGAGCTTTTTCAACTGGAATTATCTTTAAAAGAGTTATTTATGAGTGCATGTCTGCTGCCAGATTCAAGGAGATCATGACTGCTAAAGGGAAAAAATTACTTTATTTCACCAAAGGATAGATGAGTAGCCTCTATCACCATTTGTAAGAACTGTGAGCACAGGTAGAAGAAAATGAGTCCCTGCCAGAAAGACACAAGTGGCCGTTGATTTTGAGTGCACACAAATGTAACAACCACCCCATTGACTATAAATATTTCTTTAGCGCCTACTACATGCCAGGCACTATATTTGGTGTGAGTTTAGAAGATGTAGCCCCTGTTATGCAGCTAACTGCCAAACAATCTAGTAGAGGAGAAAAACAAAAATCAAATTAAGCACAAAATAATTGCACAATTGGTTATTGTTCACCATGATGGAGAGTAACCGCAGAGGGAGGGACCTACCTGAGAGAAGGTAGTTAGTAGGGGGCTTTCTGAAATGGAAAATGAGAAGGAGCCAGCCTCTTGAATAGCTGAGAGACAAGCATTCTAGGCAGAAGGACCAACACGTGCAAGGCCTGGTATGGGAAGAGCTCCATGTGTTTAAGGAACAGAAAGGCAGTCAGTGTGGCTGAAGTGTGGCAAGGGAAAGAATGACTGGGGAGAAAGTGTCCCAGGAAAGCCAGTGAGCTAGACAGATGCACCAGTCTTGTAGGGAATATAGATTTCATTCTAAGTGATCAGGATCCATCCAAGAGTTCTAAAGGGGGTATAATGTAATCAAATTTACTTTTCGACAGCCCACTCAGGTTGTTTTGTGGGGAAAGTGGGAAAGTGGGAAAGTGGGCATGGCAAGTGGGCTCGTTAGGAGGCTGTGGCATGAGTGCAAGCAGGAGACCATCCAAGCTGGATGCAAGGAAATGTGACGCATTGAGATTGAGTCTACAAGTAGAGTCACAGACTTTTTCACGCATTGGTGTAGCGGTGGTATGAGACAAAGGGGGACTCAAGACTGACTCCCAGGTTTCTGACTTGAGCACCACGTGGGTGGCAGTGCCCACTTTTACAAAGTCAGGGAGGACTGGGTTGGGGTATGGTGGGCTCCAGAATTCAGTTTAGGTATGTACATATATATGACTTATTAAATTCTAGATGCTATTTAAAGCTACAGATGAGATCACCTGGAAAGATGGCGTTTGGGGGAAGAGAGGTGGTCTCAGGACAGACTCTTCACGAAGCCCTGTATTTAGAGGGTCGGGAGTCTGCAGAGCAAACTTCGAAGGAGAGGCCTATGAGTAAAGGGGAAGCCAGGAGGGTTGAGGGTCATGTGAACTCAGGTAGGACAATGTGTGGGGAAGAGTGGCCCATTGTGACAGGGGTTGAGTGACACACAGAGGAGGCATTCAGAGTTGGAAGCATAGAGCTCCCTTGCTGACTTTGACAAGAGCAAATTCAGTGGTGGGGAGGGGCAAAAGCTAGCTGGGGGGAGATTGAGGAGTGAGCCAAAATGAGGAAGTGGAGAGAGTGAGCGTAAATTAACTCTTGATTGTTTGAGCACCAAAAGGAAACACAGAAAAGGGACACAATGTGGAGGAAGTTAAAAATGGGAGATACTACATCACGTGTGTATGTAGTTGGTGGGAATGATTCAGTAGGGAGGGAGACAGCAGGGATGCAGAGCGAATACTAAGGGAATCCCGGAGAGGGTGTCAGAGGATGGGATCCAGGTCCCACGAGGGGGACTGGCCTTTGCTGAGGCAAAGCACACACTCGGAAGAAAGAGGAGCAAACAGGCAGTTTGATGGCGGGAAGATGAGGCTGTTCTCCTCTGTTATACATGTGGTTCCTCTTTATTGTCAGCGTGCGATGTGATGAGGTCACACTGGCTGACAACCAGGGGAGAGCAGGAAGCTAGGAAGAAAAAGGCAAGTCAGGTCAGGGAGGAAAAACAGTTTTCTTTTCAAATACACACACACAATAGGGTCGTCTGGAAAAGTTGAGTACCCAGTTGCGATTTGTTACCACAATTCAGCGGAGTAACTTTCTCCAGGGCTGCCTGGAGTGAGGATTCCTGCTCTGTCCGTGAGCAGTTCTTTCACTTGCCAGAATATATGTTCTTGTTCAGGCGCCAATAAAACAAGGTAGCTTTAGAAATGCCTACCAGGACCAGAGGCTGCCTGTGGAATGAAACCTGCCTGGGCCCCTGGGAACAAGGGATACCCAGCGAGTGCTGACTGAGTGGGAAATGGATGTAAAGAGGAATTTCTTCTCATTCTTCACCATCCCCTTCAAAGTACTCATTTCCCGCCCTGGCAGTGGTGACTCAGTTGGTTGGCGTGTCCTCCCATAACTGAAGAGTTGTGGTTCAACCCCAGGGCAGGGCACTTGCCTCAGTTGCCTGTACAATCCCTAGCCTGAGAGTCCATCCCCGATCGGGGAAGGCGTGTTCAGGAGGCAACCAATGTGTGCTCCCCTCTCAAATGCATGTTTCTCTCACTTCCTCTCTCTCTAAATAAAGCAAGGAAAGGAAAAATGTCATCAGGTGAAGATTAAAATGAAATTAATTTTTAACAATTTTAAAGTACTTATTTCTCCAATAATTGGATCCAAAGGTAGTTAAAACCTGCTTTCCCCGCACATTCAAGATTTGACCAACCAGAGTAAGAGATGGGGGAAATTTCTGCCTATTTTCTAGAGAAGGTTTTAGAGGATGCAAGTGCCATTATGTTAAGAAGAGGAAGCTGGCAGTAAGAGAAGCGGTGTTTCAGAGGCTGCCGTCAGGGTCTTAGTATAGAGGAATAGAGAAGTAACAACCACTTAACTCTCCATCCACAACATATGGGCAACCCCCCAGTTCCTTTGCTTTTATCCTCTCCTCACTCAGCCCTGATAAGCAGGCATTGCTCCCTAGGGTGGGGGACTCTCCTGGTAAGGGTCACTCACTGGTAAGAGGAAGGTCCTAAATGTAAATGAAGCTCAGGTTGGCCTGACTGCAGGGTGTTTGCCCATTGGGCTGTGCTGTTGGAGCTTTGGGAACCAAAGCAGGCTGTGGCAAAGGGGAGTTGGACCACGTTCAACGTGCTGCTGGGGGAGCCCCACAGTGACCCCCTGCTGCCCCCACATGTTCAGCAGGTCATCAGTGAAAGCTGAGGCTATTCCTCTGCCCCCCTCCCAACCCCTTTCCAGGAGAGCAGGAGTTTTTATGTGAACTAGGTAATTAAAGAGACAAAGGTCAGATGAGATCAACTTGGAGGTCAGAGCTTCTCTACTGTCTTCCTAAAAGCCAGAGGCTGGGGCTCCATCACACCCCTTCTCTCCTGAGAAGTTAGTGGAAGGGCAAAGCAGTGTCCCCCTCTCACATCTGAGATGTGGGAGACAATCTATCTAGGGCAGAGCAGAGGTTCCTAACGGGGGATCCAGAGCCTAAAGGGATCATGCAGATACTGTGTGCATGTTCACCTGTCTGGGGAAAGACTCCATGACCTCCTCAGGGCTCCCACAGGGCTTGCTACCCAAACCCATCTAAGAATTGCTGCTTCAGAGTGAATAGTCTTCCTAAGGAGCTAAAAATCAGAGGCAAGAACCATTGATGTTTCAGGAACATTGGAATCAAAATTTTAAATATTCCTTACTTACAAGAAGAAATATACTTCAGAGAAATAGACATAGTATACTTAGTTGACTCTTTGAGCCTTAGTGATTATAGTGAGGCGAAATGTCCTCAAACATAATTGACACACAGGCCACAGGGCCCAAAGCAGAGCCCTTGGTCTCACTGGAAAGAGAGAATGATGACCACACAAAGTAATAATTCCATGCTCTTAAATGGAGGACAACCAATAAATAAACAACCAACAAGATCTGTGCCAGTGACCATGCCAAGTGGAAGAACTTGGGGAAAACGTCCCCTGGATGTGAAGGTCTGCAGGTGGCTCAGAGGACTCAGCACAAAGAGAAGGTCTCAGTAAATTCCACACATGTCCCTCTCTTCCTACCTACCCACCTCTGTCACCACTGTGACGAATCTGTAATAAGTAAAGACATACAGTGAGAGGATCTTCCTATCTCATCCCCCAGAAGATTTCTTGTTGATCTGTGATAATCTTCATGCATTAGTTCCTTTTGCTGTGACAAAGTATCACAAACTGGGTGGTTTCAAACAACCAAAATTTCTTCTTTCACAGTTTGCAAGGCCAGATGGTTGAAATCAAGGCCTCGGCAGGGCCATTTTCCCTCTCGAGGCTCCGGAAGACTCCTTCCTTGTCTCTCCTAACTTCTGGTGGCTGCTGAGGCAGTCCTTGGCACTTTGGCTTGTAGTACCTCATTCCAGCCTCTGCCTCAAGCTTCCCATCGCCTTCTCCCCTGTGTGTATGCGTCTCTCTGTACAAATCTCCTTCTTCTGCTGAAGACATCAGTCATTGAATTGAATTAAGGACCCACCTTGATCTAGTCTCCTTCTTAACTTGATTACATCTACAGAGACTTTATTTCCAAATAAGCTCACATTCCCAAATGCCAGCAGTTAGAACTTGAATACATCTTTTAGGGGGATATGATTCAACCTACAACACTTCAGGTGCAGAAAATTCCTCTTCTAAACAGGAGTCTGCTGTCATTGAAGCAGTACTGTATAGAGGATAAAAGTAATTTATTTAAGCAACATTTATTAAGCCACAACTATGCATCAGGCTAGTCCCAGGCAATAAATGTACCATAGTGAGTAAGATAAACAAGGTACTAAAAAAGATAAACAAAGTAGCTGTCCTCATGAAGCTCAAAACACAGTGCAAAGACACTATGAACAAACAAATGAGCAAAATAACTTCGGGGGGTGGTAAGAACTATCATCCCAACCACATGGCAGAAAACTAAGTGGACCTCCTATGAGCAAACAACAGGTTCATATGTTGCAAAGATCTTGAAGCAAGGGACACAGGTGACAACACCGGGCCATACAATATGCCAGAGAAGCCCGATTGAAGGGACAGCCAAGGACTATCAGACCACTTTAGAGTTAGGAAAATAGAAACACAGTATGGAAAGGCCTTTACTCTCTCTACCATTTTGCCTTGAGAATCTTGCAGATATTCCTTGCCAGGTTTTACATTTCTATTTCATCAGAAATTCTTAGTAGCTTGACTCTGTTGCCACTCAGCTTCTTCCCAGTCCATCTATCTTTCAGGAATGTGTGACTTGCAACAGACTGAGAATGTCAGTTGAGGGGGGAAGATAAATGATAATACAATGGGAGTGTGCAGCCTCTTTACTAATTCACCGGAGCCGTTTCCAGCAAAACACTGCCTGCTATTTAAACAAACCCCTTTCTTCTGACAGATGAAAACACGAGGAAGATTTTATCCAGTCAGATGGTGAGCAGCTACCACCCTGTGAGGTGGCCTCGTTTTCTAAGGCAATTGACTGCTCAGGGACAGCAGGGAAAGGTGTTTATTGCAGGTAGAGTTCTGATCTTCAAAGCACTTGACAAACATTAACTAATTCATCTACCCTCACCCTGTGGGAAGGATTCATTCATTAGCTACTGTTTGCAGATATGAAACATGAGGTAAACAGCCAAAGTGGTTTTGCACAGGTTGACAAGGAAACTGTAGAACACCTAAGGAGAGAAACCAAGGAGCGTTTTCTCTAGGCTTCCTAGGGTCCTCCTTGGAGACCAGAGTCTCTTTGCATTCATTCTCAAACTGCTATTGAAAGACTTTCTCCATCAACTCAGGTGCCAGAGATAAGAATTCCTACATGCTTAGTCATTGATTGGGTCTACTATGAATGAGCTTTCCTATTATTAGGTGCCACCTCATGAGGTTAAATTTGTGGCAATTTCCATTACCTTTACATTGTGAGTGTGTGTGTGTATATAGGTAGATAGATAGATAGATATGGAGAAAGTTATTTTTTAATAAGAAATCAACATCAAGATAAGAGACCTTCCCAGGGACCCGGAGCCAATGATGTGTGAAATCAGAAGACAACTCAAACTCAGCCACACCCTATCAAATCCTTTATTTAGCCATGTCACATCTATGCTTTCTTGGCCACCTCCCCCCCACTTCCTTCTCTGCCTCACCAGATTCCTTCTACCAAGGCCAAGCTCAAGTTCCAAGATTTATGTTAGCATCTCTCCCAAAATTTATGTGAGCATCTCTGGTCACTAATTCTCTTTGACCTGACTCTGTTCCATGCATCTGTCTCTAGCAACAACTACATCTGTGTAGACAAGGGAACTTATCTTTAGGCAGGCAACAGAACTAGCCATTGAAGACAGAGTAAAGGAATAGGAACTGAGACCGCACCCTACATGAGGGAGAAGTGATGGGGATTCTGGCAAGTCCAGAGTTCTTACCCCATAAAGGGCAGCTATTTATGACTGATGGGTTGTTTTGTTTTATTTGGTTGGATTCATGCTTCCAGATGCTTGACTATTACATTTACTGGCTAATTGCGAGGTCTGTATGTAGTTATAAGTTCTGCTTGCTTGTCTTATATATTCTGAGCAAGCAAGTCACTTTTTTCTCCATGTTTATTTCCTCATGAGAAAAATACACCTAATGACGTTTCCCTCCTATTTACTTCACAGGGTTAATTGAATGTTACTTAGAGTTACTCAAAGAACATAAAAATGCCAGCTTATCATTCCCATCTTAAAGATTGCAGTAATGATAGCTTCTTTCTCAGTTTTAAGAAAGATAACTTCTTTCAGTTTTAATGTATTGCTCATCTTCCCTTTGAACTATTCCAGTCTTGATCTGTGGGAGGAAGAGTGGGATGCATTTAGAAACATTTATTAGCCAATGGAGAAACAACCTTAGGTGTAGTTTTTGATAGTAGACTCAGAACAAATAAAAATAATAAGACATCTATGTATGAACATTCAGCCCCATTCCTGGTGATTGTAACAATCATCTAGAAGTACTAGTAGGGTGGGCAGAGAAGGTAGAAAATGGAGCACACATCATTTCAAATCTCTAGAAATAAATAATAAATTTTATAGATACTGGTTTTTGAATGAAAGGAAAAAGAAAGAAAGAAAGGAAGAGAGAGAGAGAGAATAGATGAGTGCTTTCTCCAGTGTCCAGAGTGTCTACATCTTAGAAAAAACATAGTGAGAACTGTGGTTTACCAAATCTTATCTGTTGCCACCACGTACCCGCTAAAAAAGTCTCATACACTCCCCTGCTGGTGTGGAATCAGGAGGATTTAGACTAAGGAAAGTGTTTTAATCTTGGTGCCACTGAGACATCCAGTCAGATGGAAAAGAAAGGGGCAAACGAGTTGGGAGTTCCCCGGGCCGAGGGCTCTGGGACGGCCCAGCTGCTCTTTAGCAGCCTGGCTCTGAGGAGGGCCGCCTCGTGTTGCACAACATGTTCTCATCTCACTGTGACCCTGCTGCCTGGCTGGTCAGAGGGAGCTGGCAAGTTCCTGCCTCACTTCTTTTCTGCTCTGGAGGCAGATAATTAGTGTCTCATCACTGAGGGGTTTGCATTAGGTTGGGTATTTGAGGGAAGACCATTTATCTTAAGAGAGATCTACAGTAGAGATCTGTGTTAGTAACAATGGTTAGCACTTATCAAGTGCTGGTCACATTTTGGACCCTGTTCCTAGTCCTTAGTATATTGATAGTAATTTATTTAGTCCTCACAACCATCCTAGGATCAGAACCAAGACTGAATTCTGCATCCTATGCTTACTGTTTGTCTGACACTGAGCCTACCCAAGCTGCTTGACACCCCTGGGCCTCTGTTTGCCAATCTATAAAATAGAAATAAGGATTGCTCCTTACTCACAGGGTTGTGGACAGAATGGAAGCAGTAACACTTATAAAACGTTCAATTGCTTACTATGAATGTTTTCTTAATATTGTCAATACCAGCCTTGGCTGGTGTGGCTCAGTGGGTTGGGCATATTCCCACAAACTGAAGGATCACTAAATTTGATTCCAGGTCAGGGTACATGACTGGGTTGCAGGCCAGGTCTCTGGTCAGAGGTTTGCAAAAGGCACCCAATCAATGTTTTTCTCTCATATCAATGTTTCTCTCCCTCTCTTTCTCCCTCCCTTCTCCTCTCTCTAAAAATATATAAATCAAATCTTCTTTTAAAATGCTCTCACTACCATCCTTCTCTGTTCCTTTCCTGGTGTGCCTATTATACACTGCCAACTCCGAGAAGGCTGATGTTTTTCACTGTCCTATTTTTGGTCCATGTCAGACAGTCATAGATTTACCAGATGTCCAGAGTACAATACTTCATATCTATATGCCTGATATGGAGTCAAGCAGGTATTTTCTTAATGTCATTGTGGTATCGATGTCAGTAAAGTCTTAAAGGCATGCTCCAAGGCACGTCACTGCATGGAATATGGTCTGCTTGGCACTTTGTTGCATACCAGCTCTTCTGGGAAGCACTGAAATGTAGGAGAGGTCCTCTTGCCACCATGTTTGGTAATACCTAAATGACAGTCCTGTATATTCCCAGAGATTCATATTTAGCCCCTCTCAGGCTACAGAGCACAAGGAACTGAAGTTGCCTATTTACTTTCTAGCTCTCGTATTAGAATAGGAGCAAGCTGGAGAATAAGGACTATGTCATAATTATGGTTATATTCCCATGGGCTAGCACACTCCTTGACATGCAGTAATTGCACACTGTAAATGTTGGGTGGGCTCATCCATAAAGTGAAATAAAGCTGGCAATCTCCTTTACCCATGTGGCCATATCTGTAGTTTTGTGAGGGGTAAATAGTTTTCAATGTCTAAGGATGCAAGGACTGTGTTCACCTATGCAATTGCAACAAGGCATCATTTCCTCCTCATATCTTAGCTGCAAACCATCCAACTCCCCATCACGTGTCTCTCCATCCTGGCTGTCTCAGCCAGGTATAATCCAACCTGTCTATTCAGAAACTCAGATACAAATCACAGATCCCTCTAGTCGCAGCTTTGGGCAAGGGGACTAGGTGTCACCATTTTCCCTAACTACCTCCTGACTTGTTTTCACCATCCAGAAGTCCTTCCTGGCGCCATTTGGAGGCTTTTTCTCTCCGCCCAGACCCCAGATTCCATCTTCTCAATTGCCTTTTTTAGAATAGGGCCTTGGGGTTGTGTTCACTCTACCAGTACTCAGTGAAACATCAAGCATGGAGTTTACTTTTAACTCTGCCCAAGTAAGAATTCTTCCAATTAAAGAAGATAATATAAAAGCCTAAAAGTAGTACAGGCAATAAGTGTCAGTGAATCTTCTTGACCAAGCGCAAGCAATCCCCTGGGACATTATTATAATTCCTGGACCATGATTCTAACATGTGGTTTTAAACAAAAGTAGGCAGGGAAGTAACTAGGCAGCATGGGTCGCCATGCACTTATTGTGTGCGCCTGGCAGCAGAGGACAGAGAAGCAGGCCTCTGAGTTTTGCTAGCCATGCCTTGTGACAGTACATTGATTCCTGAAGCATAAAGAATGCTTTATAGAGCTGAGCAGAACAGGCTCTCCCCAGATGGAGCATGCTGCCGCCAGGGGCTTTCACCAGCCATCAGCCCTGCGGGATGAGCTAACCATATCTTTACAAAGATCTCATCTTAGAAAGATCAGAGCTCGGTAATCTGGGTCCAATAGAATAAGAAGGTGTGATTTCCACTAATTAGATGACCAGAAGATGCACTGTAATTTACCTTTGCTTGGGACCAACAGCTGGCATGTTTTACATTTAATTTATTCTCAGAGATTGATTTTCTTTATTTGATTTGCCTCCTCTATCAGGCTTTCTACTAAGCTTGACCATTAATAACCACAGCATTCTTTGAAATTTCCTTAAGCAGCACACCCTGGGGCTATTTGTTTCTGTGAATTAGAATTCTTAATTCTCTAATGGGAGCAGTGCTTGATGTTTAATTTCCCCAGTGCTGAAGGGCTAATGCAAACAGCACTGCCCACCGGCCTATCAGCTCACTGTTATGCACTGTGATCAACCAATTCTAAGAATCCCAACAGCTGGTCTACGGTGAATCTCCCCAAGGGTGTGGCTCCTGCCCCAAAGTGCGGTAACATAAGTCTGGCTACCTCTGTCTCAGGTGCATTTTCCTTCTAGCTTTGCTGACGGTGCCGGGGCATTTGCTGGGGGCCAGGTACAATTTGTTGGCAAGCTGCGAGAAGGAAAGAATTGGAATACATCTCATTTCCGTGACATGAGGAACTGTACTGTCCAGGAGGGCTGTATGTATGGGAGGAAAATCAGGACTGAAAAAGATCGTTTGGGTGTGCAGCTGGAGAAACTTCTCTGACCAGTTTAGAATGATTTAGAATGATTCATTTCCATGGAGTTTTGAACTCTGAGTTCATTTCTAATGATACTTGCCAATCAATTTTAAGTGGAAACAGCTGTGTGTCACTCACACTGTCCCCCTTCAAACACTGGAAAACTATACATAATTCAAACCATTCACTCCACCCCTAAATCTACTCACACTGCTCTTTCACAGGGATCTGCCGCTGGCTCTGTTCTGCAAGGTCAACCCCTAAATGGGGGCAGGTCGGAGGGAGAAGGGCCAACACACACATTGGGGAGTGGGTGGTTCACAAATAGGGAGGAGCGGGATCCTGGCATCTGCTGGGCTAGAGCAGCTTGTGACCCTCAGCAGCAAGGAGGGTGAGCTGCATGAGGTAGCCATAGTCCTGTTTCCATTTGTCCATACTTGTATATGGACAATAACAATGTGCTAACCAACTATGCTGCCTGCTAGGGGTAGAAATGAAAAAGTGCAGGCCCTGTTCTCAAGGAGCTCATACAGTCCAATGGGAGAAAGTGACTTAAGAAAGGCATGACCCCCCCTGCGCTCCACCCATATGCACCCATATCCTCAGTTCCACGAAGAAGAAAGTTTCAGCAGTGGGATCAGTGCCGCGCCTGGACTGGCACTGTCACTAACTGAAGATGGGCCCTGCCCATGTGCAATCAGGGAGCACATGGTACCATCTGCCTCTCTGCCCCATGATCAGGTATTGCCTAGGAATGGCAGGTCCACTCGGAAGGCTGGCACTGTAACCAGGGCCATGGTCCAGGATAGTCTAGGAGAAGAGGGTGTGCTGCCTTTTCTCCACCCAGCATGGAAGAAACAGAAAGAACCAATGCTTCCCCAAAATCAAGAGGCCAAAACATTGTGAACTCTCCTTCATTGCCCTCAGGATTTTGGGTTTCTCTATCTGTACAATAAGAATAACACTTGGAACATTTTGGGGGAATTTAGGGAGAAAATAGAATTGTTGGTCTTCTGGGGAGAGAGTGTGAAGGAAATCTTGAAATGGGGAGCACAGTTGCTGGTCATGGTGGCTGCCAGGATGGAGCAGGACGGTAGCTTAAAATGGCTCTGCCAATTCCATACCAGCTAGGCTTGGAGTATGTCCTGTGAGTTCACATGGAGCTTTGTTCCAATAGCTCCAGGGGGACAAAAATAATAATAATAACAAAGGAGGCAGGTGGGGACAGTTTAGGATCGAACCCTCTCCCTCATGGATCCCTTGCCCTTTTTGAGTGGCTGGATGGCCATAAAATTAGCAAGACACTGAACTGAAAGTTTTTCATTCACAGCAGAGCTGGGGTTCATTTCCTTTAACTGCAAAAGCAATAGTCCAGCCTATGTTGAAGGACCATGCTGAGGATTGCCTGTGAGGGGCCATGTGAAAGAGCCGGCATGGAGGTGAAGGAGGCATTGGAAAGGACAGGTGTACACCTAAGACAAGCTTGTTCTCTGGGATGGGTGGTGGACCGGGGATCTCAAATCAGCATCGAAAGAGAGGAGATCATGGAGCACAAGCTGCCATAGTGGTCTGAGTCCTGGTCAGAGGTGTGGGAGTGATATCAACCCCAAATGCTGGATATCATTAGAAAATAGGAAGCAGCCACACTGAAGGAGGAAGTGAGCTGAGGGACTTGGCGTCAAAAGTGGGCAGACGTTCTAAGAAACTGGGATTTCCACCCCAAGGAATGAGTGGCTGGGAGTAAGCTACAATGCATTACTTCTCTGTCAGCTGCATAAAACAGGGTTGGTTTTCATCCACTGGACAGAAGGGCAAGATGATGGAACAGATGGCTTCACTAAGCCCCATCTCCTCTTTGGGCCTGGTGAGCCAGTGTCCAATTAGGACAGGTCATTTTTATTGCCCTGGTGTGACATCAGCAGCTAACCTGTTTCTCTCCTTTGGAACAGATTCAGAGATAGTCAGATGGAGGTTGGAGCAAAGATGTGGGAACAGCTCTTTACAGGCAAATGATCATGCTTGCAAAAACATTAAAGCCAGACCTTTTTTTTGGTGGTGTTTTTGTGACATTACAATTGAGGGTCAACTTTTTGGCAACCACTTCTGTTTTTTCTATAAAGTTTATTCCTGCTTCTTTCACTTGCGACTGGATTGAGCCCTGTAGCCAGGCATTCTCAGTCATCAATCACCACCACCCACCCACCCACCCACACAGCAATGCTTGTTCAGCAAATGAAAGAAGTAGGTTACAGCATATCCTCTGACATTGGGAGAGAGCAATTGAGTATTTCCCTGGGAACTGTAACTTAAGAAAGACTTATCAGACCAAATTGTCAGCATTCAGACTGTGTTCCTCCATGAAGACTGGTACCTAAATGCTTTGTTTCACCTTCTGGTACACAAATAGAAGTGTCTCTTCCCTCAAAAGGTCTAACTCATATAACTATTTCCCTATTGGATAGGAAAGTATGATGTATGTTCAAACTACTTTCTAAGGCTGAATTTAGGAAGATCTCAGAGAAACTAAATATAGGGTGACAATCCTCACTTTTTGGTCTCATAATGTTTTGAGTTGGTCTTGAGTACAGAGGGGATCAAAGTCAGCTAGAGGAACAGGTAGAGACAAAAACACATTCAGTACATAGTTCCTCTCCCCAATATTGTTAACACAATCAGAAGAGACATTTTTCCCAATATTTTTATTGTATGCGCAATAAGCATGACATACCACCTGCTTCTAATACAACTTGACTCAATCCTAATCCTCCCCATTACTTTTGTCTTGTTCTGCAAGCTAACATGTGTAGGCACTGATGGCAGAAGCAACTAACCTGTCCAGAGGTCAAGTCTGATTTTATCTGAGTCCTAGAAAGGAGTTTTCTGAAAAAATTGAATTTTGATATTGCGGAAAGGAATTTTGAATTGGAATAAGAAGCCCTGGGGTCAGCCAGGCATCTATCACTTAGTTGTATGCCCTTGAGCAAGTTCTTCTTCCCTATGCTTTTAATTTATCTATAAAATAGGAATACGCACTTCATGAAACATGTTTGGAACATGTAAGCTGGTATGTTCTCATTTAACTCTTAAGTGCAATACAGTTGTATAGTAAAACATGATATTTACATGATTTTATTCCATTAAATTTCTCAACTAACCAAGAAAGAATCATAACCAATAGGGAAAGTGGGCACATTAGTTTATTATTGTGGTATATTTACAATTCCATCCCAAAATAATATTCCATTCCACTTCACCAGCCATATAATCTCTTCTCTTGATAGACCCAAAGTATCAAAATCTGGACTATCAAGGCATATTTGTTTTGGTGTCTGGTTATCAGGACTATTTCATTGTTTTTTCTGCTCACTGAGATATCCTTCTCTTTATTATGAACCATTGTATAATCCCTCCTACATAAGACAGAGATGCTGGGCAGCTAGGAAGAGGCTTGGTTGTTCATACATTGTTGACTGGCAATTATATACAAAATCTAATATAAGGGAAGTGACTCTTAGAGAAGTCATCTTCATCTTTACTTTAGGGGGCAGGGTATTTATACTTTCAATTACACATTTAGGATGGGCTTGGCCAGCTTCATCAACACATCCATAAGAGCGGGCTAGCTTAATCAACATATCCTGTTGCAGTTCTGCCCGAAGTTCCAGTGTGCATTCTAGCTGCCTCTGTATCCTGACAAGGATAGTGAGCTGGAAGCACAAAGTATCCCTCTCTGAAACTGGCACAAACCTAGATTCCAAACTGGGATTTATTTAACTGTGAGACCTGATGGTTTTGTTTTTGCAAAGGCCACACCACCTCCGCATCTCACCCCAAGCTTCTCAGCTCTCGTGTTGGTGTGACTGTAGCTGACACTTCCTAGCAGCCCCAGCTTTACATGACTTCCTTCCAGAAGGGAGATTATTACACAGCCTATGAGAAAGGAAGAAAGTGCCCACTGGAAACTGCTCCTAGTCTACAAACCTCATTTGCAAGCCAACTCAAACTAGTTGGCAAATCATACATTTTTAGAATTAGAACCTTCAGACTTCCTTTCTAAGCTGTGTGAAAATGGAGACAAAAGAATATTGTCCTAAATCTTAATGCACATTGAGGGTGGCACAAGAAACCCTTTCCAGTTGACTCTGAAACATCTGTCAGTTCAGTACCACCACAGCAGACATTTCGATTAAACCAAGAGCATGAAATTATAGTCTTTACTCCCTCTAAGACAATATATGTTTTGTCTGGCCCTGAGCCAGTTCCTGTGAACAGTACAACCTTAAATTAAAAAACGAGTTACTCAAAAAGGAGGCTAAATTGTCTGGCCAGAGCTCCCTCAGTGAAAGAACCAACACAGATGAAGTAGGCATGATTTTAGGAAGTAACGGGATTTCCAGAGACAGACATTTTTTTTTTTTTTTTCTGCAACTCTCACCCTTGGAGAAAGCTCAAAAATGTCCAACCAGGCACATGACCAGATGCCCCATGGAGAGGTCTAGTGGGAGTTTCCATGAACCAGACCCAAGCAACGGCTGAGAACATTCCTTGCTTTTTTCCAACCTTTTCCTTTAAAGACAGGATTAGATATCCCCAAAAGTCCAGATGAGATATAGAGAAACAAAAGATTAAGAAGCTGTGCCTTTAAAGGAACATCTGTTTATGCACCCTAGAGTATAGAAACTTGAGAAGAAAGGGTCTGGGATTCCCACACTCAAATGCAGAAAGGAAACCCTCATCCTCACTAAATAGAAACTACTAGAGAAATCATAAAACCAAGCCTGGGTCAGGTATCCAGGGGTTGAGAAAAATGGGGACTTATTTGAAAAAAATTAAAAATCTATTGAGCCCAAATTAAAGTTACTTTATTTTGCTCTTATACTTCCTTTTTATTTCTATGAGAAACTTTTCAGGAAAAGAACAATTACAAAGTACAATTATGAAGGCACCCACTGGTGTTTCCTTAGCCAGAAATCAAAGAGAGGAATACTGTTAAGGACATGGGATTGATTCCTACTCCCCTCCACCTCATTATCTGGCCCCAAGCGAGGCCTCTAGCCATCCCAGGCCTCAGATGACTCACATGGCAGGTGGGTTGACCTTTGAATCGGAGGGATGTTAGAAATCATCCAAGAACACTGATTTATGTATTCAGGGTTTAGGGATAGAAACTCTGGTATGAATGAAACTTGAAGGCCAAATAGAATCTCAGCAAACTGAGGGAAGGAGAAACTGCTTTCAAAGGAACATGAAGACCTTGCTCATTTATAAATGTCACGAAGTTGGCTAAAACAGATTTAGATCCAGTAAACTCTTTAGAGATTTTCTACAATCCCTTTGTTTTTACAGAAGGGGGAAAAATCTGAGCCTGGAGAAGCTGAAATGACTTACAAAAGATCACCCTATTCAAGTTACTGTCAATGTAAGAATTCAGGTGTCTGTTGTGGGAGAGGCTGAGCAAGCCAGGGGGAGCCAGGCTAGAGCTCAGAAACTGTCACCATCACCCCTTGAACATGACCATGCTCAGTGCTGCTGAGGCCTTGGGCCATTGAATCCCTGCAGCTCTGAATGATAGGTGCCACCAATTACCTCCGCAGCAGGCTTCATGAGCTTGGGACCAATGGAGTTGCAGAGAAACCCCCATTCAAAAGTACTTTGGTCACCATCTTAAAATTTGTAGTAATTTTTTAACAAGGAACCCCACATTGTAACTTTATACTCAGCCGAACAAGTTATATAGCTGGCTCTCATTCTCTCCATGTCATAGATAGATCAACAAAGGCTTAGAGAAAGTGAATGACTTGCTCTTGACCCTGGCCACCCATGAAGATGGGGACACAGAATCAGCAGGCATTGTGAAGGTGGAATGAAGGGAGGGGCTTACAAGGATGCTGTGCTTTCAGGACCCCTTTGGGATTTACCTTCTTCTTTTGGCCTCAGATCTTTCTCTGCTCTGAGTAGAGTGACCAACCATCCCACTTTTCCTGGGACTATAAGGGACTCCCAGGATGAGGGACTTTCAGTGCTAAAAATCAGGCAAGTCCCAGGCAAACTGAGGTGAGTTGCTTAGCCTACAGCTAAGTTGCAGGCATGGAGCTACAGAGGCTTCCCAACCCTTATCTGTCATGCCATGTCCTATGCCCACTTGGTCACATATAGGTCCCCAAATGCTAAGCATACCCAAAGGGCAGGCTAAAGACCCTAATCCAGGTAGAGGATGAGAAGCCAGCTTGCTTCTGGGGACTGGGGACCAGGCAAGTGAATCCAGAGAGACAGTCTGCTTGGTACCCAAGCCAGGGAGGACTCAGTGTGGATGCAGACAGCCAAGAGCAGAAAGCAGCCGGCTAGGGCAGAGCCCCAGGGTATAGATCAAGGACTCTTCAGCATATTCACTTTGTGACATTGAATAAGTCACTTTCCTAAGCCTAACGGTCCTCACTTGGAATATAAAAAACAACACTAACCCCATGACGTCACTGTCAAGATGAAAAATAATATATATAAAGTGCACAGTTTCATTTCCATTTTTGTTCATTTAAGTTCATGTCCATAAATATTTATAAAAGCCTGTTATGAGCCAGGCTCTGTGGGATGGACTGAGATTTCTCCAACCCTTGTGGAACTAACCAAGGCGTGCTAATAAATGTTTAACAATCAGCCATTGAGGAAAAAAGTGGATATTGCTTTGTAGCATATACCAATTTCCGTGGTGTAAATAGTGCCACCCTGGCTGGTGTCAAGGTACCAATACAGAGCTAGGTAGAGATGTGCGTAATCTGCCCTGATGAGCCTACACCAGCGAAGACTGAGCTACCCACTATTAGAAAGAATGAACTATGGCTCCACAGGTGTTATAGAAGGGGGAAAGGGAAGGGGGGACATCTACTACATAATTTCAAACAGAGAACATGAATGACCCCTTGAGGAAGTGAGATTTCTGAGATCTGAAGGGTAAGTAGGCATAACCACAGGCAGGAAACAGGTTTGCAGGCCAGGAGGAGAGATACAGAGGAAGAAAGAAGAACATTTGAGGAAGGCCTGGAGCAGGGAAAGACAAGGCTGTGGAGGAGCAGAAACCAGAGAGTGCAGAGGCCAAGTTCACCAGGTTCCAGAGTTGGGTTTTATGCCAAGAAAGCCATAGCATAGGACTTCTATTTTAGAAATATCACCCTGACTAAAGTGTAGGAATGTGTGGGGCAGTCGAAGATATCCAAGGAGGCCAGGACATGGCAGCATCCCAGGCAGAAGAGGCCTGGTCCTATATATTTGTTTCACAGGCATTTATTGAATTTGTGCCACATGCCTATTACTGTGTTAGGTCCTGGTGATTCACCAACAAGAACACCAAGCTCACCTTCATGGAACTTACAGGCAAGTGGAGAAATTGTTTTAAGATAATATAATAGTGAACTTTAGAGTTCACTATTTAGCAAAACTTTAGAGTGTTTGCTGCATTCTGGACATGGTATTGGCACTTTATATGCATTATCTCATTTAATTCTTGCAATAGTTCTAGGGGGCAGATGTAAACGTGAGCCTTGAGCGAATGATTAGGCAGTTAAATGGAAGCATCTGGTGTCAGCTGGACAATGGCCTGACGGTGCTGGAATGATGGCAGAAGGGGCCTGGGAAGCCACCAGCCTCTGCCAACAAAGGTCTGCCCCTGCCCAGGGCTGTGCTGCCCCACTCCTCCTCGTGGTGCTCCTGGGGCACATTCAAGCTTCCAAGAAGAAAGCAAGGCTATAGTGTGGCACAGTAAGAAAAACAATGTCCCTCTTTGTCAGTGTCATATTTGGGAATTTTTTAAAGGAATTTCATTTTTATGATTTTTTTAGATCATTCACACAAAGAGAAAAAAATAATAAACGTTCACAGTCTGATTAAATCAGCAACTAGAATACACCACAGAAGGAAGTGTTGTTAGACTTCTTTGTTCATTCTCAAAGAAATGTGAGCTTGACAAATAGCAAACATTCCTCTCCCGCACTCGACAGAGGAGAAACTGAGACTATCCAGGAAAGCAGTTGAGGAGTCAGTGCTGTGATGAGTGGTGTGTCTGCAGGCCCACCATTGATCAGAGGCATACTGCTTTTTACCTTCAGTCTTTTCCTACATGATGTGCTGGGGCATCAGTTTTGATCGTCATCAGAACTGATCTCCCTTAACCAGATCTGTCAAATTTTCCAAAATATTTCCTTGAGACCATTTCATACTATGGTACTTACATTTTCACAGGCAGTCCCTTCCTTAGACATTTCTTCCTATCAATTCCCCTCCCACAACATTCCTATCTTAAAAAGAATGAAATCGTAAGCTTTTATCAAGTCAACAAAAATTGCCTTCTGGACTTAAGGGCAAATAAACCTGGTTCAAGTTCTAGTTTTCACCACTTAGGAGCTGTGTGACTCTGAGAAATACAACTAACTTCTCTAAACTTTGGTTTCTGTGCTGTAAAATGGTATTGCCTACCTTATATGGTAGAAATAAGTGAGGTAATGAATAAAAATTTAGCACTCAGTACATCATTTACTGTCATCATCACCATCGTATCTGCTGCTGCCTAGCACAGTAAGTGTGCCTCAGTGAGAGGGTCATCGGCTAGAGCATGGTGAGGAGCCTCAGAAGAAATGCCTACTGGAGCTTCTCAAAAAGTTGCCCTCCACCTTGGCTGGTAGCACAGTGGATAAGGCGCCGGCCTGCGAACCCAAAGGTCGCAGGTTTGATTCCCGAGCCAGGGCACATAACAGGTTGTAAACCAGGTCTCCAGTCAGGTCTGTGGCTGGAAGCAGGTGAAATGCAACCATACATTGATGTCTCTCTCCCTCTCTGCCTCTCTCCCTTCCCCTCTTTCTAAAAATAATGAAATAAAATCTTTAAAAAAAAAAAAAAGTTGCCCTCAACTCACCCTTTCCAACCTAGCCAAATGACCCACATTAATTGGCCTTTAGAATTTTTGAGCACATAGATATTTATATAAATGCTGTCACCTTGTCTTGTCACTGCCTAAGCAAAGGAAAGCGGAATCTTTTCCTTACTCCTCAAAATGAAATATAATTTTGACATTTTGTCCAGGATTAGATTTCAAAATATAAAGTATTCTCCAAAGTTTTTATCCATAGACCCAAATCAGTTGGCTGACTCCAAGTTATAAAGTTATAAATGTAGCTGAGTAGTCACCAACAGGAGGAACTAGAATGCCGAAGAGTATGTGTATTTGTGAGTGTGTAAGACTGTGCATGTATGTGAATGTGTCAGTGTGTGTGAGTGTATGTTATATGTGTGTTGGGATGGGAAGGTTAGTTGTGATCTAAAGGTGGGGATGACCTTCACCGTTCATCTGGGTTTACAGGTCAACGGCCATGAAAAGATCTGTGTGTTAAAACCAAGGCATTTAATGCCACTGATTTAAATTTTAATACGAATATAAAAGAAAAATGGGGGAAGGGAGGTTGTTGACCAAACTTTAAAAAATTACTGATAAGAGATGAATTTTGAATGTCTGAGGGAACATGTTGGGAAAGGTCATTATTCACATTATTTTGTTGAGAAACCTCAAAGAGATTCAGCCTTATCAGCAATGATAACAGTAATTTATTGGCCTCTCTAAAGATAGACCTCTGCTATCTCAATCTGAGCCAACCTTGGCTGGACTTTTATTAAGTCTGTCAGCTTGAAACCAAGTTCTTGACAGAGGCCCAAATGAAGCCATGTCTAAACAAAGCATAAATGTCCCCTCTTGTCCCAGAGTACAGCTCTTACAAAACTGCAAGGGATTAAGAGTTTGGGGGCTCCCCTCTCAGTTCCACATCTCAGACAAACTGGGCAATCCCCTGTTAATTCGAGTTTCTGCTAGAGTTAAACAAAAGCATTTCCCAGGCACAGCCATTAAGGTGGGTGTTTCCTGGATGGGCTGGCCGAATCACAATTCAAAAGATTAACCCCATGGATAAGATTTTCAAGGCTCTTTCTTATCTTTCTTTTCTCCCTGAGGCCATCTCTCTATTTGGTAAAAATCTCATCTGTGGACGGGAAACAGAAAAAGAAGAAAAATGTTGAAAATATTCCACTTTATCATAGGCAGACCTGTATAAACCAATGGGCAACTAAGAACAGACTGTATGTAGTTGCTGTCTTCCCACGGAGACCTGAGATATCACCCAATCCTCTGCTCAGCTGACGCTCAATATAAATGTTTTCTGCAAACTAATGCCAATAAGCTCCCAGTGGAGCATTTTTGGTTTAGCTTTCAGAAGACTGCCCTAGTGTGAATAAAGTTCTTCTCTTAAAAAATGAAGGAACCAGCCCAGGCTGGTGGCTTGGTGGATTGGCGCCAGCCCCTGAATCCAAAGGTCGCTGGTTTGATTCCCAGCCAGGGAACATAACCAGGTTGCAAGCCAGGTCTCCAGCCAGGTCCGTAGCTGGAGGCAGGTGAAAGGCAACCATACATTGATGTCTCCCTTTCTTCCTCCCTCCCTGCCCTTCTTTCTAAGAATAATAAATCTTTTTTAAAAAATGGAGGAAGCAGATTTTTGAAATCACCTCTTTGGGATTTTCAGGGGCAATATCTGTGCTTTCCAGAATTTTGCCCTTTTTGGCCTTTGAGGGAGGAAAGATAGGCCTAGAAAGTTCTGCAAGGGAAACCCCCTGAGTGCACCTACAAAATGGAGGCAGATTCTGGCTTGCCATTAACTGGGTGACATGGAGCAGGTCATTTATAAACAGTCCCTTGAATCTGACTTACATGTAAACAGCAAATAATAATACCTTTCCAAAGTAATTATCCTCAAAAGCAGGTCTCACTGTGTCTCAACTCTGCTTAAAACCAGCCACTCCTTATTTCCTATAAGGTGGCATCTGGGTTCTTAGCCTGGCATTCCAGTGTCTTCATGGCCCATCGCTACTCAGTCCCCCTCTCAGTGCCTTTGGTATAGACACACTCCAAGAATACTCAGTATCTCACTCTTTCCTACCTCTGCTCCTTCCACATGCTGCTCCTGACCCCAAAGGCTTCTCCCCTCACCCCAGCTTCCCCCACCACAAAAAGACACCCAGAAGAGGGAAAATATCTGCTCATCTTTGGAAACACAATTGAAATATACTTTCTATGAGAAAATTTCCCCCAACAATCCCCTACATACACACCCTCCCCCATCACTCTCACATACACACACACACAGTTTCTCATAATCTCTGATTCTGTACCACTCTCTTGTTTTGTCTCCCACCTTTCTCTAATTCATTTGCCCGGGGCCACCAGGAGCCCCTTTTACTATTTGCACAATGGCCATGAGCAGGCTGGCAGGGGATCTAAGGGGACAGGAAGTGGGCCACAGAAGTGCCTGGAAGTCAGAAGGGAAATGCCTGGAGGTCCAGCAGTGCTTCTGAGGGGGAAGGGCCGGATGTGGCAGGCGGAGGGGTGGGGAAAGGGAGGGCAGGCAAGGCTGCCAAAGAGTCATCTGTGGTGGTAGCCAGGGCTGTCTGGGGCTTCACTGAGGTTCATTTGCACCATGGGAGGGACTCTTGTGGAGAGTAATTACCAACAAGGAAGATCAGGCAATTTAAAAACATTTAATTCAAGAAAAGGTGATGAACCCTGACAGTAACCCACTTCACTTGTAGTGTTTGGCTTTTCCCTCCAGACCTGCCTGTCTCAGGCCTGAGCCACTCCTATCTGTCCCCAGGAAAGAGAAAGGCCAACAGACCAAGGCTCTGGCCCACAGGAGGCTGCTTTAGGACCCTCTCCCCATCTCCTTCTTCCTAGCCTATGCTCTTTCTCCAACACCCCTCTGTCCCCTCTCTGTTCCCCATCAGTCACTATGCTGTGTATTTCTCTCCTGTCATGTCTCACTTTTCCTCTGACTATTTCAGGGGATCTTTCATCCTCCCAGCTCCGCAAAACCTCATCCGGGCTCCTGTCCTTTCCTGCCTCTCCTTTAACTTCATTCCCTTTCATGTTTATTACCAACAGTAGGTTGTGTTCACTTTCTTTCTGTTGTTTGGAGCTCTCTCTCTCTCTGGCTGTTCTTGTGCTACCTGATTTTACATCTTCCTGCCACCCATTCAGTGATTTGATAGGAATTTCTTCACCACCTACTATGTTCCAAGCAGAGTGCTAAGTGCTAGAGAACAAAGATATACAGTCTCATTTCATACAGCTAAAAAGTCTGGTCTACGATCCAGAAGTGTGGGTGAGGGGACCAAGAGCACCAAATGGAAAAGTGAGGGACTGAAAAGACTAACCCCCACCAGGCCAATTTTCTTGCCACAGCTTTTAAAAAACCATTTCCATCCTCTTGCTGATTTCTCTGAATCTCTGGGGTACATTAAGCCTAAACTTTGGGTGAAAAGAACAGGAAGTGATTGGTACTATTGAAAGAGAAATAAAAGAGTATAGTTTAAATATGACTTATTTCTCAAGATTCACAAAGTATGCATTTTGCATAAAAGTACAGATTTAGTCAGGAAATCAGAACAATTTGGGAGACGTTCAGCAGGAGTGTTTTTGAAGCCGCATCTGACCACACACCAGTCCTGTGGTCACTTTGTAGGCCTAGCCAGGTTTTGCAAATGTTTGCAAATGAGAAAATATGGAAACATAAACATTCACACAAAGTTGCATAGAAAAAGATTTCCCAAGGTCACAGCAAGGGCACTGGTGGAAGGAATTAGAGGCTGAATGTTCTTTCTCGGGCCTATTTCTGAGCTACCGGACAATACAGTTTCCTGAACACAGATGTTAAACAGGGTCTTGCCTTGAAAACAAAGGTAAAATGTTTATATTTTGGCCATATTTTAATTCATATCTCCTAGCAAAAAGAGAGTCCATCTGAGGAGAAATTCATTACTTCAAGTTCCTGCAATACAAGTCAACTCAACTTCTCCCTGAGCCCTAGTAAAGAGTGCTTTAGACTTTGGAGGGAGATTCTCAAATACTGCTGCTCATTAGAATCACTGGGAGCTTTTACAGTCCCTGTACAGGACATGCCTCAGTCTGGATCGAATCAGTATCTCTGGGAGCAGGACTCAAGCATCATTATTGCTTAGAGCTGTCCAATACGCAGCCAACTTTGAGAACCCAGCACCATTGAAACAGGGTACACATGAGACCTCTTAGAGAGCCTCAGCATCCCCAGTGTTTGTAGCCTACCTCCAGAGATGGTGATTTAATCGGTTTGAAATATGGCCTGGGGTTGTTAAAAGATCCCCAAATAATTCCAGTCTACACCCAAGTTCAAGGATGACCACTGAAGAGCCTTGCTACACACAGCATAGCTTCATGGACCAGGAGCATGGATATCACCTGAAAGCCACTTAAAAATGCAGAATCTCAGTCTCCTCACCATACCTACTGAATCAGAGTCAACGTTTTAATAAAATCCCCAGGATTATATTAAATTTCTTGTAAAGGACCTCCCCCATCTTCCATTAAAGAATAAAATAGGCATGGGGATGAATCACATAGTTTTAGAAACGGAAATACTAATATTTATTAAAAAGAAATAATACCTGATACACATTGGCCTTCACTATGTGTATCACAAACTACTTCATGCCAAACACTCTACATACATACATTACCTCACTTGACATTTGCCTCAAACCTACAGAGGAGGTACAAGCACTGTGCCCATTGCACAGGTGACAAAACCGAGACTCAGATGGAGGTGAACAGCTGCAAGACTGCACAGAGAGACAGAGTGAGGACTTACCCTAAGATTTCCAGGACCTGAAAGCACTTAGTGCTCTTGATCACTTAGTCAGACTTTCCCAACCTACATATCAAATCCTCTGGATGGATTTCAGATGCACCCTCCACCATCTAGCAGGGGCTGGGGTATCACCCACTACCAGAAAAAGATTAAGAAGCTTTGTTTTAAATTATGCATTTTCCCCATTGTTAGACAAAGGGGACGCTATGTCTCCCAGGACTTAAATGACTGCCAAATCATGCAGCTCTTTCAAAAACGATGGGCCCAGAGCCCAGGATGCCCACTGCCCCCTCCCACGAAGCAGTGGTTCTCCAAGTGTGGTCCCCAGACCAGGGGCATCAGTAACATCTGGACTGTAAAACATGCAAAGGTTCAGGTCCCACCTAGCTGTTTCTTTCTTTCTTTTTTTCTTTTTTAAAGATTTTATTCATCATCGCCAGAGGGAAAGGGAGAGAAACATCAATGTACAGTTGCCTTTGATCTGCCTCCAGCTAAGGACCTGGCTGGAGATCTGGCTTGCAACCTGGTTATGTGCCCTGGCTGGGAATCAAACCAGCGACCTTTGGGTTTGCAGACCGGCACCTATCCACTGAGCCATAGCAAGGGGTTTCAATAGCCCCTGCAGGCAATTCTAACATGCACACTAGTTTAAAAGTGCACTACGGCCAGCAGCCCCCAGGGCCCTGGCAGAGGTCTGCTCACAGCTCTTGTGCTTGTGCTACTGATACAGTCTGTAGCTTCTCCGCAAATAAAGGTTTCTTAAGGGGCTTGGTTGGAACTAAGCTGAAATTTACATGGTGATTTAATCTTCTTAGAGCCTTCTTTACCTCTCAGGAAAGATCTATAATGCTTTAGAAAAGAGAAAGTCAATGATGGGTAGCAGATCAAATATTAAACACTCTTTCCATGACTCCAGAAGAGAACTGAAATGTCTTGAGCATCTACTGTACATCAGACATCAGGCACACAGTGAGTGATACAAGCATATGAAATTTTCTCCCCCATCATCTCCTTTAACACAGCAATCCCAGTCTGGGAAATAGGAAACTGAGGCTCAGAGAGATACAACTTATCTAAGACCACAAAATGGCAAGATTGGACCCAGGTTTTGTCCCACAACCTGTATCTGTGTTCCCTGCCCTCCAACAGGAAAGGTAAGAAGCTTAGGGCACACTTGTATCTACAATGATTGGATTCCAGAATTCTCAGAACAAGCCGCCAGGGTGTTGAACTCAACAACCATTGCCTGCGTTCTGTGTTCTCACTGCATTAGGGAAGCTGTTCTCAAAGTGTAAGAATAGACTGGCCACAGGCAGTAAAATAGCTCAGCTGTGCTTGAGCATCCTAAACACTTGGAAATCTATTCTTAACTGGTGGCATCTGTTCCAAGGCTACAGGTCCTGCATTCCCAATGCCCTGCTGAGCAGCCTTGAGTTTTGCTCTTCAGGAGACTAGGGAACCTCTTTGCCACATCTCGAACTTAGGAAATACACTCCCAAGAGAAAGGAACACATGAAGGTAGTACTAATGAGAGACATCCTCTCCACCTCCCCTGGAGGAGTTCATGTTTACATCATTAAATGCAGTAAGGATCTGTGTGATGATCTAACAAGTAGAACAAAAAGGCCATTGGCTAACTCAACCAGAAGAGGAAGGACCCCTGGTTAAAGGTCAGCGTCTGGGTTGCGGTGCCATACAGACTTCCTTCCCTGTCTGTTTACCCCAGAGCCTCCCAACACAACCTTTAAACACCCACTTTCCATCACCATGTTTATCCACAGAATGGACAAGTAAGTAAAGCCTTTCCAACACTTGGTCCAAATAGATAAACCTTACAGAGGACTCAGCAGGCAAAACAAAAATTTTATCTCAGCCTTTCTCATTCATGCAAGGAGAAAGCCATTTTCCCCTCTGAGTAATTTTATTTTAAGTATATGCTTTTGCCAAATTGCAGGTCATTTATTTCTGTAAGGGCCACCATCACCCATTTCCCTTCCTGTACTAAGTTATCAGGCCTGAGAACCTACATCCAGATCAAGGATGTACTCCTATTTACTTGTCACCCTTGGGACTCCAAGTTCCATTTCCCATTGTGCCTTTCAGGTACATGCATTGCCACCATGGCTGATTCTTAGATCAAAGTCCAGGAAAAAGGCCTTTGCACATTTTACTCAATTGTTCCATTTCATGTTATGAAAGATATTCTTATGTAATTACAGTAATGCTGAAATGGTCTGAAGCACAATTTAAGAAGTCATTTAGCTAAAGAAGGAATGAAAGAGGGGGAAATGATGTAGAAAAAGATACAGGCGATTAGAAAGGTCAGCTGTGAGAATGGATAGGCCAGGTTATAAGTACATTGTCAGTTATAGCATTATCAGTGGATGAGGGAAGCAAAATGTTTTAAATTTAATTTTATTGTTGTTTTATTATATCCATCCCCTTTTTCCTTCCCTCTGCCCCCTTCCCACCCACCCACTCCCCAAAGTCAATCCCACTTGTTGTCCATGTCCATGGTTCTTCCATACTAGCTCCTTGACTAAACTGCTCCCCTTCTTTGCCTCCGCCTCTCCCCTCCCACCTCCCCCCCTCAAAATTTCTTTTTTTAGTTATATTTTATTGATTATGCTCAGTTGTCCTGATTTTCCCCCTTTACTCCCCTCTACCCAGCACCCCCCACCCCCTCAGGCAATTCCCCCACCATTTTCATGTCCATGGGTCATGTATGTAAGTTCTTTGGTTACTCCTTTTCCTATACTGTACTTTACATCTGCATTGCTAGTCTGTACCTACCTATTTGTACTTCTTAATTCCTTCTTCTCTTCACCCATTCCCCTAGCCCCCCTCCCATCTAGCAACCATCAAAATGCTCTCTGTATCCATGATTCTGTTTTTCTTTGCTTAGGTTGTTATTTAGATTGAATTGTTGATAAATATGTATTTTTGCCATTTTTTATCACTCATAGTTTTGATGCTCTTTTCCTTAAATAAGTCCCTTTAACATTTCATACATGGTCTGTCCCAAAAGTATCAAGCCAGTATCGATATAATTAAAACAGTTTGCCTAGCTGATACTTTCAGGACAGACCTCGTATGGTAATGGTTTGGTGATGATGAACTCTCCTAGTTTTTTCTTGCCTGGGAAGTTCTTTATCTCCCCTTTGGTTCTAAATGATAACTTTGCTGGGCAGAGCAACCTTGGATGTAGGCCCCTTTCATAAGTTTAAATATTTCTTGCCAACCCTTCTAGCCTGCAAAGTTATTTTTGAGAAATCAACTGACAGCTTTATGGGAACTCCCCTCCCTGCAGGTAACTAACTTTTCTCTTGCTGCGTTTAAGATACTCTCTTTATCTTTACCCTTTGGCATTTTAATTACAATGCATCTTCAAGTGGGCCTCTTTTCATCTTGTTTAGGATGCTCTGTGCTTTCTGGACTTGCATGCCTATTTCCTTCACCCAATTAGAGAAGTTGCTTTCATTATTTTTTTCAAATAGATTTCCAATTTCTTGTTCTTTCTCTTCTCCTTCTGGCATCCCTGTGATGCAAATGTTGGACCCCTTGAAGTTGTCCCAAAGGCTGCTTATACTATCCTCATTTGGGGGGATTCTTTTTTCTTCTTGTTGTTCTGATTCATTGTTTTTTTCTTCCTTATGTTCAAAATAATTGGTTTGGTGTTTGATTTCATCCACTCTACTATCATTTTCCTATAAATTGTTCTTTATTTCAATTAATGTATCCTTTATTTCTGACTCAATCTTTTTTATGCTGCTGAGGGCCTCACTAAGTTCTTCGAACATCCTTATAACCAGTATTTTGGAACTCTGTGTCTGATAGGTTGCTTCTCTCTATTTCATTTAATGCTTTTTCTGGAGGTTTGATATGTTCTTTCACTTGGGCCATGTTTCTTTGTCTTCTCATTTGGGCAGCCTCCCTGTTTGCTTCTACATATTAGAACTGCTTTGACTCCATGTCTTTGTATTGTGGCCTAATGTAGTAGGTGTCCTGTTGGGTCCAGGGACCCAAGCTAGGTGCTCAAGGTGCACCCTTGTGTGGGCTGAGTATACCCTCCTCTTGTAGTTGAGTCCTGATTGCTGTTGGCAGATCAAGGAGATAGATTAGATTTACCCAGACCGGTCAGCTGCAAGGACTGTGGTTGTGACCACTGACCACCAAACTCCGCCCTCTATGGAGGATCAGCTGTTCAGGAAAGGAGGCAGGGAGGGTAATGGTGCTCCAACATGGTCTGCAGCTGCCCACTGAGTGCACAGGCCCTGGGGTTTCCCATGTGGTGCGGGCCAAGGTCAGCCCCCACCTGTGTTTTGCCAGGGGCTTCCCTGACTTGGCTATAAAGCAGTCTGAAATGCTGCCACTTGTGCTGGGATTGGAGATTCCCAAGTGAAGCCAGGCTGCCGCTAGTGCCAGGCCTGGGGCTCACTGAGGCAGTTGTTGTTTATTTGAGAAGATTTAGGAAGTTGTGAAGCAGAGCCAAGACCAGCCATATGGAAAAGCAGCTTGGGTGGGCCCACAAGTTAGGTGGGGTGAAGTCTCTGGGGATCTCCAGGTGGGTCAAACAGGGTCAGCCAGGTTGATGGAGTCTCAGATATGGCACTAGCTTGCCAGCTCTATGACTCTGTTGCGGGGAGGGTTTAGAAGAGGGACAATGGCCTCTTCTCACTGGGATGCCAGAGACTTCAGTTTCTCCCTGTATTCCATTTGTGCCTTTCAAGCTGTTACCCCAGTGCTGGAGCTCAAAAGGAGTAAGTCTGGGTGGGTGAGTCCTTGTGTGGGTTCTTTAAGATGAACTGCTTGGCACTCTAGCAGTTTCTTGCACTGACTTAATCCCTGCTGGTTTTTGCAGCTAGAAGTTGTGGGGATTTATCTTCCTGGCACTGGAAACCTGGGCTAGGAGGCCTGGCTTGGGGCTGGGACTCCTTGCTCATGGGATATCCCACCCAAATTTTTATCCACTGCACATGGGTTTGGGACCAGCCTGTCGCATGTCTGCACTGCTTCTACCAGTCTGGATGGATGTGGTTTCTTTAGTTTCATAGTCGTCAGACTGCTAATCAATTTCTGATGATTTCTTGTTTCTTTATCTTAATATTAGCTCTAAAAGTTTTAAGCATGAGATATTTGCCTATTCCATCAACAGTAAAAACAAAACTTATTTGTAAGCCAAATTCAACTTATGGCCTGCTAAAGGCACCCTTAGCTTTTTTTAAACCAGTAATATCAAATAATTTAATTTTGTCACAGACAAGACCTTGATGGTCTGATTAGTTCATCTAACAAATGATACACTTATAAGAAGTCATAAATACTAACTGAAGTTGTAAATATTAATTCTCATGATAATGTTATTTTAGACATGATTCTATTTCCTACATGGGCCATGTATAGAAAGAACATGTCCAACTGAGGCTGGAATTCCAGTCCTGCTTAGGTGGAGCTGTGTGAACTTAAGCAAGTAGCTTGGCCTCTCTGAGCACTCAGTTTCTTCATCTGTGAAATGGAGACCTGAGAAGAGAATCACAAAGTGGAGATAGGATTTATATAAGGCAATTATTAGACAGTATAGTACACAAGACCTATCAAAAGACATTGGATAAGGCCCTAGCACTTACCCTCTACTCCTCCATCTTCTGTTGTCTGTGAATTTCTTTTCTTTCAGTATTTGGACAACCAATTTAGAATCTAGCTGATTTTCTCAAAAAGTCCATGTAAAAGAGGAACTAGTGCTTCTAATTTTGTCTGAAACAGGCTTTTGCACTAGATCTCTGGGCACCTTGTTTGCCAACAGTCTTGCTTTGTGAGGGTTTAAAAATGCAAAGTAAAGCCCTGGCTGGTAGCACAGTGGATAAGGCGCCAGCCTGTGAACCCAAAGGTCACATGTTTGATTCCCCAGCCAGGGCACATAATTAGGTTGCAAGCCAGGTCTTCAGCCAGGTCCATGGCTGGAGGCAGGTGAAACGCAACCATACATTGATGTCTCTCTCCCTCTCTGCCTCTCTCCACTTCCCCTCTTTCTAAAAATAATGAAATAAAATCTTTAAACAAACAACAACAACAAAAAAGGCCAAGTAAAAATTTGAGCCTTACCTTACTATAAAGAAAAATATCCGGCTGTTTCCTTCCTGAGTGGAGAAAATCCCATGTTTCTTTCCCCTGAGTCTCCTTCACTCCTCACACAGCACAGTTCAGTGCTGACACTCTGGTTATCAGATGTGTGGGTTATTTCCCCCACAACAACAAGCCAGCATCAAACTGCAGCTGGGTACCCTACGGTTTAACTCAATTCTGACACTGTGCACTGGAGAGAGTCAGATCGGATCCCACATATTAAGGATTCAGTCCCATAGGACTGCCCCACTTTCTTCAGACACCATTGGCAAGTCCAGGTTATCACCGTGCCTCTGATAGAGTTTCTAAAATCTCCCTCCTCAAGTTCAGTTCATTTGCCAGGGTAACTTACAGGACTTGGGGGAACACTTGTGGTTACCAGTTAATTAAAGAATACAGACAAACAGCCAGATGCAGAGATATATAGAGCATGGTCTGGGAGGGTTTCCAGCATAGTAGCTTCTGCCCCCATGGAGTTGGGGGTGTGTCACCCCTGAAGTGTAGGTGTGTTTGCCCACCCGGAAGCTCTCTGAACACCCTGCTTGCTGTTGGGATTTTGTGGAGACTTCCTTATATAGGCATGACCAATTATTAACTCCATTTCCAGCCCATGGCCGCATCTTCATGGTGACAGTCTCCATTCAGGAGGCTTCTAGGAGCCACCAGAGTCACCTCATTAGAACAAAAGATGCTCTTGGTGTTCTTATCACTAAAGAATTTATAAGGGATATAGAAGCCCTATCTCAGGAATGGGGGTGGGGGCAAAGACAGATAGATGTATTTATTTTCTATTATCTCACATCTTTTCTAGGTGTTTGTTAGTTGAAAAAAAAAGCCAGAAAGTCAAAATTCTTTTATCTCCATTTCCTCTCTCAGTTGCCTAAATTAAACATGTTCTTTTCCACGGTACACACCACAGTTACAAGACAAGTTAAGTCATTTGGGTTTAGTTTACTTTAGTTTTATTTGAGGTTACGTGAATCCCACAACAATAAAAAATTAATACTGTATTTGGCCAGATAGATATTATTCAAGCACCTAGATGGCCAGATAGATATTATTCAAGCACCTAGATTAAATGGAACATAAGTAATAGTCCATTGATTTTTTTTATCCAACTTTCTATAATTTAGAAAAAACAAAATTCTCAATGCACCAAGTGCTGAACTTAGATGAGTATATTTTACAACATTTTATATGAATTTTTGTTTCATTATCTCATCTTATTGGTTCTATTTTATTTTTCCACAAATCTGTATAAGAAAAGAGGTTTATAAAAACTTTTTCTTCTTTTTACTCTGATCCCTAATTGAATGCTTGGTTTTAACAATGAATATCTCTGCAAAGGTTACAGAGGCATTCAAAACACTGACTTCAGTATTAGTAGAAAATTAGTGTGCAAATCATATTTTAAAATCTGATCACAGAGATTAAACCAACTTTTGATTCTGAGTCTACTCAATGCTCAAGAGCCACATTATTCAGGAATTTCCAATCCCAAGCCAAACAAGACTCTCATAATCTCCCGCGATTGACAGGAACATACTAAAACTCACAGCAGCCAGCCCCCGTCTCAAATCATATTCAACAACAGGAAGTGAACTTGCACAATAATTCCTCAGGTGGTTTCCATTTTGAAGATCCTCTCTGCTATAAGCACTGAGGATATTAAAGACAATTATCAAGAAAATGCCTATTGTGCCAAGAACAGAATCATAAGCAGCACAAATTAAGTCTCCCCCTCCCTTTCCAAAACTATCCGTTCATGACAGGTTTCTGACTAAAAGTATAATAGCAAAGTTAACTTTATGCACATACTATTTATTTTTGGCAGAGTGAAGTCAAATAATACTACAATGATGTGATGCATATATCTTCCAGGCTACTTGTTAAACCCTGTCTGAACCAGTGCATACAAGTAGGTCATTGAAAGTCAATACAAGCCAGGCAGTTCCTCTGGCAGAGACATGAACCTGCAGGGGGGAATCTTGCAGACAAGTGATACAACTGAGCCAAGCAACTGTAGATTTTATTTATGTATTGATATAAGCATAAAGATATATGGGGAGAGGAATGCATTTAATATGTATCCTTAAACACATTCCAAAATAAAGGTAGATGAGAGGAGAGATTTATGTCCACATTTTCTCCAATTTACAGGGCCTCTTCCCTGCTCACCAGCCCCCCTTCCCCAACTTGTGCCAATAAAAAAAAAATAGAAATCAGACCTCTATTTACAGCTCTGGGGCCTTACTATAGTTAGTGACTTCTATTTTGTCTCCCAGCACTATAACATTAACCAGCCCCAGGCTCCTACCTTAGGTAAAACCATCTATACTATAGGCCAGCACAGAGGGATCAGGAGACACATAAGCCACTTGGTCCAAAAGGCACTAGGATCTTGCATTTTGGAAAAGAGGTTCTCAAGGGGGCAGCGTTCTCTTCCTACTTATCCATTTGGATGTGAACCTCATTTTAGAGAGTAGAACTTGTGTTTGCTTAGAGGCACAGAATGCAAGACCAGGAAAGAGCCTTCCAGATCATCAGTCCAATCCCTCAAATCCATACCCCTCACTTACAGCTCTGATACCCCACCCCACCCCCAGCCATAGCGCTGCTCTGCAGACCCAGGAAGGCCCAGAGACCACCCTGTGGGCGGGAGGAGGCTTGATATAGCAGAAAGAACACAGGCTATGCAGCTAGGCTGAGGTGGATTTGAATCACAGATGTATGAACTGAGCTAAATTCCCTTAACTTTCTGATCCTCCGTTTACTCACTTGTACAAGGAATATAATTATATAAGTCCATAGGCTGTCATCAGTAGTTCAGTCATTTAAACTGCCTACAAACCAAAAGCATTTGCATGATGGTGTGAGTGGTGGGGCATGGTCCTGATCAAAATAAGCCCTTCCCCCTGGTCTTCTGCCACTCAAGCTGCTCTCCTTTGGGGCCAGAAGGGTGTGAGCCAGCAGGAAGCAGCTGAGCAAACACCACTGGGAGAAACTAAGCCTCATCAGCTTGGTACTTTGCTGAAGAGACACTGGCAGCCAAACCCTATGGGAGTGGATGCTGGGAGGTGAGATCAAGACAGGGTGCGAGACCAAGGCACTGCTCAGTGGGAGCAGGACAGGTTGTGAAGGAGAAGTTTCACCAACCTCATCCCCTCCCGTTGTCATTCTCAGGCAAGGCAGCATCTTCCCTGTTCCTTAGTCACCTGCAGTGCTGGTATGGCAAGGTGACAGGGTTCCTTACCCCAAGCTCTTCTGTTCTCAGCTGAATGGCATACCAACCCACATGCAGCAAACAGTTTTTTAGCATCAACTGTGCCAGGTCCTGGTCTAGGCATAAATAGTACATCCCTCACTTTTGGGGACTCAAAGCTTTTACCTATTGTACTTAGAGATGTGTGGACAATATGATTGTATTGATTCTCAAAGTAGATTTCGTGGAACATGAAGTCCAGGATATGGGAGAGGGTTTGATTCCCAGCCAGGACACATAACCAGGTTGCAAGCCAGATCTCCAGCCTGGTCCATGGCTGGGGCAGGTGAAAGGCAACCATACATTGATGTTTCTCTCCATTTCTTCCTCCCTTCCTCCCCTTCTCTCTGGAAATAATGAACAAAATCTTAAAAAAAAAAAAAAATGGACATTGTCTATCATCAGGAAATTACAGTCTACCAGGTAGGTTAGGGGGAGCACTGGCCAGTTAACAAGCTATTTGAAAGTGTGATAAATGTCATGATTAAGGTGACCATACATCCTGATTTGCCTGGGTCAGTCAGTCCATGCATATTATGTACAGGTGCCCCCCTTCACTTCCATAGGTGCCCTAGTTTTGACAACAGACTTCATGGTCCCATTAGTTATAATGGGTGCAAGTTCTGGAAGGACAGAGGAGGGAAGGTCTGGAAAAGCTTCCTGAGGGACCTGACACTTAAAAGATTAGTCCTGAATAACTGAGAAGGATGAGGTAGCGGTGGTGGAGTCAGTACTCAGGCAGGGAAGATAGCAAATGCAAAGGATGAGAGAAGACAGGACTCGGCACATGCAGTTACATTGAAAAAGGCAAGAGATGGGTCTCAAGGAGTCCAATTGTTTCACACTCTTCAGGGTTTAAACTTCTCAGGGTCAGGGGAAGCCTTTGGCATGGCCGTAGGTAGGGAAGTACCATGATCTAGTCAACATTGCCAAAAAAAACCACTGTGGCTACAAATGGGAGTAGAGTTGGGGAAGTGAGCTGAGGCTGGTCAGCAGAGCCAGAAACCACTGAGGAGACTGTCTCAGCTACTGGGGAGGGGAGGTACTGGCAACCTGCACAGAAACAGCAGCAGTGGGCTGGAGAGAAGTGGGTGCATAAATGGATGGATGCATGGATGGATGGGGAGGTCTTCGGCTGGTGGAACAGGCAGAACTTGGTGATTGATGGACTGATTGGCTGTGGTGAGGGAGGGAAGAGAGTTGAAGGGCAGACCCATGCTTGAGCACGAAGGTAGGCGGAGGAGCCCTTCAGTGAGACAGGGAGCACAGCGGAGGAACAGGGAGGAGAGGGAGTGGAGGAGCTCAGCTTCAGTCAGGACAAATGTGAAGTGTCTTTGCTTGGCCTGGGCCTTTCCCAGAGCTTTGGGGCTGAAAGGGTAAAGACAAAAGGGCATTTCAAAAACAATAATTCAGGAACATTCTTGAAACTGAATGAAACAAAAGTCAAGTGAAAATGTACTGGAGCGGCCTTGTTACTGGCACGACGTGTCACTGGTTGCTGTTGTTTGGGAGACAGTGAATTGAGCCTCCAACACCAAGCTCCTCTGTTCAGCCCTACAATACAGCAGGTGTAGATAAGGGCCTTGTAAGCATCTCTCCCGCCCACCCTGAGCACAGAAACCCCTGCTTCTAGCCTGTGCTATCGCTCACAACCCAACTGAGCAGACCAGCCATTATCAAGTGGTCTCTGTCCTTTCTTAGACTGAGGCAGGTTGACAGTCTGGTGGCGAAATGCTCTGGAAGACACTTTCGAGATCCCCTGCACCCTCCACCAGCAGTGTCAGTTCTCTGGTCAGGGTTTCCTCATCACCCCCAGCCCACAGTGCAGTTTGAAGGAGGGCAGAAGCAAGGGGATTTGGTTTGCTTTGGGCAAGAGATGATCAGAGCTTTAAATTGCTGTGGCAGCCTGTGGATTTTCCAAGGCCATTTGAGGTTCTCTACTGGATGGTCTGACCAGTTTTGGCTTTAGATTATTGGTTCACAGTTTACTAATATTATTCATCTTGGTCATGACCTGAGAACTTAAAGTAACTATTTATCTGTAATGATCCTACCCTTTCAAGGAGTAAGAATAAAAAGTGTACATGGAATATTATCTCTGCTCAGGAGTGACCCTATAGTAAGTGGCAGCCCCTCTTCAGCACTGATAAAATCATCTCACCTAAAACTGCCTGGTTCAGGGAATGGGCCCATCATCTGGACCCTACTTGAGCCACCTCAGGCCCATTACTCACCCCTAAACACTTCCTTTGTAACCCAGAAAGCCAGCCTTTGCATGCAAAGCAAGAAAATTACAAAGTCCTTTATTTTGTAAGTTGTTACAGTGACCCAGGGCCACTTTTCAAGAAAGCATGGTTGGGGAGGGTAGAAAAATTGGCCCTGAAAATGCAAATAAAAAGAATCTGAACAGCATGCTTATATCTTACTGAGCAGTCCCAGGAAAAGGATGGGCGTTTGGATGCTGTCAAGTGTGATATGCTCTTCGGTTTTTGTTGTAGCTTTTTTTCTTTTTTTTTTTTTTTTACCATGTCCTCCCTGTGGATAGTTGAAATTGCAATCATCAACAGCAGCATTTAAGCAAACAAAAATAATCATTTGAAAGCTATTTTCCATAAGCTCTTTAGTTCGCAATTCACTACAATTCTGCTCAGAAGGAAATGTTCCATTTTTTCCTATTGTTGTCTTGTCAGCAATAAAGCAATGACCAGTTCTCCACATATAACATCAATTTCATTTCAGCTTCTCTGAATAAAAACAAATTGATCAAAAGCCTAGATGTAGTTTTCTTCCAGGGAGACTTTTCTTGGTCAGGCCAGAATCTATTGGAGAGCTCCATCCTAGTTATGCTGAAGTATAAGCACTCAGTGGAGTTTTAAGCCCTTCTGGAAAAACCAAATAGTTGATCCCTGGGAAATATTTCAGTCTCTAAGATCTCCTTTGGCATCATGGGAATTTTCCTCTTAACCCAGGCTGTTCATAATTAAAGTGCAAAGGTCTATGGATGCAACCACCCTGTAAACTAACCCACTATTATATCATTAGTACCGAAGGGCAAGGTGCTGAGCAGAAAATAGGAAAATGATTGTTCCTACTTGCATGAAATGCAGCAATGGGAATTATTCTAAACCCCAGACAGACACGGTCAGCTCCTTCATAGTGTAGGCAAAGAGAATTTGCAAAGGTAACAAAACAATGGCCAATCTACTCCAGTTTCTTTCTCCAACTTCAGTAACCTGTGACTCACAGAAATAAGACATAAACCAGAAGAGAACCTAGCAATAGTAAGCACAAGTACTCCCAAAATGTAAAGAGGGTAAAAATTTTTTCCTCTAGTCCCTAGCACTCCTTACAGGCTATTTTTTTAGTCAACAAATAAACCGCAGCTTGCTTTATTAGCGATCTTCTAAACTGGAAAAACAAATTTCCCCAACGTGTGAGCTGGCCAAGACAAAGGTCAAGCACACAGTAGGAAGTGTCACAAGCTTTGCCACCTCCTCTGGTCAATGCCAACATCTCTGCTTGAGCTGACTTGCTAGGCACCCTCTGGCCTCGCCTACTCACCAGCAACATCCCTCATCCCACACCTGCCCAGCTACTGGGACAGCGCAGGGCCCAAGAGATGGAAAGCTCTGCTGACCCAAATTCGGGAGGCCCAGAAATAGAGGAGCCACATTTTGCTTTAAAACCTCTAATGATGTGGACTATAATGATTTAAAGGTGACCTGCACTGGATGAGTTTTCAGTCTATTAGACCCTATGAAATTTTATTCTAAAAGGTTTGCCGTTAATCTGGGTGACTGGCCTTCTGGGGCAAGCACTAGGTGATGAGGCCATTCTGATGGCGCTTTGCAGTCGATAAAACTGCCTTCCAGCTCTGCTGTACAAGACAATGCAGTCTAAGCCTGAGCAAAAACTATTTAGAAGGCCCAGCTGAAAGGAAGTTTGGGACTTGGAGGGGCTATCACCGCAGTGATCAGCGGAGGGTCCCTGGGTACTACCAGAGAACATTTTGGCTTTTTTCAAATGTCAGATTTACTCCAATGTCTCTGAATGGTATCAGGGGCCCTGTGGCCCTGTGGATGCCAACAGAGAGAGCCTCAGCATGCTAGGCTTGGCCTACTCTAAATCCAGCAGCACTATGTGCATGGGCCCAGGGCCTTGCCATAGCTCTCAGGCAGGTCCTAGAAGGGTTTTGGATACTCCCACCACTTCCCTACCACTCCCACCTCCAGAGAACACACACACTTCCTCTACAAACACTCCTGAAACCAGCAATAACAAATAAAAGCTCAGTTAGAAGAGTATGATAACCACTATCATTCAATCAGCAGATGGCATGTTGAATATGAAAATTTTCCAACTTCGTCAACCTTTGAATGTTCTTGACTTCCCCTTTGTTGGTTGAAAGAGCAGAGAATATCTCAGTGTTAGGTTCATTGCTAATCTCTGTACTCCAACCTCAACTGGGTCCTGGGCTATAAGCCACATCTCATACCTCCTCAGCTATGTATTCAATTCCTAAACTGCTCGAAACACTACAGCCAAGGAACAGACCCTCAAAACTATAGTAGAGAGAAATGGGGTGAAGGGAGATGAGGTATCTCAATTCCTCCTCCATGTTGTCCCTAGTGTCCTCTCCTTCTTTCCTTTTTCCTTCAAGGAACTAGGGATATGTGGGAGAAAATATTAAAACCATCGCAAATGGAAGTTTCCAGTGTACTTTTCCATGGCAAACCTTTTCAACAAAATTGTGGGTCATTCTGCTCCCAACCCAAGCCCATGAATTTTGCTGCAAAGCTTGTCGGTTACAGTCCCCTATTGGGTTGGTGGTCTCAGCTATGCATGTTGCTGAAGAAGCCTCAGAGAATGCAGAAAAGTGAAGGTCTTTTCTAAGCAGCCCCTCTGGTGACTCTTTCTGAGGCCAGGCATGTATGTGATCATGATGCACTGAGTGACAAAGTGGCAGAAATAGCAGAGCAGTACAGCAGCCTAAGCCTTCAATCCAGCCTCACCACTTCCTGGCTGAATGTCATGTGCTAGGTCTTTCAGCTGTCTCCCTGTGCCTCAGTTTGCTCACCCATAAAATGAGGATAATAATAGAGCTACTTTGCAGAATTAAGGAGATTAATCAAGTAAAGTGCTTAACACAGAGCTTCCAATATACTTAGCAGTTAATAAATGTTAAATATTATTAATTTTGCAATCCTTAGCCAGAGGGTTAGAGAGGCATGAGCTTGCTGTTTTTCATTCTAATACAGGTCAAAAACTCAATGCTGTTGCATAGAATTTGAAATTTTTTGGAGAGAAATAGCAGGAACTCATTTATACTATAGGAAGTCCCATTGATAGGAGCCCATATTTATGTACGTAGTTGATCACCAGGAATCTCAAGAGTATTTGAAACCTCATGGTGAGCCAAAGGATGGAGCTGTCTGTATTGTTCATTTTGTCAGCAAAAAGTGGCACTTGGTTTGGCAGATTGCCCCTTAATTATCCCTCCACTGTGAAGTGAGGGAAAGGCTCATAGGCCAGGGCCCTTCCACCATGGCCCATTGTTTCCCAGAGGCTCCAAGTTTTTGTCCAGACACCAGAGCCCTATTAGGTTTAGATAGAAATCTCATAAGATCTTGAGTCCTTCCCAAATTCCATTTCCTAAGAGACAGATTGAGCTGAAAATGTCCTCAAAGTAATCACATTCGGAGAAACTGCCAATACTTCCCATCCATAAGCACCACTGGGTAATAGAGGGATGTGAATGGGCGAAAGCTCTCCATCCTTCTAAACAGTAAGAGGAATTCTGACTGAAGGTTGAAATCATTTTGGCCTTCCTAATGACTGAGAATGAGTTCAAATTGGGTTTCAAAAGGAGACCATGAGCCAAATTCCAAAGAAATGTTTAGAGTTGGCCTCCAGTGAATCTTTCTCAGAACAACTAGAAGCAGCCGGGTATTAACAAGGAGTAAAAAAACAATTATCTTTTGGTATGCCAAGTGCCACTTTATGTCATTTTAAAGAATGAATAGACTTCCAGCTCCCCTCAGCTGTCTGCTCACAATTACAAAACCATGGCAAATAATCACGGCAAATGGCAGGTTTGATTTAGGAGCGTGAAATT
Source organism: Noctilio leporinus (assembly GCA_004026585.1). Taxonomy (NCBI): domain Eukaryota; kingdom Metazoa; phylum Chordata; class Mammalia; order Chiroptera; family Noctilionidae; genus Noctilio; species Noctilio leporinus. Next base: position 641,101 of record PVIW01000076.1, read on the forward strand.
GTATAATGGCTCAGTGCTTTCTCTTTCTTTTCTGTGGCAAGCAGGACAGCTCCTGCCACTTTTTGGCTTAAGTTCAGACCTGTGACTTTCAAAAAAAAAAGCCCTGGTGCTGTTTATTAAAGTGAACACACAAATGCACACAGTAAATGTACCCAACATTTCTATTAGTTTTACAAAGAGAGAATAATCATATCATGAGTCATGGTTTAATTTTCTTCCTAGTGGTTTTAGTTAGCCAAGGGATCATATTCGCCCTTGCCAATATTATTTTTGAGGGGTTTTAATAGAAAATGCATCTTTTCACTTTCTCAGCACACTGGTTTCTGAGTACACCATGTGAGCTCTATTCCTGAGAAGATGTGTTGATATGGTGGATGTGGGCAGGACCTCTGTCCTTTTGCACCCATAATTCCCTCGAAGGTGAAGGCAGGTTTTATACTCACTCTGAAAGGGGTCTAGACTCAGAGCAATGAAGACTTTGATCTAGGGCCCAAAAGCTTCTTATCCAAACATGTATTCATTTAATCTTGCAACTCAAGAGTGACAGACCATTTCAAAGTGCTTTGGGAGGACCAAGAGAACGCCACTGGGGCACACAGGAGGGACCTGCAGGTATGACCAAGGAGCCAGTTGTCTGTGATACCCACTCTCCAGAGAGAAGATTTGCCTCTCAGAGAGGCAGGAGGGCAATGTAAAGCATTCCTGAATGCAGGCAATCTCCTCTTGGGGCTTTCCAGGGGAGTGAGGTTTTTGTGTACAGGAAAATAAGAGCTGCCCTAGGGAAAGCCAGGCAGGCTGAGATCCATGGCTGTAGTTTTTCTCACCTTTCCTTCCAGTGGCTAGTCCAGCCCTGCCTATCTCTCAGACCCCAGTCCCTAAGGCAGACCAGTGTCATTCCCCATGACTTCATCTCTTGCCTACTAAGCCCAAATAAGGTTTGGGTTTCAGATAATACCCTTCCCCAAAGAATTTGCATGTTAACAGAAAACCTTAAATCCTTTTCAAGTCTCAATTTAATTCAGCAAATATCAATTAAGAGAACTCATTTCTGATTATTGGACATTAGGCACTGCAGATACGAAGAGGAATGAGACAATGTTCTTCCTTCAGGGAGAGGAACCGTATCATCAAATAGTTCTGATATATAAATGTTATCAGAGAGGTTTGAGTGAAGACCTGAGGGAGACCCAGTCAGGAAATTCTCTGGTTGGGATAAAAAATAGTGACTAAGAAGAGGTAGTATTTGAATTGATCTGTGTATCCATTTGGATTATGTTTGGTGACATATTATAGAAAAATCCATGGTTTAATCAAAAGAGGTTTTTAATCTCATGTAAAAGTAATCCAGCACTAGACAATCTGTAGCTGGTAATGGAGTTCTATGATGTCATCAATAGTTTTATGGTTTTTCCATCCTTCTTGTCTACCATCCTCAATATACAGCTTCTATTCTTGAATTTATCTCATGGTCCAAAAATGGCTGCTAGAGCACCAGACAGCTCATTTAAGGCAAGAAAATAGAAAAGGCAAAATTGATGTCCTCATTAAGAAACTTCTCTAGGAATTCTACCCAATAAACTTCTGTCATTTCATTGGTCACCCAATCTTCTATGGAAATAGATCTTCCTTCTATTGTAAAGAAAAAAAGGAAGACTGGCTATTGGGCAGGTAAATAGCAATCTATCCCATAGGCTTTAAAGAATAGTGTTCCCTGCACGACAAAATGAGGAACAACATCCCTGATAATGAAATAGAATATTCAAATGTAAATTTGAATTCTATGAAGTAGTTGGTGGCTATGGCAACTATGAGTAGCCTAGAAAGGCCTTCCATGCCAACCTTGGTAAAGCAACCTTGTTTTTAAGTCAGTGAATTTTCTAACTTTGGGGTGTTTGTTGTGGTTATTGTTGTTCATAAGAACCTTTTCATTTGGATGGAATTTTATGTGAAACTTCAAGATAAAAAAGGTAAAAGAGAAGCGGCTCTTGTTCAAGGTGGGATTTCAGGAGAACTGTAATAACTATAAGGTAGAGAGTTGTAAGTTATAGGAGAGCAGTAGGTAGAAAATCAGAGGATTTCAGAGGCAGTAACAATTTAGCTCTGAATGAATTTAGGATTTCCAGGTGCCAAGGTGTAAAGAAAGGTATTGAAATGGAGGGGAAAGCATATGCAAAAGCCCAGAGGGATAGGAATATATAAACAGGAATCAGCACTTAACATCATTTATCAGAAATTAAGGTTTGTGAGGGTGTGGAAATAGGGTTGGAAGGGTAGGTGGAGTGGACTCTGTAGAGGACAATGATGTTCAAGTATACAGCCAAGGACACATCCATGAATGGGGGCCTCCAACTTCACCACTTGGCAATTTAGTAGCAGTATCATGCCTTTGTATTCCAACCTATTTTAATAATAAGCAGGATATACCTACAATTTGAGTTCTCCATGAGAGAACTCATGTGTTAAATATTATAACACAATATATGAGGATTGAATTTGGATCCGTGTATAGCTAAAAGGCAAAATCCCACTGGGTAAATTCACTCTTCATTCAATTTAGAAACTAATCCCTGGATCCTCTCCACCAACACAGTTGCAACCTAACTCTTTTTGTCCCTACCCACACAGCCACTTAGTCCTTAAGTCAATCACTCTCAAAGCTAAGATCCTGAGGAGAGACTGTGCTGTTGTGAACTATCCCTCCTCTATGGTGTGCTGTCTATATCTACACTTAGGGGCTATCAGTGTGGCACATGCTTTGGAAAATAGTTTGCAAACTGTCGGAAGCTACCCATAATAGGTCATGAAATCATTTCAGTAATTCAAGATCAGCATTTCTGGAAGAAGGAGGAGGAGCATAAGGGGAAGGAGAAGGGGGTAGGGGGGTGGGGAAGAAAAAGAAGAAGGATAAGGAGAGGGAGGGAGAGGAAGAGGAAGAGAGGAAAAGGAGGAGGAGAAGAGGAAGAAGGAAATAATACTGCATTAATCAGGACAGGATAAACTATGCATTTCCAAAATTTCAGTGGCAGTTTCATTTCTCTCTCATGTAAAGGCTGCTAATAAAAATGTGTGTCTGTCCAGTGCAACTGTCCTCAGTGTGGCAACTCAGTGATCCAGGCAGCTTTGATCTGACTCCACTATCTCAACCTGAGGCTTCCTTGGGTCAATGTCACAGGGAAGAGTAAGCTGGAGGGTGACATGCTGGCTCCCTATATTTCACTGCAGGAGAGATACTAGTCACTTATCACCAAAGCACATTGGCCAGAATTAGTCATATAGTACATACTTCAAAGATACTGATTCTCCTATTTCAGGCACCTAAAAAGAACTAGATATTAGTGGATAGAATAGGATAGGATAGGGAATAAGACTAGGTCCATATGCATCACAGAAATATTTTTAGGTTCATATGTGAATGATTGAGCAGATGTTGGGCTATGTACTGAGCACCAATTACGAAATGTGTTTCCAGGTAGGAGTTAGAGGTGAAAAAAAGCTTGAAAGCCACTGCATCTGAGAGAACAAAGTGCCTGGAGGGGCGAATGAGGTTCTTTCTTTCGTGTGATCCTGACAACAAAGGGCTCTCCTTTTGTGTCTGCTCAGTTGAAGGAAATAGAGTTTAATGTTTCCTGAACAGGCTCCATTCCGTAGCTCAAAAATAATTCAATGTCACATACTCGGATCCCTGTAAAAACTCAGTGAGTTACACAAGTTAGCATCTCTGGTGTGTGTGTGTGTGTGTGTGGTGTGAGAGCCGAGACAGAGACAGAGAAACAGAGACAGAGAGATAGAGAGAGAGTTTCTACTCAGAGGTTTGGTAAATGGGCAAGGAGAGAAGGAGTCCTTAGGGTATAGGAAAGTTAGAGTGGTTTCAAGGACAACCAGAGCCCAGAGAAACAAATAGGATGAGGAAAAAGAGCCACCCTAAGGTGACCTCCTAAAAACACTAACATGAGAACAAGAGCCTTCTTGTTCTGAGTCAGCACCTTGTTCCTGGGGAGGCAGGACTCTCATAATGTCAGTGCCCCACCGGACTTCTGCTGACATGAAACAGCACGCAGCACCTTTCCGGGTGCCCATGTGCAGCGCCGCTCCCACAGGAAGGGAGTCTGCGCAGAGAAACTGCAGACTTCCCGGGCTCCAGCAGCCAGTAGAAGACAGAGTGTGAACTCAGCTGGCCATGCTCCAGTGTTTCCTGAGTTCACTGATGTGGAGGCAATTCAAATGTATTTCTAACACTTATAACTCCTTAAGGGTCACGGTGAAAAAAAGAATGTTAAGTAGTAGTTGTTGAGAGCTGATTATGTGCCCGGAAGTGTGCTAAAAATTGTATCTATTTTTATCACTTAATCCTCTCCCCTGTGTGGTCACTGTTGTAAACTATTTCTATCTACAGATGAGGAAAATGAGGCTCAAAGAGTTTAGAAAATTTGCCTACGCATATAATAAGTAACAGACCTATGATTTAAACCCAGCCTGCCTGTCTTTTAACTACCTCTAAAAAATACTGGGATTATTCAGAAGTAGCAGGAAGTTATGAGCCATATTGTTTCCCCAAAAAAAGACATATTGAAGTTCTAACTCCCAGCACCTCAAAATGTAACCTCATTTAGAAATAGGTTCAGTTCATTTCCAGTTAAGATGAAGTCACACTGGAAAGGGGGGGCTTCCTAACACAATGTTACTGACTTGCTTGTAAGAAAACGATCACGAAGGCACAGGCAGAATAGCATGGGGAGATGAAGTAGAGATTGGAGTCATGCATCTGCAAGTCAGGGAACCCAAGACCCTGGTCATACCTGGAAGGTATGAGAAAAACCTGGGATAGTTCTCCCTTAGAGTCTGCAGAAGGAACCAACCCTCCCAATACCTTGATCTCAGACTTCCAACCTCCAGAACTGTGACACAATCTATGTCTCTTGTTCTTTTTAAGCCACCCAATGTGTGGCACTTTGTTACAGCAGCCCTGGGAAATAAATACACATGGTGACAGAATCTGAATAACTGAGGCATGAAGTGGTAGAGATTGTTGCTCAAATTGAGCAGCGGTCACAGTAGCCAGAACCTCAGCTATCCATGTCTGGTTGTGCTGTCTCCCTGCCCATGCAAATATTGAAGGTTGTTTTCTCTTTAGCGCCATGCTCTGTGAATCCTGACCCATAGTGTTTATGCACTGTGCAAGTGACCGTTTCTATGTGCAGAGGTAGAAGCTGAGTACAATTATTCATTCCCACAAGTCCCTGACAATGTCCATATGGGGACCAGTCCCCTCAGGCACACACTGTGTTCTGGGAGTTCAGAGGAAGGGCCCAGCCCCACATGTACTGAGTGGGTCAGTACCTGTGGGGCTGATCCCCACAGGGTATCGGCAGGGCTGGCTGCCTCCATCTTAGTCATAAATTCTGGGGTAGCCAACTCAGCCTGCAACACTCACAAGACAAAATCCAACCAGAGCTGGGAGGACAAAGTGAATGCAAATTTTCCTCCAAACCAGAGTGGAGACCTAGAACACTGCAGCAGTCATTTCTTTCCCACATACCACTGGGGAGATGGCCTAGAAAGGCTTGCTGTCAAAATCACCATGAGCTAGCAAAGGGAGTCCGGGTCTAAGCAACATTTCCTCTAACCAGAAGGCCACCAAAAGCCAAGCCCCAGTCCATGTTAGTAGCAGAAACATTTTTCTCCAGGACTGTTTTCTCTCAAATCATGTGAGCTAGAAGTAATATTCCTTTAGCACAAAAGAATTTCTGCTGCAGCTGCTAGGTAGCAAAACTTCCTGGAACTCTGTTGATCCCATTCTGTGTCCAAAGGGAAAAGTTTTAAGGAGATGATAGTAGGAAGCAAAGCGGTAATAGTAAAAGTAATATTATTGACACCGTTGTTACTAATATTGCACTGTGCATCTCCACATCCAGACCTTTGAGAGACCAGATGCCATTCTGTTGTGTATCATTCAGACCAATGGTTGTCAGAGGACTGTTAAAATGCATATTATTAGGTCTCCACCCAAGACGGTCAAGTTCAAGGGCCTGAGAATTTGCCTTTTATGAAGCAAACCTGGAGATTCTGATGCAGATGATCAGGTGACTACATTTATAGAAACCCTAGCTTTAAACATTCTTCCATACTAACATCTAAAGTTGTGGATCAGATGAGCTCTCAAGTTTCCTCCAGCCTCATGATTCCAGTATTTCCCTTGTTTATCTTGTGTTTATCTGTTTATCTTGAGTCCACTTGCCCTGCTTACGCAGGTTGCTTTGATGTCCTACAACTGTCTTATTTCCTTTAACCTTTCCAACAAACTCTCCTGCCCTTTCTCTGTTTATGGATTGTCTGTCTGGAACTGAAGAGCCCAATAGAATTATCTTAACATTTGATAGGTAGATCTTATGTATATCACTGATAAAACCAACTCCCAATACAAACAGGATAGCAAGCACACCACTTGATCACCCTTTAGTCAGCCTTCATCCTTAATACTTAATCACTCCTGACCAGTTTCCTAGCTCAGAACCCCTAGGAAAGCATGGATGGGTTTCAGGACACCTGGAAAGTCTTTGAAATGTCACATGAAATTGTATGCAAATGATAAACAAACAGGCATTTCTCAGAGATGCGAGTGCAAAGCCAGGAAAGGCAAAGGACCATGGCTTCAGGTACCATCTGACTTACCTGGCTATGATATAGGAACTCCATTTCAGTAAGCCTAAGCTACACTGTTTGGGTCATGGACAGTTGCCAGTTAGCTTAGGCAGTTCATACAGAGTGCAATTTAACAACCTAACTAAAACACATCCACATTCATTAGTAATGTGCTAGGCACTAAGTACCGAAGATAAATCAAATAAAATATAGTTCCTGGAGGATTCTGGGAAGATGGCAGTAGCGCCATAAGCAGTCTTTCAATTTCTTCAAATCCCACAGACACATTTATAACAAAACTAGGATCTGGTTTTCTCACAAACTCCAAATTACAAGTGAGCAGAGACAAACCACCAAATGTCCATACAGGAGAACTAAATAGCCATTAGTATGTCCTAGAAAGTGTAGTTGGGCTAACCTCCTAAGCAGTTGTGGCAGGGAATAGAGAGTATCACCTTCTGCAGTAGGAGTAAGTGACCGGTCCCAGTAAGAAGGACTGAAGGGGCTAAAGTATTCAAGACCCTTGAGAGCTCTCAGAATGGACCTCCCAGGGCTCCATTCCAGGTCAGGACTCTGCTCCCGGGAGAAACTGCCTGGAAGGGAACTGAAACTATGTTAGGTTGAGACATTAGTGATAAAGGAAAGACAAGGTCCAGGTAACCCTGGGTGTCAAGGGTGAGGTACTATCTGGAAAGAAGCACAAAAGAACTTTCTGTGGTAATGAAAATAACTTATACCTTGACTAGGGTGGTATTTTTTCTTTGTGATATATTTTAAAGTTTATTTTCATCATAGTTGGCATACAATATTATATTAGTTTCAGGCTTATAACAGTGACTCAACATTTATATAGCTTATGTTCCCCCTGTCCTCCTCCCCTCTGGCAACCACCAATTTGTTCTCTGTATCTGTGAGTTTGTTTTCGTTTTGTTTTGTTTTGTTTCATTTGGTTTTGTGTTTTGGTTTGGGTTTTCTTTTAGATTGTTAAATCATACGGTATTACCAATTGAAATCAGCCATAATAGGAAACACTACCAACCCAGTCATTTCTTTTTTTAAGAGAATCAATTGTTAAACATTTACCAAACCCCACTGTATATTGCCACCCTTGGCTCCCAGATTATTCTGTTAAAATACCATATCTCACAAAAGAAACCAGAGAATTTTGGATGAATAGTTGATTTGAAGATTGTAAGCAATCTACAAGATGAGCCTAGAACAACTTGTCATACAGTTGACAAGGAAGAAATCAAAGATACCAGCATCATGTCAATAAGACTCAAGAGCCAACCTGAAAAGACTCTCACTGACCAAAGATGAATCAGGTTGAGCTTTAACAATGATAATTGCACCCAAATTCATTTAAATTCATTGTTTTATAATGATATTTAAACAAAGAATCAGCCATCTCCAGAAGATGACAACCAATCATTATCTGAACTGGTAAGTAAATGCAGTAAATGAAACATTTTCTTGTCTTTTCTATATTGACTCATCCACTGACTATCCCAATAAAATAAATGAAAAATATCTCTGTATAAGCATATTATACTTAATATACTAATATAGATATAATTAAAGTTTCACTGTTTGTAATCCCAGTGAGCAAAGATATATAGGTATGACACATCAGTGGCGGCCAAGATCACACAAAGAGAGACAACAAGATATGATGTGCCTTTTTTAGTCTTGCCAAAGGAGTAGAAAGGGATAGAATAGAACCTGAATATGATCTGATCTGAGTCCAGCTGGCAATTTGCAGGAACTACCAAAGGCAGGGGGATGTGCTGAGCTGCACATGAGTTTGCACTCAGCAAAATTCAGACTGTGGGAAACTCCACAGGTTCTTCAACTGATAGATTGTAAAGAAATGAAAAGTATGGAGGAGGAATCTATGGATTAAAAGTCATAACATTTTTTAAATACACTAGACCAAACTATAGTGTGTAAGAATGCACATTTGAGTGATAAGCCTAGAATGGAAGTTCAAGGAAGTGATAGGTTTAAAAATCAGGATAGTGGTTCCTTATGGAGAGAGGGAGGAGTTTTGATTACTGCAAGACAGAAAGGGTTTCATGGGTGGACAACAAAGTTTCATTTCCTTGCCTGTGTGGTTTCATTGCCATATAAAAATTTATTAAGTTGTTTTGAAATTGTCAGCCTTAATGTATTCCTGTTTCATTTTACAATAAAAAATAGTTTTTAAGAATAATGGTAAAGTTCTTGCCCTCAAGCAGCTCAGGGTCTAATGAAGGAGACGGAGATGTAAACAATTAGCTATAAGATAATATAGGTGGTAAACTCTACCAGGCAGGGGTATACAGTCCATGTTGCAATGGAACCACCATGGAGCTAAAGTGAGTTATTGTGGCAGATCCAGAAAGTTTAGTGGGATAAAGGCAAATGTTAACTCAGTCTTAAGGGGAGAGCTGTTCCCAGCAGACCTGAGTTAGCGGAGCTCAAAAACTAGACTGAAAGGGGTTGCAATTACTCCTTGCTGACTTATTCCAGGCAGTTCTCTTTCATCAGGGTTTTTGTTCTGGCATTTGCTGCTTTTTTTATGTCCCAGAAGTTGTCTAGGAAATATCCTTTAACATGATAAAGGTTAGGATTGTCAGTCAAAGAAGCATATGTTCACCTATGTGTGTGAATACAGGATTTCTGCCTTTTCCTTTTTTTAACCCAGAACTTTATGGATAGCCTAGGAGAGGGTACCATCTTGATAGCTTTCTCTTGAAATAAAGTGGCTGCTACAAAGGCAACAGCCACTATGTTTTCTACAAGTGCCAGGTGTAGAATTGGAAGTCCTCCCTCAAGCCAGAAAGGACAGGGGAGATGAAACAGCTTAAAGAAGAAGACTTTTCAATTGGATTCTTAAAGCCTTTCTCCGACAAGAGCCACTGAAAACTTAACCAAGATGGCAAGATGGTGAATATCCAGTTACAGAATTCGACACATCCAGGGGAAAGAGGGAGAACACACTCAGTTTGCTAGACCATGTTTCCTGGGAAACAAAGTAGAAGAGGGGTGATTTGTATATTAGAATCAAAAAATAATGGGGTGTACATAATCTTGGGTGTGCTCTGTTAGCTCTAGTCATGGATGCTGTGTAAATAACAGTGTGGGGTCTCATCAAGTCAATAGCAAGTGGGATCTGATTCTCTGCAAGAACATATGGGCTTGGAAGGCAAGATTGGCTCCCACTCCAGCATGCACCTATCCTTCCAAATACACCTGGCATTGACTCTTAACCATCTCAGGTGGAAAGCTGGCACTGAAAGGTAAAATGCACTCTCAAAATGAAGGTAAGAATAGATTAGAAGAGAATTTAAAAGCCATCTGTTTACACATTTCCTGATCGAGAAAATAGGACTATTGTAGCCATCTACAATTGCAAAGAGAAAATAAAACATGAAAATGCTTTATAAATGAAAGGGGTAGGGTAGGTGTTGGCATGAGAACCCAAAGGTTGCTGGTTCAATTCCCAGCCAGGGCACATAACCAGGTTGCAAGCCAGGCCTGCAGCCAGGTCCGTAGCTAGAAGCAGGTGAAAAGCAGCCATACACTGATGTTTCTCTCCCTCTCTGCCTCTCTCCTCCCCCCTCTCTCTGAAACTAATAAATAAAATCTTTTAAAAATAATAATTAATAAAATAAAATGAAAAGGGTAGGGGCTATATTCCTGAAAATTCTGCATAGAGATAAATGTGCCTTCCTTCCTTACAGTTATGCATTGACAAGTATTTTATCCTGATAACAAGATCATTTATCAATCCCATATATTCAAGCACATTCAAATGCTCTAAATAAGCACAAAATCTTCCTACGCAAGCCAAGATGTGCTACTTCATTAATTTGCTTCCAGGTGTAGCATCATCAAGCCTTCATCTTGTTGAATCAACTGCATAACCCATTCCCCAGACAAAAATAAAACAATTGGCAGGGGCCATTACATAGGTCTGGGCTCTGGGCCAAATGAGCTTAACTTATACATGTCCTCACCCTAAAAATGATGGTTTGATGGATATGAGAGACCATTTTCTCTTTCTTCCTATTTAAAATTCAAATCTCATATGGAGGGCAACACTCTGGAGGGAGACCACTGTGTCCCATAGTTACCTGACCATCAACCCTCTGGGTGCTTATTTTAAAAAACACACAGTTCCAGGCCTCCTCCCAGACCTGCTGAGTCAGTCTCCAAGGGAGGACTTGGAAATCTGAATTTTTAACAAATGTTCAAAATGACCTTTATGATTAGGCAAACTGAGAGAAACCCAAGATAGAGAACATAGCTCTTTAGGGCCTTCAAATCAATGACTTTTAAAGAGGGCCAGGGTGAAGGTGTGTTAGCCTGCTCAGGCTTCCTTGGCAAAATACCAGAGGTTGGCTGACGTAAACAACAGACCTTTATTTTCTCCTAGCTCTGGAGGCTGGAAGTCTGAGATCAAGGTGCCAGCATGGTTGGGTTCTGGCGAGAACCCTTTCAGGCTTGCAACCAGCCGCTCCTTCATTGGGTATTCACACAGCCTCTTTATGGACATGCAGGAAGGGAAAAAGCAAACCCTAATGTCTCTTCTTACACGGGCAGAAATCCCATCATTAGGCCCCACTCTCATGACCCATCTAACTCTAATCACCTCCCAAATGGTCCATTTTCAAATACCATCTATTCTATTGGGGGTGGGGGGTGGGGGGGATTTAACATATGACTTTTAGGAGGATGCAAACATTTAATCAATAGGAGCAATGAAATTTAATCCCCTTTTAAAAAACATTTATTTGTGGAGTTGACCTCTGCCTGGAGTTTTTACTTCTCACCAATATCTGCAGGACTATTGGCACTGGTCTTGGCAACTTACCATGGACAAAACATGAGGACTTAAAATAATCAAAACAAAAGTTAACAAACAAGAAAAAAAAACAAACAAACACTGTTACCAGGTAGTTTGGCTGTTAGTTCAGCTAAGCACCGAATTGAGCTCTGGACCTGCTGACAGCTCAGGCTGAAGGAGAAAATGTTTCTGCTGTCTCTTCCTTTTCAGGCATGTTCAATTCTGAGTGGGGTGCCAAATTTTACTTCCACATCCTGACCCAAAGTACTATGTCCAAACTTGCGCTCTTTAAAGATGAGAAAAGTCATTGTTTTTCCCCCCAGAGTTTAACATTTCATCTCAATGCATTCCTGGCTTATTAGAGAAGCAAAACTAGCCATACCAAAAGTACCCCATGGGGAATCTCCCTCCCGAACATATGCTAGATAGAACCTGATGGAAAAAATAATGTATTTTGCAAAATCTGCAGTTGAGGTTTTTTTCCTAGATCAAAAGAGTTTTCTTACTTTTTTAATAATTCAGGTAACCTTGGAGATCCAACCACTTTCCAGACTTTGCTCAGCAAAGAAGAGCTAGGAAAGTCGCTGATTGCTGGATCCCCAGCTAGTTACCCAGTTGGACCAATACACAGGAAGATATCTCAGTGTGGTGAAAGTGTCGCTAGTCTCAGGCCTTAGTCTGCTGCTAACTAGCTGGCTGGGTGCCATCAAGCAATGGATTCTTTAACTCCCTTTTAGCCTGCTGTCTATTAATTCCACAACTATGTATTGAACATCTACAGTGTGCCAGGCACTGACTCCAGGTGCAGAGGACAGCTGTGCCCTCAAGAAGACCACACAGGACATTCCCACTTCATAAGGTGGTTATTTATTTCTTTCCAAGGGTGCCTCGGTGGTTTAGCACTTAAAACCAAAATAAAAACAAGTGAGCTATGAAAGAACAGATAAATGAGTGGCTGAAACACAAAAATTATTTTTTAACCACTTTATTGATGCCATTACTACTCTTTTCATGGTGTCCTTTGTCTAATCACTAAGGCCCAAGAAGTCCATCTTCAACTTGACCTTTCCTTTTTATTTTTTTTACTTTAATTGCATTACTTTTATTTTTTACCTTTTTTTAAAATTGTTGTTCTTTTACAGTTGTCCCATTTTTTCCTTGGTTGCTCCCCCCTGCCCCATTCCTCCCACTTCCAGAGTCAGTCCCCTCCCTGTTGCTCATGTCCATGGGTTATTTATACATGTTCCTTGACTAGACCCTTCCCCTACATTCCCCTTTTCTCCCCTTCTCCCTCCGCTCTGGTTACTATCAGTCTGTTCCTTGTTTCCATGCCTCTGGTTCTATTTTGCATGTTTTTTAATTTTGTTCATTAAGTTCTTCTTATAGGTGAAATCATATAATGTTTGTCTTTCACTGCCTGGCTTTTTCACTTAGCATATTGCTCTCTAATTCCATCCATGCTATTGAGAAAGGTAGGAGTTCTCTCTTTCTTTCTGCTGCATAGTAGTCCATTGTGTAAATATACTACCATTTTTTTACCTTTCTTAGCCTTTATCCTTAGGCAAACTTTATTCTTTGGCTGTCAATCACCCCCTTCATTCTTCTCTTGCATAATTACTCAGTCTACTTTCTATCACTTGTACCACCCCTGAATATCTTTTTTTTTTTTTTTAAGATTTTATTATTTTTAGAGAGAGGGGATGGGAGGGAGGCAAAGATGGAGAGAAACATCAATGTATGGCTTCCTTTCATCTGCCTCCAGCTATGGACCTGGCTGGAGACTTGGCTTGCAACCTGTTTGTGTGCCCTGGCTGGGAATCGAACCAGCTACTTTTGGGTTTGCAGGCCCGCACCTATCCGTTGAGTCACTAGCTGGAGCTATTGAATATCTTCTTCTATCATGAATTTAACAAACATCTAGTGAGCATATATTATATGGAAGCACTGGACAAAACAGATGTGAGAGAACACTTTGTTCCACATCTGCTGTGGCTGTGGATGGTGCTTTGCACATTCTGCTCTGTTCATACCACACCGTGAATGTCTCATTCCTTCGAGTTACAGCCACTGAGATATGAGGACAGTCAAAATGGCACCATGGGTTTCCTAGTAGGGTCTTAAATCAAAAAAATTCTCCCCGCCTCTCACCTACTACCTCATGCTAGCTCTCCATACAACTTTGAACCCAAATAACTATTTTTTGTGCAGAGACAGCCCAATTTTTCTGCCTGCTAACTAGCCCATGAGTCTCAATTTTACACCAAATGCCTGGAGTGTCATCCTCTCATCTCTACCCTGGGTATCATTTCCTACCACTATATGAACAATGGCTGAGACACCAATTTCTCTTGAAACTATTGCTTAGAGAACAATTTTTAAATAAAATATTATTTAAATAGCATGAAAGAGCTTAAAACCACTCCTACATATCTACATATGTTATTTCAGTTAATAATCAAAATACTTGAGGCTCAAAGAGGTAAATAACTAGATCACAGGTCATATAGTTAGTAAAGTGGCAGAGCTGGTAGTTATCCCCAGGACTTCTGAGTCAAAAATCCCAGGTGGTGAAAAGTGGTACCCTGTTTGATCCAGGCCTCACATTCACAGAAAGCTGCAAATCTCATCCTTCAGTGTTAGCTCCACTAACAGTATACAGAGAATTAAAGAGACATCCGGTCAGGATTAAAAGGAAATGTTCATTACTAAATTTGTGTTTTATTTTTGTAACATTATTTTGGCATTTTTGATTTTCCAAGTTACTCAATATTTTAAACTGTAGAAGTTGCCCTGTCGGGTGGTAGAGCCTTGACAAACATCTCTGTTTTTTGTTTTTGTTTTGCTTTTTATATGACATCTCTAGAAATGTTGCTAACTAGCTGTCACTTTTCCACCTGTGAATGCCATTGGCTGGAGTTTCCTTGATTTACACACAGATTATACATATAGCTTGTCCACCTCTCCTCTTTTAAAAAGCATTTTTCACTGACACACATGTACACCATTGACTCTAATAGCATCAGATTTCCTCACGTGCCCTTGCATGGAGGGTCTGCAGATTGCCAACAGGGGTGAGGCCTGAGAGCGTTTTTCTCTCAAGAGAAGCAGCTGGTCACATGCGTGATTCTGCCCTGAAAAATTAACTTCTATCAGGGATGATAATAGTGAATTCAAACAGCAAAGAGAGCCTTTGGGTTATTTAAAGTCATTGTATCTCTAGGCCTTAATTCCTTTATCCATATACGGAAGAAAATAGCACTCTGATAAAAGATAATGGAAGGCCATCAAGGGTTTTCCCGAGTTGCAGATATACTTACAACATGTTACAGCGAATGTCAGGTTCTGAACTTTAATATCTTCCTTAGTCCTTAACTGAGAACAACAGCTTCCTATTTGCAAGGAGTCATCAAGTTTTCCATTTGCAACTGGAATTACAGACCCTCTTACGCATCTTTTCACTCACTCTCCTTGCATCATAACTAGGCCTTGTCCACGAGCATCCCTTGCTTTGTCACTACTTTAGTGGCACATGATTGAAGCCAGAGGCAACCAGATTGCCGGCGCCTATGGGCTGCATCTTCCCTCTGTCCCCACATGCTTGGGGTATCACAGGAGTGACAGAGTAGTGTTGTCCAGCTATGGATGGACTCCGGTAGAACTATCTCCAAGATCTGCTGCATTCAGAGTGCCTCAGGGGTGGCAGTAGATCGGGACCAGCCAACCAATGTTACCTGCTTTCCACTTTTTCCCTTTCCCTCTTAATTAAAGCTTTTCAGGAAACCAATGAGGTGAAGTAGTTTCCAGCAGAGGAGAGGATATAAAGCTTAAAAGCTGTTTCTGATGGAATGGTGAAGTGATTTGACTACTTCTCTTTGAGCAAAATAATAATAATAATAATATGGCTAGGTAAGACAGCCCCTAGGGACTTCATTATTGATGGATTGCAGGGAAGCGTAATGTCTTTAGAGGAGGAAGTTCTACTTTGAATTCAAAGAGTATGTTGGGAAGAAGAGAGGAGAAAGATGGGTGCTAAACAATAGAATAAACCTGTTATCTGCTTTTTGACATAATTTTGTATACAGAGGCATTGATGCATGAAGCATAAAGTAACTGTGTTGAATATCAGGGGTAAAAAAATGTGTTTTTGAAAACAATGTATGTTCACTACCTGGCTCTAAAAGGACTGAACAGTTTATGAAATACATCTTGCATCTTTGTGAGCATTACTAGTGGTTTAAAATACGTCTTGCGTCTTTGTGAGCATTACTAGTGGTTTAAACTGTGTGCGCAGTTTTAAGAAAACACAGATTTTTAATGCTATTGTTTAAGATAATTCTTTATAATACATCCTCTAAGCAGATAAGATGTTGAATGGGGTGTGGTCGGGGGGCGGGGGGGGCGGGGGGGGCAGCATTTCACATTTCTCTGACATTGGCTGGCCCAGTCACAGTTTCTTCATGACTGGGGGCTTCTGGGAGGGCTGGAAAGGTGTGTGGAGCAAAGATTATAAATACCAATTTTTGTAGGCCAAATCATCTTCTTGATGAGGGAGTAGAGGATTTTTTAAAAGTGAACATTACCGTCTCTTTCACTGTTTGCTCAGTTCTACACTGTGTGAGAAACTAAATCCTAATGCCCCTTTGGCAAGTATTCCTTAACAGGCCTCACAGATACCTGAAACCAATTCTGACCCACTCTGGTCCTCCGCTGACCACAACGTTACCTGAATGGTGTGGTCCAATTTCCAGACTGCTCACCAGTCCTCAGGCCTACGGGGTGAGTACACATCCAGAGCTGGGCAGGCGTGGTGAATATTGGCGAGCCCAGGAACCTTGGGGCTACTTCTTCCCAGCATGAAGAGAAAGCATTTTTAAAATTCTCTGCACCAAAAGGTGTTTCTCTTTTCCTGCTGATGTGGGCTCAATCTTCTTTAAAAAATGTCATTTTTTTTATTGTTACTTATATTTTTAACTATGAAATGAATTTAGAGAATGTAAAAGAAGTAGTGTGTCCTCACAAACGGCTGTGTTTAGAGGTTTTGAATATATAAAGCCTGTTCTTTATAGCTCAAGGGAATGGAATTTTAAAATGCTGAGAAGCAATTAGGAGCATTAGCAGCAGCTCAGAGTGCCAGGGATTGCAAAAGAACGGAATTGTGGAGTTTGAGGCTCCTGTCCAGCTTATCCAGTGGTCCCTCTGGTGTACATGGAAAAATGCACCTCGGATGCACTCAGGGCTCAACAGCCCAAGACAGTGGTTCTCTAAGCCTGGTCCCCAGACCAGCAGCTCAGCATCATTTGGGAACTTGTTACAAGCACAGACTACCAGGCCCCAACACAAACACCCTGAGTTTGGGGTCCAACCTTAGTGCTCTCAGTCCTCCAAGTCACATGGGCTATAGTGGGAAACCAGGAGCCCGAGGTCACCTAGCCAGATTCTTTTACAAATAATTTTTTGTGGTCTTTCCAAAGCCAATGGAAGAAGGGTTGATCACAGGATTCTGCTAGCTCCTAAATCCTTCCAACCCCCTTAGATATTAGTTCAAAAAACCCACTGAATTTTTTTTAACTCTCTTAAACCAAAAAGGTTGTATTATGGTGCCAAGTCTTCGATGCTGACTCAGGGAAATGCTTCATCATGGCCACAAGATGGAAAAGGCAGGATCTGCTGCAGGAGAAACTTCAGCCCAGGCAAGATAAGACAGTTAGGAAAAGGAAAGCAAACACCCTGTTTCCTTACATTGTAGGGCTGTTATTGTTTTCTGTCTTCATCGTAAACTGATCTCTCTCTCTCTCTCTCTCTCTCTCTCTCTCTCTCTCTCTCTCTCTCCCCCCCCCGCCCCCCCGACCCCTTCTCTTCCTCTCCTTCTCCCTCTCTCTCTTTCTCTCCAAAATTCCAGGAACAGCTAAAGGAGGACGATGTGGAATGCATTGTAAACCAGGACGAGCTGGCCATGAGTTACCAGGAGCAATCCACCTCACCCAGCAGTCCTCCCGAAAGGCTGGGTCTGGACAAGAAAGCTTCACCCCAGACCCCAAACAAGGAAAACATTTATGAGGGAGACCTTGGCCTAGGAGGCTATGAACTCAAGCTTGCACAAACTCCGGGTCAATCCCAGCTGAATTAATGGCCACGAACAGTACAGATTAATCACAAGGCCTGCAGGGCTCACTGAGGAATACAAGCCAAGATGATGAGGCAGTGCAGAGGAGAGACTGGAAAATGTATTAAGATCATAAATTGGGGAGAATCAAACCCTTGTCATATGTATCCTCTGGTGCCTGAAGAAATGAGAATCTATTATCATTGCTCTATATTATCACTGAATTTAAGTTTTGACAGCAACCATTTTCATTAATGATTGGGCGGGTGGGGAAGGTGGAGAGGGGAGGGAGTCAGGAGCCTCACAACTGTGGAATGAAATGTCCATGCTTACCTGCAGATGTTGCTTCTCTGAACACAACTACCCAGGCCCTTCGCTTAGATTCTAGGGTGTACTCCCTTCGTTAGGGAAAGTTTAAAAATCAGGAAAAGAGTTTCTGAGCATAACCATATTGCTCCTAAGCTGAAGGGAATGCCCAGTCATTTAAGAAGGGATAAGTTGAGTATGTTTGCAACCTAGTCTCCCAATCAATCTTACTGACCCCAGGGCTATTAGCAGAGCCCAGCTAAGTGCTTGATATCACTGCTGATTGCCTCACAAAACTCATGCCAAGTGGGGACCCACTGTGCTCACTGGTGTCCTTTCTGTACTGTTTCTCAGTACAGAAGGGGCTGATCACCCTGCCCTAAAGGTGGCTGCTTTCCAGCTTAGTAGGACCTCATTCATGGGAAGACAGTTTCTTCCCCCCCACACCCCCCATATGATGTGTCACCTGAAGAATGAGCCTCTCTGTCCTTGCTTGCATTTGTGTCACTTCCTGGGTCTTTCATGAGTCGCCTCTGCATGATGGGTGATGAGATTCCACAGCACAGATTGCTCTCCACATGGCAGAAGGCAGTGCAGGACCCCTGCCTGTATTGGGGTTCCAACCCTTGCAACTACTTAGCAGGAGCTAGAATGAGAGGAGCAGAGCTGATGATGCACAGGCCACACCAAGGAGTCAAGGAGGTAGCATCAGGACATCCCCTTACAGGACGTGGCTTCTAACCCATGACAGAGACCAACACGATAGCCTTTAATACAACTGCATGACCTATGCCTTTAAGCCATAAATATACCTCAAGCCTAGCTTCTCTTGAAATACAGCTGTTAATACCAGACTCCAAAAAGCTGGCTCCAGGTACCCAGGCTATTGAACCTGCTTCTGGGAGGTAAGAATGCTGCCTTCCTCAGGCCCAGAGCTTGGGCGTAGCATGTGCTTTGCTAACCAGTTGTCAGGCCTTAAACATTAGCCATGGTGGTGTCAGGCACACTGCTAAGCACATCAATTTCCTTGTTTTCCAAACAATAGAATCCAGGGGCACAAATTGTTTTATACTCTGCTAAGTATACATGTGGTCATTCCAGGTAATTATAGCAAATGGCAAAGCATGAAGTTTTCTAATTCGACTTAATCCTAATAAAATTTTGTTATATAGTAGAATTGTTTATGGCTAATGTTTATTTAAGGAATTTACCCTGTGCTGATTGGCAGTTCTAAGTCCTTATACTTGAAGTAACAGACAAAGCAGGCCCAGAAAGGTAACGGAAGGAGATGCAGGGATCCTGTATCCCAGAAAGAGCCCAGAGGGGCTGGCAGGCCATGTCATCCTTCAGTGATGATGGAGCAGAGAGCTGTGCCAGGCTGGGAGGATGTGCCTGGGAAGGGACAGCCATGTAAACCAGGATGGGACAGCCTCCTCCTCTCACTGCAGGCAACCAGAACTAGGAGGCCCTTCTAAAACAAGGAACGAAGATCCTACAGGGAAAGGAAAGAAAGGCCCAGGTCAGGGTTCATCTTATCTCTGCCCTAATCATATGAAAAGAAGAAATAAGAGCCTGGTGTTTTGTTTCTTTCCACTTGTGTGGAGAAAAACACACCAGCGGAAGAGAAAGTCCCCCCAAACAGACAAACATTAGTGGAGGCAGAAGTGGAGGGAAGGGAGAGTGGAAATGAGATGAGTTTGGAGGGAGGCACGCAATCTAAACCCAGCACCACCTGCCTAGGAGGACATGGCAAAAATAGTCTCCTGTTCCATAGGCAGAGGCCCTCTCCCTGCTTAGAAAAAAATTCTCCTTCCAGCTAAACATCATGAACTATTGCCAACAAGGATAATGAAGGGCTGTTTAATCTGGGCCACTTATCCCAGCTGACTCCAGGCAGGTACTGTGAGTTTGAGGAAATTCTGCCGTGCCCAATCTGTAAGACGTAGTCCAGTTTCAAGATGTGGTTACCAGCCTCTTTCCCTCTGAATCAGCCCAGGACCCAAACAGAGGCTAGTAGCATAAAACCAACTTTCCTTTATGCTCCTGTTGTGAAGAATAATAAGTTATGATCTAAAGAAATGACCCTGCCTCGTGTGGCTCAGTGGATAAGTGCCGGCCTGCGAACCCAAGGGTTGCTGGTTTCGATTCCCAGTCAGGGCACATAACCAGGTTGCAAGCCAGGTCTCCAGCCAAGATCCTTAGCTGGAGGCAGGTGAAAGGCAACCACACAGTGATGTTCCTCTCCCTTTCTTCCTCCTGCCCTGCCCTTCTCTCTAAAAACAATGAATGAAATCTTTTTTAAAACTTAAATAATAAAAAGTACAAATAAATAAATAAGTGTTCTGTGCTTTGATTAGCGGCATCAGGACTGTGAAATCCAAATCTATTGTTTAACACCAGTTTCTAATAACAAAGTCACAGGAGCTTTGTTCAAACCACTAACGCTTCCACTAATTATTAGAGCTTTAAACAGGACTCCAATTAATTGACTTCCTTAACTCATTCACTCATTCACGTGCACGTGCGTCATGCACACAGCTCCCCTGGTCATCAGGGTCTTGGCTAGAATTCCTATGGTGTCCCCCTGTTACACGATACATGTCTGAGCAAGTATGAAGCCTGGTGGCAAGTGTCATCAGGGTCTTCATTCATTAAGTTTCTAGATAACGTTTTGAAGGCAACTTAATAAAAAACAAAACTGAAAGTTCAAATATACTTTGACCCACCAATTTCACGTGCAGAACTTTTATTCTAGATGTTTGAGAATATTAAGCATGGGCTACCTATTAAAACAACTGAATTGCCATCCTGGTTAAATAAAGTGGCACAATCATCTTATGGAACAGCATCACATGTACTGATCTGGAATAATCTTCAAATATGTTGTCAAATAAAAATAGCAAGAGGCAGAACAGAGTGGAGGGCATGCTACCAACCTGGAAGATTAAAAGGAGAAATCATTAGCATAATTACCTCTGAAGAACTGAGGAAAGGCCTTAACTTTTTACTTTTATACCTTTTAGGGTTTGTATAACATAGATGGATTATTTATTTGAAAACAAATTATGTAATAGTCCTATGATTCCTATGAAATAACTCATTGAGGTAACAAGCTATAATAGGAAGTGAAGTAAAACTGGGAAAGTAGTTATTTTTCACCATGATCTCTGAGACTTTGGGAATACAAAGTGTAGCACCAATAACACTAAGAGCTTCTGGGTTTATTCATTTCCATTATTAACACATTAATGTAAACTATGTAAAAGGTTTTTGATATTTAAAGACAAATATGACTCAGTCTTATCCAATGAATATCTAATAGAAGACAGCTAAAAAACAATTGATTCCTTATAAGATATCAAACCAGATGATAAAGCTATAGTAACCAAAACAGTGTGGAACTGACCAAAAATTAAATAAAGATATCAATTAAATCTACTACAAAGTATAGAAACAAATTTATAAATATATTTAAAAGTTAGCTCATAAAAATGTCATTTCAATCTAGGGTTAAGGATGAATGGTTTATTATTTAACAAACAGTGTGCATCAATTGTCTTTCAATTTGGAAAAAGAAAGAAAATGAGGCAATACCCTCTAATATATACCAAACTAAACTGCAAGTAATTTAAATTGCTAAGTATTAAAACTAAAACTATAGGATAACAACAAAAAATGAAATATGTAAATAGCCACGACAGATGAAAAAGACACAAACTACAAAGAATGATAAATTTGACTTCACAAAACTATGAATTTTTTGTGTATAAAGACAAAACATGAAACAATTTTTAATGGGGAGAAAATATGTATGCACTTACTTTTTATTGATATGGTATGTGTGTGTGTATAAGACTAAGGATTATTCTTCAAAATACACATAGAACTCTTACTGATGCATGAGAGAAGAGCAAAAAACTATTGAATACAAAAATATGTCAGGAATACATAGAAACATATATTTTATATGAAATGTATATTTTTAAAATATATATATTTCAATGTATATATATATATACCTTTTATTCAGACTTCTACTTTTAGGCATTTCTGTAGAAATTAAATACTTGGCATTTATGCATATGAAGCATATAAAGTGATATTCGTTGTGGCACTATTATTGCAAAATACTGGAGAAAAATATCCATCAATAGAGGAAAAACAACTAAACTGCAATAAATACACCTATATTAGGAAATTCTCCACAACAATTATATTATTCTGTGTAAAGGTGGGTCTACATGTATATACTCACATGGGAATATTTCCAAAATAAACTGTTAGTGAGAAAAAAGTCTGAGTGATCCACAGCAGACTGGTAACCAAAAAGGAAAGACTGGCTGAAGAGAGTCTTTGGTTTATCCACATTGTATTTTCTTTTACGACACGATATGCCTGTATGGTCAGTTCTGAGGGTGGCTTTGGGGGAGGGGAAGACTACAACGTCAAGGGAGGCTTCAAGGGATCTGATGTTTATCAATCGGATGGCTGTGAAGCAAGATCTTGATTAAGCACTTGTGAGATTAGCAAAGAAGCATTCCTGTGTATTTGTTTTTCAGAGCAGGGCACCTGTTAGACTAGAGGAGGGGGAGGTTGCAAGGCTTAAGAAACTTACCTACGGAAGGTTCCATATACCTTTGGAATATCGCCCATCATTCAGTTTGACAAACATTTATTAAACCCTTGCAATGGATTGCTCATAATTAAGGTTAGAAAGAGCCGTTATCAATGTCATTAATGGGATAAATTAAAATGGGACAGATAAGCAATGATCGAGTTCAGTAAGCACATTAATTTGGATATCTTGGCCCATCTCATCGCTTCATCACACAGATTGATTTGCCTTCGGAATGAGTGGGGAGGAACAGGGAGCTCCAGCAAGCCAGCCTGTAGGGAAGGGGAAGGGAGAGGAGAGGAGGGGAGGGGAGAGGAGGGGAGGGGGCTGTACCATCTAAACTTTAAGCTGACAGTGCTACATGGCAGGTCTGAACAGCTGTTAGCAAGCCTGAAAGAGTTCTCGCCAGAACCCAACCATGCTGGCACCTTGATCTCAGACTTCCAGCCTCTGAATGTCTGATGTTTAGGTCAGCCAGCCTCTGGTATTTTGCCAGAGCAAAATTTTGAGCAGGCTAACAAACCTTCACCCTAGCCTTCTTTAAAAGTCGTTGATTTGAGGGCCCTAAAGAGATATGTGCTACCTTGGCTTTCTCTCAGCTTGCCTAATCATAAAGGTCATGTTGGACATTTGTTAAAAATTCAGATTTCCAAGTCCTCCCTTGGAGACTGACTCAGTGGGTCTGGGACAAGGCCTGGAAACAGTGTCCGGACTCACTGAGCTATCTTCAGGGTGCTTTGGGGGATAAGGAGATGAGAAAACTGCCCCTGGCCTGGGAGCACCCAATCTGGGCACAGGGATAAAGTGAACACAGCAATCTCTTGTGTAATGCATAGCAGAGTTAGGCTTAGGAGGAACCCAAAGGAAAAGGAATATGGTAGTGACTCTCCATTCTGGCTGAATGTGGGACAGACCAGCAGAGCTTGACTGTCTGCCATTGCCTGGGTCCCACCCCCAGCACTTCTGACTTAATTGATCTGAACTGTAACCTGAATGTCAGGCTTTCTTAAAATTTCCCAGACGATTCTAATGTGCTGCAAAAGTTGAGAATCACGGGGACTTCCTGGAAGGGAGAGATGTCATCTAGAAAATCACCACGGGCTTCCCAGAGGAAGTGGAGTTTGGGACGGGCCGCCGCTGGGAAAGCACTAACTCGAAAAACCTGTGAATCATCAAGTTGTAAATCCATGGCACGCAACACATTCGGGATAGCATTTATAGGGAGCCACAGCTGCTGCCTGGAACAAAAGAAGAAAAAATAACTGCGCCCTTCACCCCCTGTCACCATGCAACGTCATCCACCTAATCACTCAAATTGTCTCCCTTTCACAATGCTAGGTCCTAAGATGAGAATTGCATCAGAATCTGGTCTGACTTTGGCTTGCCCACCTTGGCTGTTGGGTCCCCAAGTGCATCCCTTTTCCTGGTGAAAATTTCACCAAGAGCCATGCCTGTCCCCACCCTCTGCACCAGCTAGGAATGGATGATCATTGCTTCAGTCAGGGATTGACAATTCGGTTAGCATGGATGGCCACCCGGCAAGACCTGCAATGCTGCTGCTCTTTATTTAGAAAGTACACCTTTCTGATAACCATCTTAATCAGAAAAGGCGGTCTAGAGCAGTGCTTCTCAAACATTAACGTACATTTGAATGCCTTGAGGGTCTTGTTAGAATACAGATTCAGATTCCAAAGCTCTGGGGTGGGACCTGAGGCCCAACAGGGTGAGCCAGCTCCCAGGTGATACTGATCTACGGATCCCTAGACCACACTTTGAGGCACAAGGACCAGAGCAAAGCTCTCAAGCTAGGGACTTGGTTAACAGGGGGTCTTTATCCATCAAGGGGTCTGGAGGAAATTTCAGAGATAAAATGGGAGAACCAGTTGATTCTGTCATGAACTATTCACTGTGATTCTCTTTGTTTTTAAATTTTTTATTGTATTTTTTCCATTATACCCTCCTTGCCCCACAATTACCACACTGTTGTCCATGTCCAAGAGCCCTTTTTCCTTTTTGCTCAATTCCTCCACCCCCTCACCTACACCCCCTTAGCTGTTATCTGTTCTCCATTTATGAGTCTGTCTGTTTTGCCTGTTAGTTCTGTTTGTGCATTAGATCCCACATATGAGTAAAATCATATGGTATTTGTTTTTCTCTGACTGGCTTAGTTCATTTAATGTAAATTTTTTTTCCAGCTCCATCCATACTGTTGCAAAGGGTAAATTTTTCTTATTTTTAATGGCTGAGTAATATTCCATTGTGTAAATGTCCCATAGTTGTTTTATCCATTCACCTACTGATAGACACTTGGGTTGCTTCCATATCTTGGCAATTGTATCTAATACTGCAGTGAACATGGGAGTGCTTATGGTCTTTCATAGTATTTTGGGTTCCTTCTAATATATTCTCAGAATTAGGATCCCTAGATCAAAGGCAGGTCCATTTTTAATTTTTTGAGGTATCTCCACATTGTTTTCCACAGTGGCTGCACAATCTTCATTCCCACCGACAGTGCAGAAGGGTTCCCCTTTCTACACATCAATGTCAGCACTCATTGTTTGTTGATTTATTGACAATAGCCATTCTAACAGGTGTGAGATTATATCTTATTGTGATTTTATTTTGAATTCCTCTGATGATTACTGATGCTAAGCATCTTTTCATATGTTTAGGGCCATTGGTAGGTATTCTTTGGATCAGAGTCTATTCAGGTCCTCTGACCATTTTTAAATTGAGTTATTTGGGGTTTTTTAGGGAGGGCGGTTTTGGTGTTGAGTTCTCTTACACTATACATGAAAATAAATTCAAAATGGATTAGACTGAAATGATAGACTGAAACCATAAAAGTCTTAGGCAGCAAAATATGGGACATTGCTCTTAACAGTATTTTATCAGCTATATCTCCCCAAGCAAGGAAAACATAAGAAAAAGTAAACAAATGGGGCTACATTGAACTAAAAAGATTTTTCACAGCAAAGGAAAACACCAACAAAGTAAAAAGACAACCCCTGGAATTGGAGAACATATTTGCTGATGCACCTGATAAGGGGTTACTATCCAAAATCTATAAAGAACTTAACTGTGATTTTCACAAAAGTGTTTATTCATGTCTAATATGGATACTATTGGTCAGTTTGCCCCAATTACTCTTCAGTTAGATAGAGTGCTGTTAACAGGGCACAGCTCATCTTGTTTAATGCATTTTCTTCTTCTAATAGGCATTATTGTTTACCTATATCAAACATGCATTTTGATTGTTACTATTATGTCATCACACTTCACAAAAATAGGTCAATGATTCAAAAGTAGTTCATTGGAACATAAAAGTAGAGATGTAAATAGTAGTATTAATACTATGATTCAAAATAGTTTATTTGCAGGTGGCAAACAAGGCTCTGGGGAGAATGTGGACTGTGGTTCTGGTGGCCAGGAGACGGTTCCATAAGGACACCACACACATGAAGGAAAAGCATCTGAAAGCTGGCAGTTGTCACTTCACTCCCCTCCCAGAACATCATCCTTCATCTTCAGAGCACAGAGGGAATCTTCTGTTACCTTTTGTGGTAAGACATTTGATTTTTTTTTTCTAGAATAAGTACAAAGAATACTTTTTAGTACAAAATTGACAAATTCAGCCCAAAGTTGAAAACGAGTCATAAACCACAGAAACACCATTCACAGTTGAATACCGAACAGCAAAACTGGAACAAGCTATACATTTGCCAAAACTTTGTTAAACCAATTTAATTATAACTATTATATATAGAGAGAAAACAAGAATGAACTTCAGGACACCAGTTTCAAGGGGATAACCTTTGTGAGCATGAGTGTTGCTGGTTGGTATTTCACCTTTCAGTTGAATACACCACCAGTGAATACATTATAAGTCAGTTCTGGGCTCATGTGAGATCAATAAATGAAGTAAAGTGCCCTACAACTTTTTATTCTCTTTGTTACTGAGAGCCCTTGCAACAGAAAAGATTTTCCATGTTGAAAATAACTGTTTTGTGCTTGATGAGGCAGGACAGAAATGTCAGGTTAGGATTATTCTGATAAAATACTATTAGGGTGGCCAGGCAAGCAGGCCATTGCTAAGCACATAAAAGTGTCCATCTACACACTGTTTTACTCAAAGGGAACCTCAGTTGTCACCAATATACCTCTTGACCTTTATTTAGTCAACCAATATCAAATGAGTACCTACAATATGGCAGGCACAGTCCCAAGCTCTTAGAATACATGAGTGAAGAAAGCAAACTTTTCTGTCCTCACGTGCTTACACTCTAGAAGAGGACAGACATTAGCATGAATTATATAGTATATGACCAAGTGATAGCACCATAGAAGAGGAAGTAGAACCCTGTGAGGGGGGTTGAGACCATAAGGTGGGGAACTAGAGTGGAAGTTGGAATTTAAATGGAAATTAGTCAGAGTAGGCCTCTTTGCGATGACATTTGAGCAAAAACTTGACCAAGGTGAGGATGTAAGCCATGGAGATATCTGCAGAGAGGAAGTTCCAGCTTCATTGGGAATATTCAAGGACCGTAAGGGAACACCTGTGGCTAAAGCAGAGCAAGCAAGGAGAGCTTGGAAGGTAAGGTCAGAAAGGAAGCGAGTAAGGGGAGGAGGCACTACATAAAGATTTTGGTTTTAGTCTTAGTGAAAGAAAAATCATTTGTAGCCAATTTCAGGGGCAACAGATAACTGACAAAATTCAGCTTCTAAACAAATCATTCCAGCTGCTATGTTGCAAATAGACTTTAGGGAGGTACTGCTGGGAATAAGGTGTTTTGATAAGCTGTTACTGCATACCAAACAGCTACAAAATCTGAGCAACACGGCATTTATTTAGCTCATGTGTCTATGAGTCATTTGGGAGGCTGGGGATCCAGGCTGGGCCCCTCTGGGGCACAACCACTAGGGTTAGCCCCGCTGCACTTCCCTCCCTCCTCTGGGACTAGCAGGCTAGACCTAGAATTTTCTACATATAAAAACCATTGGCAGGGAAAGAGCATTTTCAGCTATGATCTTGATTTAATATTAAAAAGTTCCCTATCGAATCAAATTGTGGCCACCAAGTATAGTTTTTCAGAGCACTATGTAAAGGAACAGTGAGTCTTCTGTGCTTTGACTAACCAAAAAACTCTAAATGGCAAAAGGAAAGGGGCTCAAGCAGTGTTTTCAGTAGCTGATAACATAATTTTTTTTTTTTCTTCATCACTCTTGGAGGCCTCAGGAGACCATTTCTGTAGCAAATCATTTCAACTGTGTTGCTCAAGTTACATATCACACTTGTATATTCATTGTCTTACACAGCCTGAACCTATCACTTCAGGGGTGAAATAGCATATTTTTATTGTTGAAATAAGACATCAGAGTTTTTAAAAAACAAAATGTGACTCAGACAGCTCCTTTCCCAGAAGTGACTATTTTCCAAAATGATTTTCTTCTCTTCTGAGAAGGAGAAATAAATAGTCTATTAACGGGCATATTTGAAAGCCATATCTAAACAATACAAAAGAATATGAAGAAAACCTACAAATATGACCAAAGAATAACTAAGGTATTCATCTGCCATCATCTTGCTGGTTGAAACATCTATATTTCCACTGCAGGACATGCTAACTGAGAGAGGCACTACCAGGCACTAAGACCATAGTGAATACACACTCTGTAATTTTGGGTTCATATTCTATTCAGATATCCAAAACTACCTGAAGTAGCCATCGTACTTATTTTCCATTACCAAAGGTATAATTAAGAATTAGGATTTTCAAATTTAGGAGAAATACAAACTACAAAGCAATACACTGGGTAGGGAGCCCCATCAGGATCTCAGACTCTCCACCGCTGTGCCGATACATTATCTAGCTCTGTATACAGATATGGACACATTAGTAAAGGATGACAAACTATACCATGTCTCTCACTCAGTAAAAAACTATTGCTTTTCATTTTGAATGCAATTTTAATGCACCTTTTCTAAAAATTGTGTTGCGATTGTTTCTATTAACATGATGGTCCATGGGTATTTCAAATATCTTCTAGGCATTCATAGATGCTAATGTTTTGAGAAACACATGCCAAGGAGCGCAGCAAATCCAGTTCAGTCACTCACCTACCACCAGTCAGGTAAGGCTAAGTATTTTGACAAATAACCTAGGAAAAAGCAGGGGAAGTTTTCCACTGGAAGAAAAAAATGACTCCTAGTCACTTTCAGTCTACAATACCAAGCACAGCCTGTTATAAGAAAGCTGAAACAAGTACAGCCATAAAAAAAAAAAAAAAAAAAAAAAAAGGAACTATTCACATTAAAAAGAAAAAACTGCACACAAGTTCATTTAACAGCTCAGTTAAGATGACCTCTAGCCATCACACTTGTTACAATGACAGGTCCTCCCCCCAACACCCACTAAACTTGGCTTTCTCAGGTGGCCTGGAAATGACAAGGGAATTATTAGCTCTTTCTTTATAGGCATCAGCATTTCACAAGTACTTATGGAGGCTTTGACCTCAAAGAGTTCCTACTCTGTGGAATAAACTTTCTTTCATCATCTGTAATTAGCCTGCAGATGCATCTCCCACACTCTGCCAGTCCTCTGGAGGGCAGCATTAGTAGGTCAAGTTCAACTGATAAAGGCAGGTAGCACAGCTGCATAACATGCCAAAGAGCCCTCTGTGGAGACAAGGCTGAGCTTGAGGATCTCTGAATAAGCGTTGATTTCCTGGGAGACAGGACAACAGTTTGAACCATATGGTGTTTGCCTAGTGTTGGTGGAAAAAGACAGGGGGTACATGATTGGTGGGCACCAGTGTAGTTGTTCCTCCTCTTTACCTGTTTGCAGAAATTCTGACCCAGGTAAAGGCAGTGCTGGCCATGATAGGAGGAAAGAAAGAACAAAGAGGGAGAACCAAAGCTCCTGACGGATGCGGGGCGGGGAGGGGGAGGGTAGAAAACAATTTTTTCTACATTGTTGTTAATTAAACACCATTAAAGGAAAGAAGTCATATCCAACCATTGACATCTGAAACAGCAAATGATTGAAGGAAGATAAAAAATGTGGGTTCCAAACGAAGCAAAGCTGAGTTCACACAGTCATGCTCACCATAGTGATGCTGGGACTCGAGTGTTGTTATCAGTTGAGCTGTACCTGAAGGTTCGAATTCTATTTTTCTGTTCTAGGTTGGTGAACATCATAGGGACTCTGCACTGTTGCAGAACAGACAAGCAAGACTTGAGTTCCTACTTTAAAGATGAGTTTATATGTTTTTTATCAGTTTTAGTCCAATTTCAACACTTATAAACCCCTCCTCCATCAGAAGTGTGGGGGGAATGAAAGGAGATATGATCTCCATCTCTCACAGGCATCCTTGCTATCTATGCCAATTGGTGGCTTTCCCACCTGGCGAATAGGCAGCCCCACTCAAGGGTGAACTTCATCACACGTGTGGATAAACAGGGAAGTGACCACGGCACCCAGCAAACATTCAGGAAAAATTTGCCCTCTGAGGCACCACCTGTAAAAAAACTCATACATAATGCATAAGTTCAGCCATCTGTGGAAATAAACCAAAAGATTGTACATGTGTGACTGAAGAGATTGGGAATATTGAAAACTCAATCAAGGGGGCCAGGGTGTAATTTCAAAGAAACAAAATCAAACTGCAATTGTAATTTAGAAAAATAAATGCTAATCAATTGTATTGTACCCAGTTTTGAAATAGACTCTGGAACACAAGAGTGAGCCGAGGGCCTGGAGGGCACAAAGAGACAGAGAGGAAGCTCAGAAACCTCGTCACCGACAGTGTTTGTTCAAACCTGTTGGTCTTGATGGCAGAGATAAGGATGGAGTCACAAGATTTAATCTGCCCTGGCACAGGGCCAACGCACCAGGCCTGGCCCCAGCACAGCCATGCTGGCTCTGAGGGTCATCGCAGGTGAGGAGGAGGGAACCCTAGGCCTGATGCCCTCAAAAGAGCTCTCCCTCTATCACTCCCACATACCAGACTTCACCAAACATTTCTTTAAAAAAAAAAAAAAAAAACCTCTTGCCTTGGCTGGTGTGGCCCAGTGGATTGGGGCCGGCCTGCGAACCCAGGGTTCGCTGGTTCGATTCCCCAGTCAGGGCACATAACCAGAATGCAGATCAGGTCTCCAGCCAGTTCTTGGCTGGAGGCTGGTGGAAGGCAATCATACATTGATGTTTCTCCCTTTATTTAAAAAATAAAAAAAAAAGTACCTCTTTTGAAAACAGCTATTCTGAAGTAAGTACTAAACTCTCTTATTTGTTACACTGCTTCCCTTTACTCTGACTTCATGGATATTATGCATAATTCTTCATGTCTATGAAAGGGAAGAAGACTCCCAAATGGCAAGTATAAACACCAGCATTAAATATGCCCAATTATGAATATATAAAATCCAGTTTAATCATCAGCCTCTACTGAGTTTAATGGGCTCCAATAACACTGACGCCCTATTCCAAGTGAAGTCACCCTCATGTCCAGCTGAAGCTCAGTCCCATGATGAACTCACCGCCTTGAGGCCCTCAGTAACCCAGTGGAGTCTGGCCTGCCACCGCTATCTTCAAATTACCACACAAGCATGAATTAAATGGTTAACTTTGCATCAGTTGACTGACAAGAGCTGTTCTATCACAGGAAAGTCCAATGAAAGAGCAAGTGGACACTTGTTATTAGCAGTTGCTCAGAGCTGGGGGTGAGGGTGATTGCTGGTGTGACACAGGCGGCAAGTGGAGGACATGGGCCTTGAAAGTAAGGGGAGCATTTTGGAGGATTTATACCAACAAAAAGCTATTCTTTCCCCTCTTCATGCCAGAAGAACCATGGAACCCACACAGGTGGCTCAGGGGAAGTCATTTGTACATCTTTGCAAACATGTCACTAAAAAAAACACCGAGCAGCAGGTATTTACAGAAGGCATTTTCTGGAAAAAAAAAAAAAAAAAATCCCCCCAGCATCTAAACTTTGGTGTGGAAGATTACAGCTACAAGTTACCACAAGTTCAATGGCCTCAAGACAACATACAGCTCCTTACGCTACGTCAGAAGTCCGAAGTCCAAAGTCAGTCTCACTAGTCTAAATTCAAGGTGTCAGCTGATTTGGTTCCTTCCAGAGGCTCAAGAGCAGAGTCTGGTTTTTGTTTTTTATTTTTGTCTTTTTCTGCTTCTGGAGGCTGCTGAGCTCCCAAGTTCAGCACCCTTCCTACATTGCTCCAACCTCTCTTCCCTGTCATCAAAGCTGCTTCTTGACCCTGAGCCTCATTATCCACCTTCCAAGGTCCCTGTGGTCACAGGTGCCTACCTGGTTAACCAGAATGCTCTCCCCAACTCACAATCGGTAGGTACTAAATCACATCTGTAAGGACCCTTTGCCACATAAGGTAACGTATTTACAGGTTTCAGGCATCAGGACATGGGCCTCGTGGGAGCCATTTTTCAGCAGACTCTATGCATATATCCGTGGATGGTGTTAGAAGGTGAACTGTAGTGTATTAAAATTTTTAAGAGTTTATCTGAGTAAAAATCAATCCTAATTAGTCAATGCCAAACTAGAAGTGGTTAGGAATGCGCTGCTGACAGCAGCTTGGGGAAAGAGGTGCAGAAGCTAAGAAAGAAAATTGTTTGTTTGACCATAGTTTAAATCCTAGTTGTTGTGTGTGCTTGGTTGTTCTTAGTATTTTGATTTTACAACTTTGAGGCATTTACAGGCTTAGATTTTGCTCTGCTTATGAAAGTTACCACAGCATCAGAGCCGCCTCAGCCTAACGGCCTTCTTGTTCAATTAATCTAACAGTTGAAACAGGAGTAAATGGCGCAACTGAAAGACAATGGACAAACCTTAAGCACTGAGGTCCAAGTGGCTGCATTCTAAGACACTGACGACTATGACTTGGTCATAGACTCTGACTTAGAAGATTGCGTGTCTGGATTGACTGGCACAGGTGAATGCATGGAATGGCACAAATCACTACAGGGTGTTAGCACAGAGCAACAGTGCTCCCAGCACCAGCACAACATAGGAGAGAATATGGGGCCCAAGACACCCCCAATCCCATCCACATATTAGCAACTAGTAATCAACACCAGATGCTCAAATATAAGGAGCAGCCAGTATGATTAGGATTTGTATGGATTTATTTTATAATACATAAGCTGTATGAAAACTGTATTCTACATTGTGTTCTTATTTAGTCATTTTCATTGTCTTGGTGCAGTCCTAGATAGAGAACTCCTTTAGATCTTGTTAAGCAAGTAACCTGACCAGAGCTCCCAACTAAAACTGGTGGTTACTATGCCAGGGCCTGAGGTGGACAGCTCAGGGCTATACACAATCTATACCTACGCAGTGTCTCCCTTCTCAATGGCAGACATGCTGAGAAGCCCTCTTTAGCCCCAAATATTCCCAAGGCAGCTCCATCACAAGCCTGTAAATGAAGATCTGTTCCCTATTAAGCTTGCCATCCAGACTGAGTCTACGTACAGATGTTATCTTCTTTTCAGGAGTACAATGGTGAATTTAACCTCTTAACACTTTAGCATTTTAACATTTCTGAACCTTGGTTTTATCATCTATAAAATATAGATTACAATCCCCAACTTGTAGGTTACTGTGGTTGTAATGGAGAAAGTGGAATAAGCACTCAATGCAGGCTCCTGTTTTGTTATTGATCACCACATGATCTGTAAACAGAGGTGAAATATACACAAGACTGTAAGAATTGAATGAGGTCACACATGTGAAGTACCTGCATGTAGAAGATGCTCAGTAATAATCTCTTCCCCATCCCTGCTTCCTTGTTTTCCTCACAATCACTCTGTTGGAGAGCAACGGGCTCCAGAAAGCTGCTGTCAAATGTCACAACGTTATACCTGAGCCATCCCTGACTTGTCTCCCATTAACTTGTCGCGAAGACTCCTGTATTAGATGGGCTTGCTATGAACACTGCCTGGGAGCTCCCTAAGTAGGACAGACTAGCCTTAATGGACTGGGACACTAGGGTACATAGGAGGGTATTCACCAGGGGCCCTTATGAAAGGATCCTGTAAGTGACAGAAGTGCAGCTTCAACAAGCTTAAGACACTTACAGGCTTAGATTTTCCTTAACAAGCTTAAGGAAAGAATCGTGGGATGAGGAATTTGCTGAATAATATAATAGAAATGTCCAGAGGGCGTATCTGGTGACTGACTAGCTACAGATACTCACAATATGTTTTCAAGAAGTATGTCATGTTTCATCTCTTGACTCTGCATTCTTCCATTTTGTTTCCCTTTCTCAGGAAGCTTCCCTCTTCATGGTGGCCCCTGCTCGCTAGCTTAGCAAACTTGGTGGCCAGAGGGAGTCTCTTTCACAACAGCAGAATCCCTGGGACTCCTGGGCCAGAATCCATTGGATCGACTTGGGCAAGGGGACCAACCCTGTACCAGTCATTAAGGCCAAAGGGATGAAATATGCTAATAGGCCAGGTTTTGGGGACATGTCTACCCTTGGAGCTAAGATAATGGATGTTAGGTGGGGAGTGGGGAAGGTTAGTAACAGCTCCCACCTGAATTTTATGGATTGAATGGGCGATGAGTAGTTTGCTAAAGAAAGCAAAACACAGTGCTACGATTAAAAGAAGCAGAAGTAGATACTGGAGAAATAAAATCTTCCTGAGGACCTCAGATGTAGAAGTCTGGATTACTGGGCAGCATATCGTGCCTTAGAGATGAGAAGAGAGACATAATTTTGACCCAGTATTTCTGCTTACAGTTCTCACCCTGTTTGCCTACCAGTAAGTAGATTACCACATTCCCATCGGCCTTTCTAAATACTCTAAGAATTCCCATGATTCACTTGCTTTATGAGACGTTAGGAGAGCTTGCATTTTTAGAGTGTGAATCAAGATCTGAGGTCAAACAACTCACCCTCACTGCTTGTCCTGTCCAAGCCAGTATGAACACGACGGAGGGCAGAGGGCTGGTAATTAATTTCTTTGCTTGAGGAGCCTGGTTTTTTAAAGGGTGCTCTGAAATTGATAAAGAAGAACCCTAAAAATTGCAAATTTATTGATCAAATCGTTGTGCAGGCCTCTACTGAAGCTGGCCACACTGAAACAGTCCCTCATTTCATGTCCTACTCAGTCCTTAGTCCCTGGCAGTTCTACAGGTCCCATCCAGGTTCCAAGTTTCCTTCTTAAAAAGAACTTTCTGGAAAAAAACTAGATAAATTGCTTAAGCTACCACTTTATTTCAAGGACTTCTGACAGGTTCAAGAGGCATAATTATACTCATTCCAAAAGCATCCCAACTTGTTCCATTTAGAATTTACCTACCCAAGTGCTTTAGAAGATCCCTTAGTGTTTCAGTTTGCTTTGTCTGTCTCAACCTACTTACAGAGACATTATATTATGTCTGTAATTCTCAGGGATAAGCCAATATACTTGCTTCAGTATCTGTAAAGTACAATAAATGTGGCTTACATTAGAAATAGAGCAGTTTTGACCCATTTGGCCATGGCCTTGCAAAGCCTGGTTTTAAGAATGAAGTGGTTCCACAGAACATCAGCAAAAGAGCCAAGAACATTGGTTCTTAACCCCATTCATACATTAAAATCATTCAAAGGTTGTTTTTTTTTTTTTTTTTTTTAATAGTCAGGCCAGAGCCTTACCCCAAGTCAATTAAATACAAATCCCTGAGGTCAGGGCCTAAGTACTGGAATTTTTATTTGAACGTGCAGCCAGGTTAAGAACCACTGCATCCAAGGCACTTGGGTTCTTGGAGCCTCAGTCCAGATCATTTCTGATCCATACACAAGCTGGTGGCCCCTGGGGTAAGACATCTGCAAGTCTAGAAACTGTGTGCCCCACTCATTTTGTCTTGGGGGCCTGAGGATGAGAAGCTTATGAATTAAGAGATTCTGAGGTCAGCTTTAAAGGAGGCCAAACCTCCTGTGCTTATGAAAAAATAACTGTCTATTCACAAAGGAAGACAGTGACTAATAAAAGAAATGTGTCACCTGAATTATAAAGAATCAGGGTATAGTTAGCAAAATCTTGTAGTGACAACATGTCAGGGCCTGGGTAACTTGGTTCTTCCCAGATCCTGACACTCATTTGATATATGACCTGGGATTAATCTATTAACCTCCTTGTCAAATTTAACCACTTGAGAAATAGCCATGACCTTTTGGCATTTAAAAGACCCTTTAAATAAACAAAAAGCATTAACTCTCATCTAAAATTCACTTTTGACCCATAATAACTGAATGAAAAAAATAAAGCCATAGAAGTTATTAATAGGAGAGAAAGCAAGTCTTCCTGATACAGGCTACCTTTATCTTTCTCCCCATGGCTTTCATTCTCTATGTACAGAAACAACAAACAAAAATATTGAAAATGAACCAAACTAGGTAAAGATCTGTTAAAATTCCCTCCGTGGGCTAAAGAGAAATGCCTAGGGAATTAAGCCAATCAGAGCATCTCAGAATTGAAATACCTTCAGGATAAATTAGAAATTCAGAGGTCTCAACAATCTGCTAAAAATTGTAAAAAAAAAAAAAAAAACCCACATAAGATTTGAAAGAGCACCCCAGATCCACAGATATCTCCATGCATTGTCAAAATATCTTTTTGTTATAGAGAAACAGGAAATAACCATAGAAAGTGGGGTGGAAAATATATTGTTAGCCATTACAAGGCATCTTGACAGTAAAAACTGTGACAGAAAAACTGAAAAGTCATATGCAGCAAGACAGACTAAGAGTCAGGGCTGACACACCATGACATTTATTCTTCTAATTCTTCAGTCAAGTAGCTGAGAAGGTGGACTTAAACTCTATGTGGCCTCCATTGTCAGAAGAACTTATGAAGGAGACTGGTTAACTCCTCCCAGGCTCAGAAACCTGATCTTAGCAAGCAAAGTTACTTGATTCTGGAGAGCACAGTAAGCAATGGAAGTTCTTTCCATGTGCAGATGACTGAGATGGCACATGGCATTCATCTCACAACATAAAGTGCCCTGTAGATGTCATGTCTTGGAGGGCCATCTACTTTCCAGATGTAGTCCATCAAAATGACCCCCTTCCTTTTTCCATTCACTCTTTCAGGAATCATTGTAATTCTATCGTGTGCTAGACTCAATGTTAGGTACTGCAGATGCAGAGCTTAATAGCAAGTTTCTTTCATTCAAGGAGTGTGGTAAGAGTTGTTATTAAGGAATTCAAAGGATGCAATGTGTAATGAATGGGAGGGGAATCTAATCCAGGTTGGAAAGGTACAGCTGGGAAAAGCTTTATGGGAGTGTCAACTGAACTGAAATGAATGACCCAATGGAAAAAAGTAAAAAAGTAAAAAGTACCTTCGTAATTGCATTCCAGACAGAAGAGTTGTGCCAAGTCTAAGAGCAGCATTTCATGTGGCTAGAATGTGGAGAGTTTGAAAACAAAAGGGAAGAAAGGCGACAGCAAACAGGGTGAACCAAATTAGGAAGGATTTTACTGGCCCTCTTTAGGAGTTTGGATTTTACGTGGAAGGTAAGGTGGAGCCACCACAGGTTTTAAACAGTGTTGTGAATAGATAAGAGCAACATAATGAAGAATGAATCAGAAAGTGGAGAAAATGAAAATGAGACAGCCAATGAGAAAGGCTCATTACAGGAAAACTGGAAACAAAGGGACTTCGACATTGGAACAGAAGTTGTGGGGAAGGGCAGGGGCAGAGGTGGAGAGTCAGAGAGAAAGTGGAGGATGGTGGTGAGGAAGACACCTTGAAGGAAAAGCACGTTTGAGGGGAGGACAGTGAGTTCAGTTTTAGGGTTAGTTGCAAGCTGGGTTTTGTCACCAGTGAACTTGTAAAGCTGGGTCTGGGAACAGAGCCTTGACCCACAGTGGAACTCTGGAACCAGACATACCAGGTGGAGGAAGACTGCTTGAGAGAACATGTTTGTGAGATGAGAACATGGTTACAGGCAGAGATGACTCCCTTCAGGAACACATGGGTTGACAGTGATGGAATCTATAAGGACAAACAAGGAACTTAAAACCCCACAAATGCAGAGGTATACCACACCAGTGCTGGTTACCACTTACTGCCCATTTGGCAGGTTCCAGACAGAGCTGTGCCTGGATGTGACCTCATTCCATCCTCTAACAATCGAGGAACTGTCTCCTACTTATTACCCTCATTTTTCAGATAAGCAGACCTGGATATAGAAGTTGCAAACTTGCCCCCAGGAACACATTAGTAAGTCAAGGATCCAGGATTTGAACCTAATTTTATCAGGTTACAGAGCACAAACTATTCATGTGTCATTATCTAATATCACACACTCTTTGCAAGAGAGAGGGAGTACTTATCTTTTCTTCTGCTATTCACCAAGATAAGAAGCGAAATTTTGAAATACAAACTTTGGAAAAGGAAACAATGATTTGGAAGCTAGGAGGAGCAAAAAGAGATTGTTCTTTTACTAAAACTGAATCAGAAACTGCCTCAGCTACAGCCTGCCTGCGCTGGAAAGCAAAAAGGCCCCATGGGGAACAGATGTCAGTGAGCCCAGGCCTTCCTTTCTGAAACTGACAGACACACACTGGCATTTTAGTACGGTTCATGTCACATGGCGGAGATAGGCAGGGTGGGTGGGCCAAGGACTAGCATGATGAAGAACAGCAAATTTCACGGCAGAGTGAAACTTTGCCAAAAGAGAAAGTGCATTTTCACTAGCTCAATATCAGACAAAATGGTTCTCATGCAGCTTTTCTTTGCTTTTCCCTGGAAATCTGTATGTCCCCAGGGCGGCAAAATCTCAGTCCTGGTTTTGTTTCCTCCATTTCTGGCCTTCAGATGCAGGTTTAAGCAGGAGCCTGAGGTCACCTCAAAGAGGGTCCTTGAGGGAGATTGGGCAGATGGACCCTTCCAAAGAATCCCACCAAGGGCTTGTGTTTTCCTCTTTGATTTCAAATGACTGACCAATGTTTCTAAAGGTGAGTGGTTTTATAAAACTCAAAATCATCAAGCGTATCTGACTCTTCCTCCCACCTTTCTTTCCTCTCTCTTTCCCTCTGTCTCTCTCGGTCTCTTTCTGTCACTCTCTCTCTGTCTCTCGTACTGTCTCTCCCTCTTTCTTTGTCTCTCTCTCACTCTAGCTTATACATACACACAGACAAGCAGCAAGCCCCTTCCTGTCTAACAGAATCTTATTGCCTTAGTGAAGCGTGCAGAGAAGCAGAAAACAAATGCAGGAAGTAACAGACGACTCAAGCCTTTGTCCAATTAGCAATAAGAAAGTCATAAGCACAGGTGGCAAGTAGTCGTGTTGAGCAGCCAGCTCAGTAAAGAGCTTTGCTTAACGTCCTTTGATGTAATTAGAACCCTGCAGTCCACAAATGACCTGCCTCTCTTGCACTGAGTAACCTGCTGTGCCCTGCGCATGAGGGACTATCGACAGTTTTGATCAAGCCGTAGACTATGATGCTATTTAAACATATCATATTTCCTTGATTCTAAAACAAGCTTTTCCCCACTCACACATTTTACCATCTTTAAAATCACAATAAGCCTTAGAATCCAGGCAGTCATGGTACAGTTGTCTCTGCCTCTGCATGGCAGATTTGGTCACAGCTGTTCACAGTGCCATTATTCCAGCTGAGTTCAATGCATCGTTGCAACGATCGAATCGCTGTGGAGGTTTAATGCTGTTTAAAAGCCTCTCAGAAGATTATCCTCTACTGTGGCCTTCAGACAATGAGTTACTGTAGATGCAAAAGCAACAGCAGAATAGGGTGTGAATTTGACATTTGTGAAACAAATATTTGTTGTTACACGAACAACTGCAATTTCATGCTTTCTCACAGAGCAACAACCAACTGCTGTCAAGACCTAAAAACGGAAAAAATCCACCAAAAATAAAGCAGTTACATTGGCCCCACATCAAACAGTGCAACTAAAAGTAGGGGCAATTGCCAAATTTTTCAGAAAAAGTTGAAGAAATTTCAAAGCGCAAGAAACTGGTATTACCAACTACAGGGCTATGCGGAACTGCAGTTAAGACATTATGTCAGAGTTTAAAATACCTTTTCTCTTAGAGGTTTATAACATAATGGTAAATCTTATCCCCTATGGTGTCTGGGGTTTGATGAAATACAGTACGTCCAGAATAACTCTCACACCAAGAAAACACAGAACTACCCATTAAAGTACTTGAAGCCCTGGCTGGTTGTGGCTCAGTGGATAGGCACCAGCCTGCAAACCCAAAGGTCACTGGTTCGATTCCCAGTCAGGGCAAATAACCAGGTTACAAGCCAGGTCTCCAGCCAGGTTCATAGCTGGAGGCAGGTGAAAGGCAACCATACATTAATGCTTCTTTCCCTTTCTTTCTCCCTCCCTGCCCTT
This sequence comes from Noctilio leporinus, assembly GCA_004026585.1. NCBI lineage: Eukaryota > Metazoa > Chordata > Mammalia > Chiroptera > Noctilionidae > Noctilio > Noctilio leporinus. The sequence continues at coordinate 680,982 of PVIW01000076.1, forward strand.
CTTTAAAAAAATAAAATAAAATAAAATAATAAATAAATAAAGTGCTTGAGAATTTATGAAGAGTAATTTCACATTTCATGACACAGTAGCCACTTGCAAACTTCTATTTGAAACAGAGACAAGTCTGGGTCCCCAAAGGCAACACCCACCTTATTGGTTGCCCTCTCCTCCTTGTTTTCCTGGCTAAAAGAACTCTGAGCTGTTTATGTTTAAAAACTTAGGGCGCTTTGCGCTTCAGAGGAGACTTGGTTCTCCCCTGTCCCAGGGACTCTTAGCCAATACCCACGTGATGACCTGTGTTCCGGTGTGCTCCTGGCTGCTGTAGAGGCAGCATGTAACCCAGTTCTGACCAATGATACATGAGGGCATGGGACAGGGAGGGGCAAGTCTTCTGGGATCTAAAAACAAAGATGCATGAGGCAAAAAGAAAGGTGTCTTTTCCATCGCTGGGCTTGCTGATGCCTGGAGCTGCTGGAGCCGCCTTGCAACCACCAAGAGGCTACCTGAAGGACAAAGACACATACTGAAGATGGCAGGGAGGGAAGATGGAGAGATCTAAATCCATTGAACTGCTTTCTTAACCAAGCGTTAGATTGGTTTTTGGTCATGTGAGATATTAAACAGTTTTATTATTCAATCCATTGTTAGTAAATAGGCTTTTTATTACTATTACCCAAAGCCATGTAATTGATACATTCCCAGCGTCCCCACTACTGCCATGGTCCACACCCCATTCTATACTTCCTGAACCACAAATAACAGCTTAAAGTAACACACATTTATCATTGCAATTTCTAGGAGTCAGGAGACCAGGCATGGCTCAGCTGGGTCCCTTGCAAAACTGAAGTCAACGTGTCAGTGAGAGCTAGGTTCTCATCTGCGGAGTCAACTGGAGAAGGTTCCCCTCCCAAGCTCTCTTGGGATAACAGAATTTATTTCCCTGTGGTTTCAAAATTCATGATATATTGCTTTATCAAAGTCAGCGTTGGACATACAAGACAGTCTGATAGAGACATGGAATCATATAATAATGGGAGTGACATCATTTTTGTCACATAATGTACCAACAAATCAGTGCAGTGACTACCCATTTCCTGTACCACATTCTACTGGTTAGAAGTAGGTCATGGGACTCACGAACACTCAACGGAAGAGAATCATATAATAAAGCAAGAACATTGGGAGGCAGGGGTCATGGGGGTCATCTTAGAATCTCCTCAACTCACACAGTTCGTGGCTGTCAAGGAATTAGAGACCAGTTCTATCTTATTCCAATCTTTATCTTCTTTTACTTTAATTATGAAGCCTCAAAAATGTAAGAATAAGTTTCTAACAATGTAGAATATTCTTCTAGAAGTGAAATATATTGACTACAACGGTCACCATATACATTCTCTGTCACTAGCAGTATCTTACCTAACCTGGACAGTCATTTTATGCAGATGTGGTTAAAGGGGCTTATTCTTCAGCAAGGGCTTCATAGGGCAACATGCAGGGAGAAAGTTGTGAAACTGGATGACTTTCAGGTGCTTCTCAACTTTGAAGATCTGATTTTTTTTTTAGGCCCATCAATGAATCCCAGAATGTAAGGCTGGAAGTCATGTTTGAGTTGAAGCCCAGACCCTGCACTGTCCAGGCAAGGAAACTAAGGTCTAGAGAAAACAAAATCTGCTTTAGGCTCATTGAAAGCTACTGGTGATAGAAAATGAATTGACATAACACCTGTCTCATAATTTAAATGGGAGGAAACCATTAAAAATAACATAATAGCCCTGGCTAGTGGCACAGTGGATAAGGCGCTGGCCTGCAAACCCAAAGGTTGCTGGTTCAATTCCCAGCCAGGGTGACAGAACCAGGTTGCAAGCCAGGTCTCCAGCCAGGTCTGTAGCTGGAGGCAGATGAAAGGCAACCATACATTGATGTCTCTCTTCCTCTCTGCCTTCTCTCTAAAAATAATAAATAAATCTTTTTTAAAAAATAACATAATAGGCAAATAAATGTCTTACAATGGAATTATTGAATATATTTAAGACAGCCCAGAAACTCAGAGGAAGAGAGGGACCTCAGGAGCAGGGCAGGTTGTGGGGCACATGATCTGGTTAGATTCAGCCTGGTGGGTACTGAGTACACAAGAAACATCCAGGTGTATCTGGTACAGGGTTTCTCAAACTTTAATGTTACACTAACTTACCTAAATTAAAATGCAGCTTATGATTCAGTAGGTCTGAGATGGGACCTGAGGTTTTGCATTTCTAATAAGCCCTCAAATGATGGTATAGATATTACTCATTCTCAGACCATAGTCTGTCTGAGTAGCAAGTCTAATAAGGCATTTGGATAATTAGCTTTCCAATATGTGATCTCCATTCCCTTTCCGCCCATTTCATTCCCTTTCCCCTCTGGACAGGGATAAGCCTAGAGACTGTTGCCTGAATGGGAAAAGACATGGAGGGAATTTTCAGATAGGAGCACCTTCATCAAAAGGCCACTGTACACAGCCACGTGGCCTGGGAAAGGAAGATTCCTATCAGTTGATGCAAAAAGTTCACCCACTATTTCTTCAAATCATATTTGCTAACCTTCCTTTTCAAGGGGATACAAAAGTGAATGACTCAGGCCACCAACACAAAAAAATTAATAATGCAGATCAGCGTGCCTGATAGCCAGGAACTGTGGCCTTAAGGGAAGGGAAGGGAAGGGAAGGGAAAGGATGGGAAGGGAAGGGAAGGGAAAGTAACTGACCTGTTTCAATACAGAAGGTGAAAACCAACAGGAGGTACTGGGGGTAAGACTCTAAAAGGAGAATTAGGAATGAATGAAGAAGCCAGAGCTAGAAGACAGTCCCCTAAGATGTCCTTTTTCAATATAGCATCTAGACCCACTCTAGTTAAGAATAAATCACAAAAGTGTTGAGTCTACAATCCTATGAGATTATTTTCTCCATCAGGCAGTCTAGGCTCAGTGCCCACAACATGTGAGTTCTTCAGGGACCTACAAAAGTGTTTGAGGTCAGAATATAAAATCACTGACTCACAAATGTGAAAAGAAACCAACACAGTACAAATTAACGATTGTTTATTGCCAAAATACCATAGTATTTTTAACTTAATTGTTCAGTTTAATATTCATAAAAATTCGATTACACCTGAAAACCATTTGTGAGTTAGATTGGCTCACCTTGCAAAACAATCCTGAGCAGGTATGTAAATTGCCAAAAAATCCTAGCAAACTGTCAAGTAGATTTCCAGTAGCCAATGATTTCTAAAGCATCATAGAAAAAACTTTTTCTTATTTTATACAAAATACTTATTTTTTAATGAAAACTTCGGGTTGAATGTGTATTAATACCTATAATAATGGGACCTGAGGTCTGAGACCTCGTGCTGCGAAAAACTATAAGCTGATAAGGGGAAGTGGATCTCTAGGTGACGACGATTGTCCGGACGAAATTATGGAATTTCTAAAGTTTCACTCAAAAGAGTCTAAGGATGAAAGACAAGATTCATTAATTGAACATTTATTTTAGAGCACTCACAATGCCAGACACCGTTCTAGACAAAGGGATACAACAGTAAGGAAGTTGGATAAAGCAACAGATAACAATGGACCTTGAGATAGAACTCAGTAAGTCAAACTCGCCGCCCCCCCCCCCCCACCGGCAAGGCAGGGCCAGGTGAGCAGGTGAGCCTTACTAAAGGAAAATGGACCTCCAGAATGTCATGGAAGGCTACCCTTGCTTCCTCAGACAGAATGAAGGAAATTCCCATGATTAAGTGCCTACTTTGTGCCAGACTGTGCTAAGCACTCTCTAATTCATTTCTGTTGAACCTTCCCAACAGCTCTGTGGGGTCTTATTTCTCACATTAACTGCAGGAAAACTGGGCCCCAAGGGCCTGGCTACCTGCCCATGCCCAGATACACAATCATTTAGGATTTCAAGCCCAGATTTATTTGACCCCAACCATGTTCCTGGACATGTAATGCTTGGAAATTTCCCTGAGCTGACATGGTTGATAAGAGCTGGAGACAGGGGACATGCCCTAGCTCTGTCAGAGAACCCCTGAGAATGGCCTTGAAGATACTGGATGTGTTTTGGCTCCACCCTCACCCATCAGCCCTTAAATATCATCTCTCTGGCCTAGGGAACGGTTACCTGCACCTGGAGAGCCCTCCAGCCTCTCTCAGTGCTTCAGGTGGTTATCTGCAGCAGTCACATTGCTTCATCTTGGAACCTGATCAGCATGCTGAGTGCTCCTTTTGTCCCTTTGGGCCTCAGTTCTGGTCAGCTGCTCTTCTAGCCTCTGATTACTCTCCTCCCACGTCCACTGATTCTCTCAGCAGAGGGGTGGGTGGCTGGAGGTGACAAGGGGCATGGCCTGGCTGCCTCTCAGGAATGGATGCTGAAGCACTGGCTAGGGCTTCTCTCAAGAGCAACTATTCAATGACCCTTAACTGCTCACAAGTGACCTGCACGCCTATCTGGTGTCTCTCAAAAGTCAGTGAGGAAAGCAGTCAGCCTTCTGCTTGGTGTTTTGGCTTTTATTCCCATCCTTTTTTTCCCCCAAAGTATTTAAGTATGTAGAAAGATGCAGCAGTAATTACATTTACTTTTCCTTTTGGTGAAAGAGCTTCTCTAGAAAGCCTGGGGGTTCCTGGACATGACATTTGGACTCTTTACCCCTCAGTATCTGAGATAGAAGTCTGTCTTCCTGTCCTTCCAGGGGTAGCTGCGGGTATCATAGCTAACATCTGGCCATCTGGCCACAAGCCCTCCTGTCTTGTGGTAGCAGCAACTGATCCCAGACTGCAACAAAAAATATTGCAATGTAAATTAGCACACTCTCTCTCATCATCATCATCATCTATCTCTATCTCAATCTCAATCTCTCTCTCTCCCTCTCCCTCTCCCTCTCTGTCTCCTACCTCTCTCCAGCTGTCTTTCTTTAGCAGACAACCCCCATTGCCTACTCAGCCTCTGTCTTCCCTGTCTCTCCCTCCATTGCATTGAAGACCTTCCTCATCCTGTGACAGTTTTGGATGGGGTGACCTGACATATCATAGGCAGAGTAGAGTATCAAAATATGGGAGCCACCAATTTAAAGATACCTTACACATCTCATTTCTTTAATCTATTTGGGATTCATTTTTATAAAGGATGCTAGATAAAAACCCTCTTCAATTTTCTTCCAGATGGAGAGCTTGTTGCACTCACATTATTTATTAAATAAATCATTCTTCTTACACTGAATCGAAATATCACATTTTCATATGTAAAATTCTCATATACAGTGAGATCTGTTTCTGAGTTGTCCATCTGTGCTCTACTTTATATAGCTGTTTCTATGCTGGTATCACATATAACTTACTTATGGTGACTTTTTAGTATTTTAATAACTAGTAGAGCAGATGCCTCCTCACTAGGCTTCTTTTTATACTTCTACTGGCTGTTCATGGGTGTTTTTATCCGCCATATAAAATTAAGATCATTGTAATCAATCATCCCCCCAAAAGCCTTCATTGGCTTTCTAATTAGAATTATGTTCATATATTAATAGTGACACAATTGATTTTGTACAGTATTAACTCTTCCACACAGAAACATAAGTTTTGCCATTTTTTTCAGATATTGATTTATATCCTTCCACCTAATATTATCATTTATTTCATATCGGTTATGTATTTTTCTTATCCACATTGTAAATTTTTTGTTGGTATTATAAATGAAAATGTTTTCTATATCCATTTCTAAGCTCTTATTTCTAGAATAAAGAAAAGGTGTGTCTGATATTATCAAATTCTGTTATTCATTATAAATTTTTAAACTGGAATTTTTGTGTTTTTTCTGGTGTACAACCATGAAATTTGCCCACCCTATTCTTGATTTTCAAAAATAGGTCACTGATAAGTTACATATAATGTTCCCTTATTGTTTTAATCTGCTTTCTTTGTAGCTGTTTTCTTACTCCTAATCTTGTATATTTTTGCTCTCGTGCTTTTCTTTTAATCATACTAATTAAAAGTTTGTGTATACATTATTTTTATTTTTAATAGTTTATTTTTATCATATTTTTTACATGATCATTTATTTCCCTTATACCCTCTTCTGCCTCCCCCAGCACCTACTCCCTCCCCCAGCAATCACCACACTGTTTTCTTTGTCCATGAGTTCTCTTTCTTTTTGTTCAATCCCACCACCCTTCGACCTCACCCCCACTCCCTGCAGAGCTGTCAGCTTGCCCTCTATCTATGAGTCTGTCTCTATTTTGCTTGTTAGTTCAGTTTGTTCATTAGATTCCACATATGTGTGAAATCATGTGGTATTTGTCTTTCTCTGATTGGCTTATTTCACTTGGCGTAAAGTTCTCCAGGTCCACCCATACTGCCACAAAGGAAAAAATTTTCTTCTTTTTTACAGCTGAGTAATGTTATATTGTGTGAATGTACGTACTATAGTTGTTTTATTCACTCATCTACTGATGGACACTTGGACTGCTTACATATCTTGGTGACTGTAAATAATGCCACAATGAACATAGGGGCGTTTATGTTCTTCTGAATCAGTGTTTTGGGTTCCTTCAGCTATATTCCCAGAAGTGGAATTGCTGGGTCAAAAGGGAGTTCCTCTTTTAATATTTTGAGGTACCTCTATAGTGGCTGTACCAGTCTGCATTCCCACCAATAGTGCACTAAGCTTCCCTTTTCTCCACATCCTCACCAGCACTTGTCTGTTGATTTATTGATGACAGCCATTCTGATAAGCATGAGGAGATATCTCATTGTGGTTTTAATTTGCATTTCTCCCATGATTAGTGACATTGAGCATCTTTTCATGTCTATTGGCCATTTGAACTACGTATATACATTTTTAATGTCTTCCAAAATCTAGTTTTTATATTTACTTAAACATCTGACTCTTTTAGCTTTACATCTTGTTAACATTAACTTTTGGCTGTATTACCACATTTCATTCTTGCTTTGAATACTACTAAGAAAAATAAAACACTTCCACATAATTTAGGACATAAGGCCTCTTTATCACTGAGAATCTTTATTTTGTACTTATTAAACAAGCTCTTTTTTTCTGCCATACATGCATTAAAAAAGAAACAGGTTGGTCAACTCCTTTTCTGTTTCTTCATCTTGAGCTTCTACTCTCCACCATTCCCTTGGCCGTGTCTCCCTCTTCTAGGCTCTGAGTGCCAAGAGAGCCAAGGGGCAGAGACATTCTCGCTAGACAGGTACTTCATGAGTGAGTACACTATGAAGGTTAATTCCAGCAACCTTGGAATATACCTGTGCTGTTCTACTCAAAGAAAAGAATGTCCCAGCATGCACCAGCAGGCATGATTAACAGTGTCACCTTGAGCCATGTTGTCCAAGGAGTTTGGGATGATTTGTACCAACTTGTCAGTATCATTTATTGATAACAGCAAAGTTGATGATTTGCACCTGGACTTGTTGAGGTCCCCCAAAAGTTTTAGTCATCGGGGCTGACCGCATAGTAAAGATACACCTACCTGAGCACCAGAATATAAGAAGCCCTGCCCTGGTCTCCCTGGCTCTGAAGTGTGCTGTGCACAAATCCATGGTTCCTGCTCTCAGGGGGCAGGTGCCTCCTGCCACAGCCCTCACAGGAGGATGACAACTGAAGTTTGCACCTGGTCTTTACTGTACCCTTGCTGTGATGCAGCCTTTGGCTGAGATGTGTGTCCTTGCTTTAACACTAATGCTCTGCCTTATCCTTTTTCTGCAATGAACTGTGGATTGGTAAGCACAGACGTTTGGTATCCTGTGAATCTTCTTTAGCCATCATGTCCTACCTGCCACTGTCAGTGTGGTTGGTACTGGAGTTTCCCAGGATCAGGATTTGTACACACTAACTCTTTAATCTGAGGTACACTTTTGTGGGGTCCTCAGAGACAACTCCCAGCACTGGAATTTCCCATATAACTGGCCTCAGCACTCTCTGCTGGGTTCACCTTCCCTTCCAGCAGTTGATACCCAAAACAGCTCTCATCAGTTTTTTCACACTCATGGGCAACACCTGATAAAAAGGAAATCTATTCTTTGCCCCAGTCAAGTTGGGGAATGGAAGTCACCCCCTTTATAGCAACATCTTTTCACTTCTTTTTCAGCAAAGCGAAGCCACAACTATCCTTTACCTTTCTATGACTTGGGCACAACTCAATCACTGAACCATTGGGACACATGTTAAACTTACTGGTGGTCTCATTGAAGACCTTCCTCTGGGCTTGAAGTGAAAGAAAAATCTTCCAATTTTTCCAACAAAATTTTTCTCCTAATTTCTATTCAACCCTTTATATGTTTGATGGTGGAGGAAATAGAAACCCAAAACTGGTTTCGAACACTTCCTTTCAATTCCTGCCTGGTGGTCTCATACCTCACTTTATAATCTACATAAATACTGAGGTCTTGAAGCCCTGGCCAGAACTAATGCTGAAAAGTTCTGTTTCACCAACTTGTTATATTTGATATAAGTAAAAAATCAAGGATTTGAACCCACACCTGCTTGCTTCCAAATTTAATATTCTTTCTACTCTTCCAGACACCTACACCTATGTCTAATTAAGGAAGCAAGTAGTTTTCCTTTCCTTTGTTCAAACGGAAAATTTTAATTAGCTCCTAAATAGTGCAATTTTAACTTTTGTCAAACTATAGTCTTCAACATTCATTCTTTCCTTAAATAAATGAAGAGGTTTGATGGAGTACAAAAAATAAATTCTTTTTCTGAATTCAGGAAAAGGCCTTTGAAAGCTTTGCTGCTAGTTACTGACTAGCTTCTGTTTTCCAAATTTTTATTTCCACATCAGCAAATGTATAAATGTCTCTGCATCCTGTGGGTGATGTGGGTGATGATTCTGGGCCGTAAATTCCGGGCTATCTGATGCCCCTTCTCACTCTGAACTTTGGCCATGTGCTCAGCCAATGAGAAGTCAGTAGGGAGATGTTTTCCCACAGCTTATTATTTCTCTCACTCATTCTGTCCACCTCTTCCCACAATTGCTCCATAATAGAAATAAACCAAGAGACAATTTTGGGCAAAACTCAACAATTTCTCTTTTTTTTTTAATAAAAATAATCCATCTTCCCAATAGTATTTACCCAACCACATGAAAAAGCCAACAGGGCCTCTATCTAGAAACAAGTTTATAAGAATGACCCACAAACATAGATCTCTCAGGCAGAGAGAGCATCCTGCCATGGTGGAGAGCAGGTTGGGTTTCTGCTCCTGAACATCTACCCCAAAGCTTTCAACTGTGTGGTTTAAACAAGCACCTTCACACCAGCTACTCCTACTTCAGGAAGACTTGAAATGAACATTTAAAATTAAAAAATAATTTTTTTAAATTGATTGTTACACATTGAAAAAAAAGATATTAAGGAATAGTATAAACATTCTCTGCTCCACCCTACATCTTAGGAGATCAAAGTTAGAAGCTTGGTCATGTATGTTCCCACCTTTCTTTATAATCATTTAAACAATTACAGCCATATATATATCATGTACAAGGCAAATTCTTTCACAGATATTTTTAAATGATATCATAATAAGCATTACAACTGAATTCCTTTTCCTTCTGACATAGGTATTAATTGGGCTATAAATCTAGCTACAAGTAACAGAGGTCCAAATTAAGAAAACAGAAGTTTCTTTCTACATGACTTGATAGTCCATAGCTAGATGACCAAGTGGCCTTCTGAAACTGCTCCATACAGTAGGCCAAGCATCCAAGATTTTCAATTTCATTGTCCACCCTCCTCAAGCAGTAGTTCTCATCCACACAGCTTAAATTAGTTTGCCATCGTAGTTCCAGGCAGGAAGATGGAGGAAGAAAGGAGAAAGGGCATAGGCCACTACTTCTCTTCAGCCTCATATCTCATTAAACAGGACTTGATCACATGGCTACAGCTTGCCACAAGGGAAGCTAGAAGATGCAGTCTTTTTCCCTGGCAGCTATGCACCCAGCTAAAAATCATGGAAAGAGATAGACTTACTGGTGAGGAAGGAGTTAACTAGTAGACTGTGCCGCAGAGCTCTTGCTATAACATGGGTCACTTTAAATCGATTCTTTTGAATAAACACTCAACTTTCCAAACTGTGGGTATATCATAGTTTATCCAATCACTCTCTTAGTTTTGAAGATCTGCACTGTTTCCAGGTTTTCATTGTTTTCCCTTTGCCATGACAAGCAAGTGTAGTTGAATCCGAGTGAAGGCTTATCATATATATTTAAACAAATACACCGCATTTCACTTGAATGACAGGTGAGAGGACTGTCAAGGATCTCTTCTTCCTTATGAAAGAACCTTGAAGAAGGATAAAGAAACTCATAAAAGACCACAACCCCCTCTTGTTTTCCTTTGCTTTCTGGGTGCTTGTTATTTCTTCCTCAGTGGAAGGAGCTGTTGACAATCAAGCAAATGAAACTAGACCTACATACTTAACTAAGAGGAAGCTGCCTTTAGGGAAGAACAATGACTTTGCTTATTTTCTTCAGATAAGAGATTGTGAACTATATTCTGGGAGGTACACCCTTCAGCTCAATTTACTCTTTAAAGCGGAGGGTTTGTAGCTATGAGATTCCTGGCAAGAAAATGGCTTTGGGTTAAGACAAAGATTCTCTATAACCTGAATGCACAATCATAATACAGTCTTGAGAGGGGCGGGGGAGGGGAGGAGTTAAAAGAAAAAAATAAGAGAGTCAGAGAGAAGAAGAGAGGGAGGGAGAAAGGAAAGAAGGAAAAAGTTGTACAGCAACATACAGGAACAGTAGTATGTTCCAGCAAAAGAGCCTCCGTTAGTTAAATCTGTTTAGTTGTAAGTAACAAAAATAATGCAAGTTGGCTTAAAGAGGGTTGGAAAGAGAGTTTATAAAGATATAGGAGTAAAGAAGAGGGGTCAGGGAAGAGTGGGACCCAAAAAGATAAAAACTCTGAAAATCTGCTTATTTTTTTCCCTCTGAAGTCTAGACTTTGATGCTTCTAGCACATGTCTGAGCAGAAGGCAAACATGTCCAAGCTTCTGAGACTGTTCTTTCTCTACAAAAGAGCAACCAAGACTGACTGGGTCATATCTTCAATTCCAAGTTTCCGGGAGAAGAAATATGATTGGTCCAGCTTGGGTCAGGGGCCAACCCTTGGTTCATTCAACTGTGGCCAGATATACAAACATGGCTGCCAGGGTGACTCCTTGGTGAGGAAAAATGTATTCTTGAAGAAAGCACCTTATTGTGAGCTGGGAAGATAGCTAAGTACCTAATCAAATTGAGTTAAAAACAAAACCAAATACTTACTCAAGCTTCTTAATAAAGGAAGGATAAGATAGTCTATCTCAAATAATATAAATTGCAATGTGATTTGGACAACTCTGGACATGTTTTCTGGATTAAAACTTCAGGTTAGCCCTGGCTGGTGTGGCTCAGTGGATTGAGCGCCAGCCTGTGGACCAAAGTGTTGCTGGTTCAATTCCTAGTCAGGGCACATGCCTGAGTTGTGAGCCAGAGCTCCAGTTGGGGGTGTGGGGGAGGCAACTGATAGGTGTTTGTCTTTCTTTCTCCCTCCTTTCCCTGTTCTCTAAAAATAAATAAATACAATCATTTTTTAAAATATTCAAGTTAAAGATAAATTATAATGGATGTAGCCATTCTTATCAACAGTATATGCAAACCTTAGCATTCAAGCCAACAGACCAGAAAAAGGTTGTCAGTTTTTGTCCAATCATCTGAACACAACCCCAGCCTAGAGCAAGTGAGGTCTGCAATTTTCTCACCACACTGGGACCTAACTATAGGAGTCATTTAATCCTACACATATAATGACTTACCGGTTCTTAGAAAGATATAAGTAAAGACAAAAGCAAGCTCAGGAAATGAGAGAGAAGTTAAATTTAAGAATAATAGTTTCCATATATGTATAGCATGATGGTAAGCTAGCTGGAACATATGCCTTTTTACCAGACCTCCTTGTGCCCAGCCTTCTAAGCCTTCTATTGCTCGATCTATAACCAACTGTTCTAGCCATTCACCATTGCTTAAGAGGCCATTCAGATGCTTACCTTGAACCATTTCTCCTTTCATAAACATATACCACTACCACAGGATGCACCACTCAAAATTCTGCCCTTTGAAAAGAGCAGTTATACCAATCTCTGCCATTCCCCCCAGGATGCTGTATTGTTTTTTTATTTACATTTGTTTAAGTAACTTGTTGCTGAATAACAAATTACCACAACATGTTGGGTGGCTTAAAACAGCAATAAAATATATTAGTTAGCACAATCCTGTGAGTTAACAGGAGCTCAACTGGATCATTCTTTTGTTGGCCATGCTCGAAGTCTCTCCTATAGATGTAGTCAGATGGCAACTAGGGCTGGAATATCCAGGAGAGCTTTCCTCAGGTGGCTGGCACCTCCACAGAGATGGCTGGGAGACTGGGACCCCTCTTTCCACAGTCTCTTTGTGTAGCTACCCAAGGCTTCTTCAAATAGCAGCTGATCCCAGAAGAAAGCATTCCAAGAAGACACACCCCTGTGTGAAAATGCTTCTCTAGTCTCTACTTGTATCATACCTGCTCATATCCATATGCCAAACCCAAAGCCAATGTTGGAGGCACTACACAAAGTGTGATATTAGGAGACGCTCATTGAGGGCTACCGAAGTAACTGCCTAATTGGCCATTAGGAGGGGAGCACTTCCAAAGGCTTTCATTTGGCTTTTTCCATTACAATATTTCTGAGCATAGAAGCCAAGGAATAAATACGCCAATTCTGCAAACTATTACGTATGCCTGTTCCAGGAAAATGACCTTGGATGAATCCATGGACTCAGTGTACTCTGTATGTTGGACCTATGCTGCCTAAAAGGGATGGGCTCCAGGTATTAATGTCAACTCAGACTCTGCTGCCAACAGTCTTTGAAATGTGTATTTCCCTTTATCTAATGTAAAGTTAGCTGAGTAAACCATGGGAGGCCCTTTGGGGAATTAGTACTATCATGTTCATCTGCCATGGTGTTGCAGGGCCCTTCCTCCTAAGGAATCTGCCTCTCCTTCCATCAGCAGCTTCTAAGTGCAAAAATTGTCTTGGGTCTGGAACCTGGACAAGGGGCATGTTCCCATAAATTGTTACTGGAATAGTTCCCTCAAGCTCCTAATATCTTTTGATTATATAAATTAAGCAATCTTTTGTTGGTTGTTCATCTATCTTACCTGTAGGGATGCTACATTTTACTAACCATTTTCAGAAGCCCATTCCCAGTGGGTCACGGCTTCTGGCTGCCACTTTGACCTTGCCAGGAATTAGGATAATTATGCCCTTCTTGCTTCCGATAGTTACGTACCACCACCTGGATCCTATCAGCCCTACTGCTATCACTAAACTCAGTACTGCAATAAATAGCATCACTACCATCAGCCTTGGCTTTCAGAACAAAACAATCACTGAACTTCCCAATAATATTCTTTTATAAACTCATCCCTTAGTCTTCATTAAGTTCATCTGACTTTCCAATGGAACATAGTTAGTTGGGTCTGGGTTTTTTATCCTTATTTAGTATATTCTCTCTAGCATTTTCATTTCTATGAGCCTGTGACCCCTTCTAACACTCACCACACAATTCTAACAGTTCTACTTCACCTAGTGCAGAACATCACTTTCTTCACACTTCCAAGAACAGTGTGCTAGTGGCATGTTAACGTCATTCTCCAGGGTCCTGATCAAGGTGTTAAACCATGTATCCTGTGAGTGCTTCCACATCAATAAACTCTCCTGTAACCAACTTTATGTTTCCCTGTCAATACCACCCCAACTTGACTTAGCATACCACTCATCCTTTTCCAGTTTCCCACACGTTGACCAGATACTGCTGCCCACTTTCTTCCCTTTAGCAGGCCCAGCACTTTTCTGACCTGGTTATATTGTGGCTTACATCACTAGTCTAGGGAAGAGGAAGATATAAATTCTGGAGGTGGCCAGAATGAGCGACGTGGTATTGTCAAGGCAGAGACCTCTGCCATGTCTTCAAAAGAGGGTTGCACTGGCCTTTAATGATGATGGCCATTCCTACAGGCTTAGAGAGTTCAGGGGACTCTAGATATTAAGATTTTCAATTACATTAACTCAGACAACCCCATTCCAAGACTTAGAGTTTCATCAGGACCTTAATTTTGGGGTAGGAGATCTGCCAGGTTTGAAAATTCAATCTGTCATGGAGTACCATTACCCTTATAATTAAGTCTTAGACTTAATGCTGGCTTTTTTTTTTCCTGCCCTTTGACTGCAGGTTATGAGAATCTTTTTATATGTTGGTTGTCAAGGAGGCCCTCTGCTTTTCTTACTTCACCTTAAATTGGTGATTAATCACCCTCAGCCTTTCCTTTTCTCAATGCTTTGATATTCCTAATCAATCATCATACAATTCCATAGCACTAAAAACTTTTACATTTTCTGAATCTCTCAAATACTGAGATGTTGCACCTGCCAGTGAATTCCCTTCTACCAGTATCCCATCTCAGTTCACCACCAGTGACATTTCAGCAATTATACTATACTATACCATACAGAGGGCTACCAACCAGTGATGGGGTCCTCATTGCCACCTGGCTGATGATCCAGCCCCAAATCCTATTTTGGATTCTGCACCTTAGGACTATGCTTGGCACCAACATTTGTAGGTTGGTTCCCTGGCAGCAGCTCTGAGATAGAAGTTTATTGAGTCATCTCATTGGGAACAACTCCTGTAAGCAGGTAGGGGAAGCAGGATGGGACAGAGGGAAAAGTTGAGCTGCGATGCGGTGACTATGAACCTCAGCTGATCCCATGAAAGCTCTAAAACTGGAATAGCTCTTCAGTGACATCCCATACTGAGGCAGTGAAATCAAGAATTCGTACTACCACATCAACTTGTCCTTGGAGCAAGGCAGCTCCCTGTATCCAAGGACAGTTTCTGAGGAAGGATTCTGCTGTGAGCCATTAGCAGGAACAGACCTACCCATTGGGAAAATAAGCAGATTCTTAGTCTAGACATGGGCGCTGTTTTTGAAATTCAAAATGATTTAAACCAGAACCCTGGTCAATGGCACTGGCTGGGCCCACTTCTTAATTCGATTCTCTGGCTGTTCATGAGATTTAAGGTATTTGAGGCTTTTAGACTTTTGATATTTGTTATCTTTCTCACTGTCATGTCATTATTTTATATTGGCCAGGTCTTTAAGTGTCATTGGAACATAGTTATGCTTTCCTAGTGTCTTATTATTGTTAACAATTGCATTTGGATAACCAGGTTTGCACAGTAAATCCTCTTTGCTGGGTTGTGTAGTGGATGCTGTGTTGTGCCTTCCAGCATTCCATTCACTACACAACCATGGACTGACTCTGCATGCAAATATTGATGAAATTCTCTCGGTTGGCCATGCTGCAGGAGAAGCTTTTTATCTGGTTCTCAATTAACTCCTTCCACTCATTCTTCCTAGAAAGCAGCAGACGGAGCAGGTTCCAGGGGCCCAGTGTCAGCTAGAATTGGTAATTTTTTTTTTTTTTTTGGGGGGGGTTCTTTATCCAAAGTCATTTCTGTTGAGAAGGCTGCTCTATTTCCAGAGTGGAAGAAAATCAGCAAAAATCAAAACAAATTCAGATTTATTTTTATGAGATACAATAAACCGAAAACACTAAGCCACTAACATTTCAGAGAAGCCAGGACCCAAACAGAAATTCTGATATCAACACTAGTCCCCTCCCAAGTGTGTTTTTAAAACCTTGAGCTTCCAAAAGGCATGCTGCACTCAGAACAACTCCTGGAAGTGTTGAAGCAAACCCCAGTGAGTTTATGTCTTTTGCTTTGTAAAGCACTTAGGCTCTGCACCTGTGATGGGAGAGCTCTGTCTCTGGGCTAATATCTCCTGAAGGTTTTTAATCTTCAAGTGAAGTAAAGTGGGGAAAAAAAAAAAAAAATGAATGCACAATGCCCGCTCTGTTCTCATGAATTTGCGTGTGCTTTTGTTATTTATTTATTTATTTATTTTATCAGCCTCTTAATCTCCTTTTCATTTTAGGTTGAGTTACTATTTACTTTTCCAGTCACTCTTCTGAGCCAGCTTTTCAGCAAACATTAACCAAATTGGCTTGGGGCTGCCCCAGCAAGAGTCCCCAGTGATTAGTCTGCACCTGATCACCATCCTTCAGTGTTTCCTCCTTCCTAACAGATCTACAAAATGTAGAGGCCATGGTTTGGAGGGAGAATTACTTTTGTCCTCCAAGATGGTTTTCATGAGATATTGTGAAAAAAAAGAAAAACCTCTGGTCTCCAGAGACCTGGATTGTAGAGCCAGTGCTGCCACTAGCTGGCTAGGTGACCTTGGGCAAGTCACCTCCCCTTTCTGTGTCTTAGTCACCAATGGAACTGCCCTCTTAACCTCACCCTTCTGTCTTCTGCTCTGCCCCACATCTGGGAAACCTGAAAAGAAAGCCCAGGTGTCCCCTTGGCAGAGCTTCAAGTCACTCAAGCCTCTGGGACCCTTATCCCAGGCCCATCCCCTAACCCCAAGCCAAGCACCCTTTCCCTCCTCTCTTAAGCCATTTCTGGGCCTGCTTGGGGTCCATTCTGCTCTCACCAGAAGGTTTCCTTAAGTCAATAATGAACCTTTTTATACCCTTTTCATTTGTGGTATGATCAGTTTCAACATGTGAACCATGTTTTGGGTTGAAATCCATCCAGGTTCTTCATGGTGGTCATAACAGACAATCTTCGAGGTCTTTTTCCTGGGAGAATGTAAAGTGGGCTGTATGTTGAAATTAAAAGTTTCTAGTGGCCACCTTAAAAACTGAAAAAGAAATAGATAAGATCAATTTTAATAATATAGTTTATTTAACCCAATAGATCCAAAACATTATCATTTCAACACATAATCAATAAAAATACTAAGGAGAGATGTAATACAACAACAATAAAATTAAATTAAAAAATACTAAGGAGATATCTGGATTTTTTTTCTATGCTAAATCTTCAGAATTTGGGCTTTTGCACTTTAGCATATCACAATGTAGACTAGCCACGTTTCAAGTGTTCAACCCCATATGTGGCTAGTGGCTACTGTTTTGGACAGTGCAGTCCTAATAAGGTCCCAATGAAGGCCCTAGATTTCTAAAACTATCGTTGTTATAAAGGGTATTACCAAGTTCATCAAAACTAAGATACCATCAATTATAAGATGGGATCTTTTTTCATATACCACACACACACAAAAAAAAACAGTTGTAATTATAAATTTTATAAGTTGTCAAATTAATTCAAAATTTGGAAATATTAAGCTGTGGGAAAATTGTATACCTTAGAACTGATTCTAACAAAGAAAAACTATATGCTTGATAGTTATCCCTAAAAGGCCTGACCCAAGCAAAATCTGTCAACGGAGAAAAATCAATGCTTTTCATGCTGTCACCCATTTCCTATGAGATTCCATCTCTCCTCTTTGACCCTCTCTACTTAATTCCTGTCAGTCCTTGTTATCATAAAGTGATGAGGAAGTGCTCATTTATAAGCATTCATTGTATTACAAGATCCTTGTTATGACACTTGTATTTTCAAAGAGGACATCTAAATGGAGACATACTATAGTGAGCACTGTGCTATGCAGTGAGCTTGTCTACTTTCCAACATCCCTGTGAGTTCAGCATTATTTTTATTTCCACACGGGGAAAATAAAACCTGCCTCAGAGAGGTTAAGTAACTTATCCAAGGTCAAGTTCAGCCTTCAAACCTTGCTCTGATTAAGAGGCCAAGTATTTTCTCTGGGTCCCAGAAGGCAACTAGATACCTACTCCCCTTCGGAGCAGAGCACCAGACCCCTTCACAGAGAAGTAGAGACTGAACTGTCCCTGGCTTCCTTCATCAGAAACAGCATCAAAAGCCAGCTCTGGTTACGGTATTTGACCATTGGAAGAGGTTCGGCAGGTTTCCTTTGCAAGACTGCATGAAGCATTTGGAGCTGACAATCCCTTTAAAACAATCTGCCATCCTAGGCTCCAGGGAAATGTCTTTGTGAGCCCACCAAAGTACTCAAACAGAAAAGGTCACATGTGAGGCTCTGGAGGTGAGACTGCACAGGTGATGGGTCATGGTTTCTCACTCACAGGAGCACTTCTCAGGGGCTGAGTAGCTAGCGCTGGGCACACGTGACTTCCTTCTTCTCTGTGGGCTTCACAGCAGCAGACACCTGAACAAGCCGGCCAGATTGAATTACAGCCTGGCTCAGAGACAGGTCATGTGCGCAAGGGCGTTTTTCATGATAACCAGGATCAAGGCAGCTTTAAGTAAGGCTTCAAACACACAGGCAGAGAACACCTCAGCCAAGTCTCTGCAGGAAGTGTGGGCAGGTATGGAAGCTGCTCCTAGGCACTGCCTATCATGGGCAAGCTGTGACTATTACAAGGAACGCAAACAAGGAAAGAGTTGTAGAATGCTTATGACAATAGAGCAATAAGACAGTGCAGCAGAAAAGTGGCCCGTGCTATGTCAATGTCAGGGACTAGAGGTGGGCGAGCTCGTGGGAGGAGGCTAGGCTCACTTACACCACCAGCACCCCCACAAGGGGCTGTCTTAAGAAAGAGTTTGCTTCACCATGGATTGCTCTTGGGCATGGCTACAATTTAAAGATACTTAAACAATGTCTGGCCCATGCCTCACCTTCCAGTAAAACCACACTGACTTGTTTTTCCCATTATTCTCCATCTCCAGGTATTTGGAATGCTGAGACGGAGAACGGCTGTCACCAAGGCTGATCACGCCACCTCAAAGGACAAGCCCGCATCTTTGCCTGCACTTCCAGAGTGTGGGCACCAGAAGCTATTTTCCCATCAATCGAGAGAAGAACCTGGAAACATGCTGGCATTTGGCCACCTCCCTCTGACGCACCCCCACAGCTATGGCTGCCCAAGGGTCAGAACAGGGCCAGTGGGTCCCCTCCGGTGGAGCGCCCTCTTCACCTCAGCTGGGGTGGGGCAGAGTCTAGGAAGGAGTCAATTCCAAGATCCTGAAGGATAAGAATTCAGATAGACAACAATAAAATTTTTAAAAAATAAAATAAAAAAATAATAGAACTTTACCAAAAAAAAAAAAACAAGAACTCAGATAGGTGCATTACAGAGCAGACCTCAACTACCTAATTCTAATGGATGGAAATAGCAGGGACAAACATCCTTCAGACCAAAATCGAAGTTTGTTCAAGCAAACTTACCTTTCCAATGGTAACTTGAATACTGTTAAGTGTAATAGTAGAAATAAGACACTATTACTGATTGCTTGCTCTGAGCCAGGCCCAATGCTAAGTATTTTGCAAACCTCATCTCATTTTATTTATATAGCACTTGCCACTACCTGAGGTTATCTTGTTCCTTGATTCATATATTATCTGCCTTGTTCCTTGATTCATATATTATCTGCCTCCCTTGTACAAATATAGGTACCATGAAGGCTGGACGCTTCTCTGTCTCTCTCAGAGCTAGCTTTCCCAGTCTGAGAATGGGCCCTGACACACAGCAGGAACTCAGTAAGTATTTGTTGGGCGAATGCTTTTTTAGCTTTACAAGAATTCAGTGATGAAAACCTTTTAACCCCAATTTTACAGATAAAAAAAAAAAACAAACAGAGTCGGAGCATCTGAAAGTTTCATAGCTAGTAAGTGGCAGAACCAAGGTCTTGAACCTAGATCTTTAAGAATAGAACTTATTCTTTGACATATCAATGATTAGTTAGGAAGCTTTGGCCCAGGCTCTCAGAAGGCCCAATAAAAACATGCTTACATGTGAGAAAATTATATTATGTAACAAGAAGTCCATAAGTGGACATAGTCCCAAGCTTTAGCATCATTAAAGATATAGCTTCTCCATTCTTCTCTTTGACCTGTCACCTACAGTATGCAGTTGCCCTCCTGGGCTACTGGTGCCCCCCCCCCCCCCCCAATCCTAGGGTAAGGACCACAGGTGTAGGCATCATCTTCAGACAACATCTAACAGTGGCACTGAGAGCTATCCTGTCCTGCAAATATTATAAAGAATAAGGAAAATTTCCCCAGAAACAGCCCCAGCAAACTTCTCTCATCTTATTGGCCAGAATTGCATCTCGTGACCATCCCCAACCTAAACACATTGTAAGAGAAATGAGATGAACATAATTACCTTCAACAAATAAATTTTCAACTTTAGGGGCTGAGAAAGGGCCACCATCTCTTTTCCTGGACATAAATGTGGTGAACAACTGGGGCTCTGTTAATGTTCCAGTTATTATTGTTACTTAAGACATTTCCTTAGACTTAAAACAGCAATGAGAATCATTGCTACACAATTTGGAGAGGGTACAAAGGGATGGCTAGCATCTGTTTCACAGCATCAAGGGCCTCAGATGGGAAGATCAGAATGGCTAGGAGGGGCAGAATGATTACCTGAAGACTTACTCACTCACGTGTCTGGTGCCTGGGTGGGAATAACTCACAGGTGGAGATCTGCTGGAAGGCTTAACCAGCGGCTTCTGGGCTTCCACATAGCAGGGCAGCCTCATGCTAGACGGACTTGTTACACACCTTCCCTGGGCTCTCCACATGAGTGTTGCAGTGAACAGAGAGGAAGCAGTATCACCTTTTAGAAATCAGCCTAGGAAATCATAGAGCATAACTTCCGTAATATTCTACCTGTCAGTCACCCAGACTGAAGGGGAAGTAACAAAACCCCTGTCTCTCAATGGAAGGAGTACCTAAAGAGTGGGGGCAATATTTTAAAAGCAGCATGGTTAGGCACTATATCAGCCTTTAGATCAGAAAACAACCACAGGATAAGTCACATCTTTTAGAAAACTAACCATGTCTTGCATACTTTTCCTACAGCTGATTCTTTATTTAGCAGCAAGGCTGTAGGTGGAGAAACCACCTACCCTTGATTTCATCTATAATTCAGCAATCATTACATGAATCAAAGCGTATGAGGAACACACACTATGCTCCCTAGGATTGTAAAGTTTAGTAAGAAAATAATGGGCTGGTGTACAGCTCCTTTTCTTTCGCTTGTTCCATTGGCTAGAAGTTCCTCCTACATGCCTCCCACTTTTGTTGTTGCTCCTGTGGCATGGACTTCTGTGCTTTGTTTGGTCTAGCTCAGCCACCTGTAAAATGGACCTGTCCATCCTTAGAGGAGCAGGCTCCTGTGACTCCTTTTTTCTCCTCACAACAGACTTGAAAGTTCTCAGAGACTGTGCTGTTTAAATACAAAACATGTGACTATCATTTCCATCTGAAAAACTAAACAGCACAAGGATGCCTCTGTAGCTACATTGCTAAATTACTAAAAGGCCTCCATGCCTGGACCAGAATGTTGAGACTTACTGCAGCTTTGCCACAGGGCAGGCCAAGATGAGGGTGGAAGAGCTGGGCAGTTGCCCTAGAATCGAATTGCTATGGACATCACTGGGACAGGGGTTATTTAGCTACCAGGTCCACAGCTGCATATGCCTGTGTTTGAATCAAACTTGGCTTATGCTGTCAATACTAGAGATGGTTCAATACCCAGCTGCTGAGCTTAACAATGACAAAGTTTGGATTGCTTCTCTGAAGGAGCCAAGTCCATGCGTACTTTATTTTCCAGAGTTGGAGATGAGATCATCAAATGTAATAGGCAGGCAATAATACCTAGAATGCCTTTCATATGCTTAAGGCATGGGGTCGTCCTTCTGGTTCGTTTGCCCACGTATTTTTCAAGGAAGAGGGAAAGATTATCTTATGCTATTAATATTGTACCACTAAAAAATTCTTTCCTGGGCCAAGTCATCTCCTGTTGGCAATCCCAAGGGTGGCTGCTATTGGAAATGTCTAACGGCAGATCAGCTCTCCCAGATATGACATTTAGATACAGTGACAAGAAATCACACATACTCTCGAAAAGAGCTCTTTCCCAGCATACCTCTAGGCGAGTATGATTATTAAATATATTCCGCTGCTAAAGAAAACTTCACAGCAGCTTTATCATGGTCAGCCTTTGTCTCTTATTTAATAATGATCGAAGCCTGGCAGCAGCATCCTGATTCTCCAAAACCTGAGGATTTGCTCCCTGCCCATGTAACCATGAAGAGTAATTTTAGAAAATTCTGAAATGATCTCATCAATGAGGATGTGATATTCAGTATTCATCTAAAATCCTCTACCCATCTGTTTCCTTCCAGAGCTACAAGGAGAAAGAAAAAACAAGAAAACCAATAAAGTTGTTATAAATGAGCCAGGGGAAGAAGGGAAGGAAGGAGAAAGAGAAGGAGAAAGTACAAAGGAGAACAAGCCATGGAAATTACATGGATGGAGAACTCTGCCTGCACAAGGCAGAGAAATGGAAGCCACAGTCTTTCTCGAACACCACAAAGTTCACTCATTTGGCTCAGGATTTGCTGGGCACCTTCTCTGAGCCAGACTCCTCTCCGGGTGCTGGGAGCACAGCCCCGACGGGGGCGTGCAGCCAGCAGAGAAAGCAGGGAGCACACAAGTAGAGGCACATTTACAGATGGCTCTGGAGCTGGGAAGCAACCCACAGGATGTGGGGAGCACTTACCTGGGAGATCTCTTTCACACTGGCTGCATGGAAGAGAGAAATTTGTTGCTGGGGAACACTGGGAGCCTATGGAGGGTGGCAATAAAAAATAAAAATAAAAATCGGCCAACCAGCAGAATATGTTCAGCATTAGCACTGGCGCCAAAGGCAATAGGAAGAGACAGAGGAGCTTGCCTGATGGCACCAGCACAGGTGGAATGAGGAACCCTAGTGACCTCTCTGTGGCTCTACTCAGCCCCTTCCCCTCCCCTGGCCGGCACAGTCTTCGGTTTGCAGGATATTTGGTGTGTTACCTCTTTCTTACATCTGCAGTGAAGTCAAACTATTTTGGTATGTTATTCTCTCTCCGTCTCATGTCACTCTTCACAGAATTTTCATCAGTCTTTTATCCACATGAAATCCACCTCCCTTGGTGTGTAATTAAATGCTTCGCTAGAACCCGGATGTAAAGGAGGCTTTGCCTTAAGCTCTTTTCCACAATGAAATGCAAAATGATTTCAATGTGTACAAACAGGGTGAATTTATATTCCACCATCTTCAAAAAGAAAGGAAGAAAGAAAGAAAAGGTTCCAAGGATGGGAAAAACCTCTTTCTCTTGACATTAAAATTCTTCATGAGGGTTACCTCACAGAAACTTTAAATAGTACCAGAACAGTCCATTGCAAATGTAGTTAATATTAAATAAACTTTGTGGGAAGACCTAGTACTGTCCCTCAAACCTTCACATCACTTTTTTCACTGCAGGACAGCCACAGCTTCCAGAGATTGGTGGCCTGGACAGAGCTGGGAGGCAGCACTCACAAGAACTGGTTCCGTTCTTTAAAGGCACACATCTACCATTCCGCAATAAACATTCCATGTGCAAAGTGTCTCAAGTGACTCTTCGGAAACTGACTAGTTTCTAGTGCTGTATCTTAACACCAAAAGATATTGAAAACATTTTTATGGCTTATGTCCATAATGCATTCCTTCAGACTGCTGTATTTTTGTCTGCCAATATATTAAGCTCTTCTTCTAGTGCCTGTTTATGCATCGCCCGTTCATTTTTCTGTGACAATGGAAAAAATAAAAGCTTTCAAAAATATCTATTCAAATGAGAGCTATTAAGGGCTGTCACCAAACTGAGTTTGAGTTTCTTTGTTCTTGATACTGTATTGTTTCTAAAGCAGGAGGAGAAGTGTGCAGGTTAAAACCATTTATAATGTAGAAATTAAGCCTCATTTTTCTAGGGATGAAAGGTCTTGGATGGACCTCAAGCTCTGCTCTGAGTTACTCTGTCCTAGCTATAAAGCTTTGGTCATTTTGTTGCAGAAGGATTTCCATCTAAACTTTATAATCCAATTAAAGAGATCAAGCAAAGCCACTGTCCTTCATGTTTTCTTTTTAATCATCAGATGAAGATGATTGTGCTGTTGTTTTGTGGGTTCCAAGGGGGAATTAAATGCTTGGTTATGCTCTCAAAAGCCTCCTTTTTCTCCTAATCTTGCTGCTCTTAAGAAGAGTTTGGCAAGGACCTTCAAAGCTGCTCCATTCTTTTGTGTTGCTTCCCCGGAGCTTTGCAAAATGGTGCCAGAGCCCAGAGCTCTGCGCCTTCAGAGGCCCACCTCCTCACACCTCACCCCTCCTTTGGAACAGCAACAATGACTTTGTGGGGTAGTTTTACATTTGTTTTTATCAAAGCACTGAAAATGTGAGAAATGGAACTAAAAATAATAAAAATCTTTTTAAAAATCAAGCAAAAGAGGAGAAAAACTTAAGCAATATGGTACATCTAACTTCAAATAGGAGTTCCAACACCAATCCAGCAAGCATTCCAGAGGGGAAAAGAGAGCTAAAAGGAGAGAAATTATCAAATAATTCATAGAAGAAAATTTCTTAGAGCATAAGCAAGCACAAGCCTTTGATGCATCAATTGCCGAACAAAAAGATAAAATAAATAAAACACTTTCCGAAGGGGAAAAAGATCTACAAAAGAACTACCATTATACTTATCACCAACCAGACTATATGCTGGAAGATAATAGAGCTACACAAATGGAGTTCTGGTAGATTATTTTCAACCTAAATGTTATAGCTAGCCAAACTATCAACCAAGTGTGAGGGGAATATGATGACTTTTTAAACATTCGAAGACATAGAAATTTTACTTTCCAGTTACATTTTTGGAAAAACTTAACTTGACATAGTATGCCAGCAAAAATTTAAATGAAAGGAAGGGGAAGGCATGTGGACCAACCAGAAGTGCAATAAAATAAAAGGTCAAGATCACAGCTCTGCCACAGCACTAAACCCAAAAGTTCACATTGAAACAGGAAGTTGGAAATCCCCCCTCAACTTAAAAAAATAAATTTACTTCAATAACAGTGCAGTAAAGAAGCTTAAAATATGTAACAAGTGGATAGAAATATCATATACTTAACAATTGAGTAAAGATATCACAACATAATGAAAATTTCAGTATCCAAAATCAGACTGGTCGATTCAAATTGCAAACTATGTACATGACCTTGGGCAGTTACTTAACTTCTCTTTGAGCCCATTTTATTTTTGTTTGAAAATAGCTATAAAAATAATGTCTACTTCATAGGGTCATGTGGGTATTAAATAAAATAATGCATGCAAAAGATTCATTGCCTGGTCCTCAGTAACTTTTCTAAAAAGATTTATTTGTATTATTATAACCTTCATATCAACAAGAAAAAAGAGGGACAATTAGCAATTTTGGAAAAGACAAAAAAACTGTCATATGTCAAATCAAAGCCAATTAAACTGAGTCATAATTTTAACAAGTAAAAACTATATAGGAAATGGAATACAATTCATTTTGACCTTGAAGATTGGATCTTTTTAATTTTATTGCCATGAGTTTGATGATTTAAGATTATTTTTCCTTCTCTACAAGTCTAATCAAACTACTTGGTTCTCCACTGAATAATATTTACATAATCATAATTTCAATTGCCATTTAATGGTGTTTGATTTTAAGAAACGAATCTATCATCAAAGCACAGAAGACTTAATTATAGTTACAGATCAGAATATAAATGTAATAAACCTTGATCATGTAAAGTAATGACCTATACTGGAAGGGGAGGGTCCAAAGAATAGGTCAAGAAAGTGTCTGTGGTATACATTTTCTCTTCTTACAGCAAGGGGACACAAAGTAATAGCAATTAATGACTATAAAGTTAACCAAAAGAAGGCACTTTAAATTTTTTATGTAACTTTTGAATTTTAAAAATAAAATAAAAAGAGAAAAGGAGTCATATTAATGTGCTAAATTCTACAACTTCCAAAACCAGCTTACTTCTTGGGAGTAGGACCCTAACAGCAAGTCTCTGAGAACAGGCAAAAGGATAATTTAATTTTTTTATTTTATTCCTTGATGCTATTTAAAATTTTTCTAATGTGCCCAAATTATTTATATTAGTCAATAAATCAAAAGACACTGCTCTAAGCAGTCAATAAACATTAACAGAGAATAAGGGGGTGGGCCAAAAAGATAATAATTTATTAAAAATTGTGTATTTATCCTTACATATTTAAATTTCAGTTACCTCCAAAGTACTCTCCATCTGATATAATACACCTGTTAAGACATTTTTTCCACTGCTCAGAACAGTTTTTGAACTTGTAGATGTTGATGCCTTTTAGTGCTTCTGCCATTTTTGGTTTCACCCCTTTTACCTTGGCAAAACATTTCCCTGTATGGAATTTTTCACCCAGGGAAACAAACAAACAAAAAAGTCACTCAGAGCAAGATCAAGTGAATAGAGAGGGTGGGTCAGGCCATTTTTAATCAAAAACTGCTGACACTCAGCATAGTGTGGGCAGGTGTGCTCAAAATCACCCATCATGAAATGAGTAAATGCATTGAAAGTGTCTTCAAAAAAACTTAACTGAAGACAAATGCAGCCTCTCACAGCAATGCCAGCTTGTACACCAATACAGATGGATTCCTCAAGCATTCCTCTAGCAGGGGAAGCTTGTACTACAAAGGGCCCACCTTTCAGAAGATGATTCTGGTTTGGGGGGCCATCACCTTCATACATACTCTGTGCCAATCTTGTCTAAGCTCTGGTAATCACAAATAAAATCCTTGTCCTCAAAAAGCTGACATTCTGGTAAGGAAGATAAATAGTAAACATGGAAACAATTTGATGAATAAGCAAATTTTAGATAGTGATTGCTGCAATAAACTGGAGTCATGTGATCTAGAGTGTCTACAGGGAACATGAGAAACTGCATTATCTCTAGTCACCAAAGCAGTCCCCTGGGAATCAATGACTGGAACTAAGATGTGAATGACAGACAGCAGCCATGCAAATGTCTGGGGAAATGGCACATCCAAGGCCTGAGACTGGAGGCGGCTTGGCTTGTTCTCAAGAAAGAAAGAAAGGCAGCTGGTTAGAATGGAGTGGGTGAAGGGGAGATAATAAAAGCTGAGTTCAGAGAATGGAGCCAGATCATACTGGACCTTTTAGGCCACAATTTATAAGTTGATTTTATTCAGTTGTCATGCAAAGTCATTAAATAGTTTTAAGTAAGAATATAAAATGCTCTGATATTCACCCTAATAAGTTGACTCTCACGTTAATTAGTTTGTCATTTAAACAAGACATTTTGATGTTCCATGCTGTGATGTTAACCACATTGTAATCTTTTTACCCACTTAGTAATAAAATAAGTTGTAACCAGGAAAGCTAAAGGTAGAATGGGCAGCTAGGAGGTGCTACTGTGGCTTGTGATAGCAGTAGAGATGGTAAAGTAATTGAATTGAAAATATTTGGAGGTAGAGGGAAGGATGGATGAGTGTGTGGATGGTTAGGTGGAGGGATGGATGGATATGGGGTGTGTAGAAAAGCAAGAGCCTACCGCGATTACTACATTTTTGTCAAGAGAAATTGAATGGATAGTAATGTTCTTTGCTCAAGTGAGAACTTGAGGAATAGCAGCTTAGGGTAGAAGTAGAGAGCTAAATTCCTTGTTCTGTATTAGCTGTGTTAATTTTGAAATGCTTATTAGATGTTCTAGTGGAAACATAAAGTGGCAGCATAATATACAGTCTGGGGTTCAGGAGAAAAGCCCTAGCTAGAGATATAATTTGGGAGTCATCAGATGATCAACTTAATTTAAAGCCAAGAAGAGAGTGAGAGAAACTGATGACGGACAGAAGAGGCATACATGCAGGAAGGGAGTCTTTGTCAAGGTGTGGGAGGGTGGCGAATACCAGGCACAGGGCAAGGGTTTGCCCTGGATGGGATCAGAGATCCATTTTACATGTCAGCAGAATGGAAGGCCAGATGTGTTAGCAAAATTCATGTAAATAGATGGATATAATGGTAGGAAAATGAAGTACCTCTTAGCTGATTAAACCCATAAATTGTGAGGTGAAGTTAACCCCAGTGTGGGCTAGAATTCTGTTGAGGATTTAAAGATGAAGGGGTGTGAAATGGCCCTACTAGAATCCAGGAAGGTGAACATCCAGGAAACTGTTAAGATTGCCTAGCCCTTTTCAGAGGTCATTTAAGAATCATGGTAATAATAGAAAAGTGAGAATAGTTAGAAAATTGCGTGGCTTTTCTCCAGAAACATTCAGCTACTCAGGTGCAGGCATGGAATTGATTGAGAGTTGAGTTTGACAAGCTCGGGCAAGGATGAAGGGGAGATGGTAAGGAAGGTCGAAGTGCTTGTAGAGGAGAAATTTCCGTGTGCTTCCCGTGTGTTTCAGTGCTGCAATAATACTCCATTCACATGCTCTTTAGCGGTGGAATCTTGCCACTCACCCACCAAGGGATACAGTTTATTTCCCCTCCATTTGGATCTGGGCTCACCATCTATTTTTGTTTTGACCAATAGAGTGCAGCAGAAATGCTGCTGTGTAACTTTTGCAACTCTTAGCTTTGCTAATTACAACACTCACTCTTGAGATCCAGTTGCCATGTTAACAAGCCAAAGATAGATATCTGGAGGCTGTCCTTTATGAATTGAGAGAGAGAGATGAATGAGGAGGAATGAGGAGGAGAATGAGGAGGGGGAGGGAGGGAAGGAGAAGGAAAGGGAAGAAGAGGAGAAGGAGAAGGAGGAGAAAAGAGAAAAGAGGAAAGAAGAGAGGAGAGGAAGGGAGAAGAATGAAGAGGGGAGGGGAGCCGCCAACAATCACCACCAAGGTTCCAGTCATGTGAATGAAGCTGTCTTGGATGCTCCAGTCTTAGTCACCTTCCCACTACAACCTCCTAAGGGACTCCACCTGACACCATGTGGGGCAGAAGAACCATCTAGCCAAGCCCTGCTAAACTTTCTGGTCCACAGAATTATCAGCATAGAAATGCATGTTGTGCCCTGGCTGGTAGCACAGTGGATAAGGTGCTGGCCTGCAAATCCGAAGGACACTGGTTTGATTCCCCAGGCAGGGGCACATAACCAGGTTGGAAGCCAGGTCTCCAGTCAGGTCCATGGCTGGAGGCAGGTGAAAGGCAACCATACATTGATGTCTCTCTCCCTCTCTGCCTCTCTCCCTTCCTCTCTCTCTGGAAATAATAAATAAAGTATTTTTTTTTAAATATGTGCTGTTTTGCACTCCTGAGCTTTGGGGTAATCTGTTGCATAGTATTAGAGAGCTGGAAGTGTTCCCCAGCTTGTTGCCATCATCCTCTGAAAGGCAATGAGGGTTTGGAGGTTGGGGTAAGTATACATGAAATAACACAGGGCCAGTGGGGTTGGAGTTGAGGAATTCTGAAGTTGAAGTACTACAATAAAGAGTTAGAAGGACAGGGGTTGATGCCAGAGAGTGGAAAACTTGAAATTCCTGTTTTGAGATAATGTTGTAGCTGATGAAAAGGCCCTGGATACAGTAATGGGGAGCTGTGGTGAAGAGGAACCAAGGAGACTGAGAAACAGGAAAGCTCCTAGCTCCTAGTGTCCAATAAGTCATCTGCATAGATGTTAAGGTTGACAGGAACATGGGCAAGGAAACAGCTTAATGTCATGTCTAAGCGTACATGCTCAGGAACCAGGTTGCATTTCCCATCCTGATTCTATCACTACCTACCTGTGTGTGATGTTGGGTAAAGTATATGGTTACTCGTCTGTAAAATGAGAATGATAATAGTACCTATCTCATGGTCTCAGGGAATTAAACAAAATAATGCTTTTAGAGTGCTTAGAAGAGCCCCAGAAGAGAGAGAGCATTCAGAAAATGCTGTCATTGTCATCCTTGGCAGTAGAGATAAAGATAGGAAAGCCCCTGCGGGAGGCACCAACTGACTAAGGTCAGTGAGTGCCAGCAACAACATACAGTAGTTAGCAAGTGATAACATCTGATGGATTGGCTTCAAAGGGGCTGAGATCTTTGAAGCTAGAATGGGAGTAATAATTAATTAGAAGTAGCAAAGGGGAGTGATAAAGAGGCTTACCCCTTTTTCCTGGTTTTAGGCCCCATGGGGCGTGACATCAAAGTCTCTCCTTGAGAAGAGTGCAGAAGCAGTGTCCTCTGGGAGAGCCACATTTCATTTAGAGTGAGAAGGTCAGGGGAGCACTCAGGGAAGGGGATGAGAATGTGTGTATGTTGACCACAGAGCAGGAGCTCTGGAGGGCACAGTGGAAGGGTTTGAACAGATGAAAAGAAATAGAAAGGTCAGTTGTCAGGATATACAAAGCAATAAGGGAATATACAGTGAGGGGTTCTCTAATGTGGATTATGAATCAAGAAGAAATATTCATAACCCCTGTGGGGTTGGTCCAGGAAGTCTTTCAAATACAAATGTGGGCAGACCAAGAACCATTCTTGAGGTTCAAAGTGGTGTGTAGTTCTGTGGGACGGCAGGGCCTCCTCAGAGATGTTCTGCTGAGCAACTCACTTCCCAATGCAAGCTTCAAAAGGTATGGGGTAGAGGGAAGAAGGAGGTACCCTTCCCATCCACCATTAGCTGGAATCATGAAGAATTAGAGCATCCATCTGTAATCCATTTGTGGAAGCCCAAAGGGCAATTATTCTCTTTCAGGAACAAAGAGCCTGGGTAATTAAAAGGTACCAGGTGTTAGACATCTCTCATGGAAGAAGGATGACCCATCACTAGCCTTCACAGTATGACTTAGTCCATTTGGGCTGCTATGACAAAACTAACTGCCATAGACTGGGTGGCTCAAAAACAACATTTATTTATCACAGTTCTGGAGGCTGGTAAGTTGAAGATCAAGGCACCATTAGATTCAGTGTCTGATGAAGACTTACTTCCTGGTTCACATATAGATAGTCACCATCTTCTTATAGTGTCCTCACATTGCAAAAGAGGCAAGAAAGCTCTCCAAGTCTCTTTTATATGGGCATTAACCTTCATTTCTTACCCCTTCCCCTCTCCCTTTTTGCTCTAGTCATGCTGGTCTCTTGCCATTGGTTTTGCCAGGCACAAACCCATCACGGGCCTCTTGTACTTCCTGTTTGTCTCTGGAATACGCACTCTCTACTCAAATGTCACCTTATTAGAGAGCAATTCCCGGACCACTTCCCATGTAAAATAGAACCGTCATCCACAAAAATACTTTTATCTCTTTGTGCTGCTTTATTTCTCTACATTACATTTTTCATCAACTAATATACTATATTCACTTTTGGGCTTTTTCCCCCTGGCATTTAGAACTGTTCCTGGAACATAAATATCTGTTGAGTAAATGAATGAGTTTGAACCCTTACTTTATATATACTTATATGCATGATCTTAGGTATGAGGCTTAACCTCTCTAAAGTCTCATTTCTTTATCCATAAGATGATGATATCAAAACACCTATCTCACACTATTTTTGATAAGTGATATAATATTTGTAAAGTACCTTCCAGTGTGCCAGAATTTGATAGGAGCTAAATAAACCTTCTTGTTGTTGTTATCATCATTAATTAATGTTACTTCAGGCAACTATGGTCAAGAATTCAGTTTCAGAGTCCCCAGAAAACCCTTCTAGAAGCTTCAAAGTCCAAGTACTATCCCCATGCTTGCCTTATCCCAGCAGACCCTTGGCCAAATATTTTCCTGTCTATTCAAGTCTTCTGCCCACTTTTGAAGTGGGCTGTTTTATTTTCTGGTGTTGTCTGAGTTCTCTATAAATTTTAAATATTAACCCCTTATCAGGTGTATCACTGGAAACTACCTTCTCCCATTCAGTGGGTTATCTTTCAGTTTGTTGATGGTTTTCTTTGTTGGGCAAAAACTTTTATTTCATATAATTTGTTTATTTTTTGTTTTGTTTTGTTCCCCTTGCCTGAGAAGATATACCAATACCAGAAAAGATTTTGCTAAAGAAATGCCCAAGATTGTACTACCCATGTTTTTTTTCTAAGATTTTTATGGTTTCAAGTCTTATATTTAAGTCTTGAATCCATTTTGAGGTTATTTTTGTTCACGGTATAAAAAGCTGGTCTTTTTATAAAAAAAAAAAAAAAACAATAGTTTTGTTTGCTTGTTTTTTATTTTTTGTTTCTTTCATCTATCTATCCAATTTTCCCAATGCCATTTATTTAGTAGACTGGCCTTACTTCATTATATGTTTTTGCTTCCTTTGTAAAATATTAATTGACCATAAATGCAGGGGTTATTTCTGAGCTCTATTCTGCCATTGATCTGTATGTTTGATATCAGGTAGCATGATTCCTTCAACTTAGTTCTTCTTTCTCAAGATTGCTGTGGCTATTTCAGGTCTCTTGTTGCTCCATATAAATTTTTGAAATATTTGTTCTAGTTGTGTGGAATACACTATTGGTATCAATACAAATTGCATTGAATCCATAGATTGCTTTGGGTAGTATAGCCATTTTAATGATGTTAATCCTTTCTATTGATGAACACAGTATATGCCTCCACATATTTCATTTTCCTTTTTCAGTGTCTTACAATTTTCAGAGTACCAATCTTTTATATCCTTGGTAAAATTTATCCCTGGGTATTTTTTATCCTATTATAAATGGAATTACTTTCTCTATGTAACTTTTTTATTGTTGTTCTATTATAGTTGAAGATTTGGGACAACTATAAAATGTATAAAAACTGATTTCTGGGTATTTATTTTGTATCCTGATACTTCAGTGAACTCATTTATCAGTTTTAGTACTTTTTGGTGAAGTCTTTGGGGGTCTCTATATACAGTATCATGTCATCTGCAAATAATGACAGTTTTACTTCCTCCTTTTCAATTTGAATGTCCTTTATTTCATCTTATTTGATTAGTATGGCTATGACTTCCAGTAGTATGTTGAGTAAGAATGGTGAAAGCAGACATTTCTACCCTGTTCACAATCTTAAGGAAAACACTTGTAATTTTTGCCCATTGAACATGATGTCAGATGTGGGTCTTTATTACTTTGAGGTATGTTACCTCTATTCCTACTTTGCTAAGAGGTTTTATCATAAATGGGTGCTGGATTTTATCAAGTGCTTTTTCTGCATCTATTAACATGATCATGTATTTTTTTATCCTTCATTTGGTTTATGTGATGTGACACATTTATTGATTTGGGAATGTTATACCAAAATTTCATCCTAAAATAAATCTCACTTAATCATAGTGTGCTCTCTTCTTGATGTTTTGAGATATTCAGTTTGCTAATATCTTGTTGAGGATTTTAGCATCTATGTTCATCAGGGATATTGGCCAATAATTTTCTTTCTTTGTAGTGTCTTTATCTAGGTTTGGAATTAGAATAATGCTAGCCTTGTAAAATGAGCTTGGGAGCCTTTCCCTCTCTTAAATTTTTTGAATTAGTTTGAAAAGAATATGTGTTATATCTTCTTTGAATGTTTAGTAAAATTCACCTATGAAGCCATCTGCTCTAGGACTTTTGTTTGCTAGGATGATGATGATGATGATGATGATGATGATTGCTTCAATTTCATTAGTTGTAATCCATTTATTAAGATTTTCTGATTCAGTTTAGGAAGATTGTATGTTTCTAGAAATTTATCCATTTCATCTAGGTTATTCAATTTGGTGGCACATAGTTGTTTGTAATATTTTCTTACAATTCTTTGTAATTCTTTGGTATCAATTGTTACTTCTCCTCCTTCATTTCTGATTTTATTTATTGGGGTCCCCCTCTGTTTTTCTAGATGATTCCAGTTAAAGGTTTGTTCATTTTTGTTTACTTTTTCAGCTCTTGGTTTCATTGATTCTTTTGTATTGTATTTTAAGACTCCCTCCTTCTAGTTACTTTGAGATTTGATTTTTTGTTTTTTGTTTTCTAATTCCTTTAAGTGTAAAGTTAGATTATTTATTTGAGGTTTTTCTTGTTTTGTGAGTTAGGCCTGTAATGCTATGAATTTACCTCTTAAGGACTGCTTTTGCTACGTCTCATAGATTTTGAGTTGTGTGTTTTCACTTTCACTTATTTCCAAGTATCTTTTGATTTCTTCCTTGATCTCATTGTTAACACATCCATTTCTTAGTAATATGTTATCTACCTTTTATGTCTTTGTATGTGTTTTTAGGGTTTTGTGACAGAAAAAGAGATAAATTAAATAGAAGCAAGCTATTTATCATATATAGAATTCAAGAAATGATTATAAAGATACTCAAAGGTCTTTTAGAGAACTACAACAGCATGAAAAGAGACATAGAAACAATTTTTTTAAGTCATAAATGAAGAATATATTATCTCAAATGAAGAATGCACTAAAAGGAATAAATAGTAGTTGGAGGAAGCAGAGGACTGAATCCATGATTTGGAAGACAAGGTAGCAGAAAATACCCCATCAGAGCAGCAAAAAAGAAAAAAGAAATTTAAATAAAGAGGATAGCTTATGAGACATTTGGGATAACGTGAAGTGTAATATCTGCATCATACGGGTACCAGAAGGAGAAGAGAGAAAGCAAGGAACTGATAATCTATTTGAAGAAATAATTACTGAAAATTTCCTTAACATGGTGAAGGAAAAAGACATATAAGTCCAAGAAGTACAGAGAGTTCCTCACAAGGTAGACCCAAAGAAGTCCACACCAAAACACATCACAATTAAAATGGCAAAGGTTAAAGACACGAGAGAATTTTAAAAGCAGTAAGAAAGACAGTTACATATAAGGGAGCTCCCAATGAGACTGTCAGCTGATTTCTCAACAGAAACATTTTAGGCAAGAAGGGTTTGGCATTGCCCTGCCCAGCATAGCTCAGTTGATTGAGCATCATCCCACAAAGTGAAAGGTTGCTGTGCTAATTAGATTCCTAGTCAGAGCACAGGCCTGGGTTGTGGGCTTACCCACAGTTGGAGGTGTGTGCAAGAGGCAACCAGTTGGTGTTTCCCTCACACAAAAATGTTTCTCTTCTTCTCTTTTTCCCTTCCTTCCCCTCTCTCTAAAAATAAATAAAACTTAAAATAAAAATATTTGGTCCTGGCTGGCACAGTGGATAAGGCACTGGCCTTTGAACCCAAAGGTTGCTGATTTGATTCCCCTGCCAGGGCACATAACCAGGTTGCAAGCCAGGTCTCCAGTCAGGTCTGTAGCTGGAGGCAGGTGAAAAGCAACCATACATTGATGTCTCTCTCCCTCTCTAACTCTTTTCCTTCCCCTCTCTCTAAAAAATAATAAATAAAAAATTCTTTAAAAAAATAGAAAAAAAAATGTTTGGCATGAACTATTCAAAGTGATGAAAAGTAAGGACCTACAATCAAGCCTACTTTACCCAGAAAGTAAGTCACTTAAAATTGAAGGTGAACTAAAGAGCTCCCACACAAGAAAAAGCTAAAGGAGTTTGTTGTCAATATTCTTAACCATATTCTTAGAAGTTTGTTATCAATATTCTCTTTTTGTAATATTTTTTAAAGATTTTGCTCATTATTTTCAGAGAGAAGGACAGAGAGGGAGGAAAAAAGGGAGAAAAGCATCAATGTATGGTTGCCTTTCACCTGTCTCCAGCTACGGACCTGGCCTGAGACCTGATTTGCAGCCTGGTTATGTGCCCTGGCTGGGGAATCGAACCAGTGACCTTTGGATTCACAAGCTGGCACCAATCCACTGAGCCACAGAAGCCAGGGCCCTGTTATCAATGTTCTTAACCATATTCTTAGAATGTGAATGAGAATTCCATTCCAGAAGTAGATAAATTAAAGCATGGAGTGATTATGATCATCACAGAGCCTAAAATAAAATAAATAATAATCTTTCTCTCCCCTCTCTCTCTCTGTTGCCCCCTCTCTCTCTGTTTCTCTCTCTCTGCCTCTCTCCTGTTCAGAAAGTATCCAGCTATGTAATATAAGCTAGAGAGACATTTATTTTAAAAGATGCAAGATAGGGGGGAAAGGGTGGGTGGGGAGGGGGACAGAGGGGAGCAAAAAAGGGATGGATGTAATACAACAATAAAATTTATTAAAAAAAAAAAAAGATGCAAGATACAAGAAACATTATACACAGGACAATGACACCGCAGTCCCCTTCAAAGTAGGCATCTTGGGACCTTACTCAATTCTCCCAGTTGCCATCAACTGCACCATTGTATTTTCCTGAATCTCATCAATAATTTGAAATGTCTTCCCTTTCAAAAGTGATTTTAGTTTTGGAAAAAGCCAGAAGTCACAAGGCACCAAATCTGGGCTGTAAAGGGGCTGAGTCACCTGCATGATTTAATGTTTTGCAAAAAAAAAAACTCTACAGGAGATGTGACACCTGAGCAGATGTGTTGTTGTGAAGCTGCCAATCACCAGTTGCCCATTGCTGCAGCCTTATGAATTATTTGAATAGTTTCTGCAGAGGAATGTTCAAGCTTAACACAAAATTTGATGCAGATTTATTGCTCTACTTGCTCAGTCATTTTGAAGAGATGACCACATAGCACCCATGCTCACTCAACAGCATTTAGTACCCTTACTGACTAATACAGTAAAGTCATCATTGTTCACGCACATGCATTTCAGTCCACTCTCTTTGGCTGCTAGGAATACACTGATGTTGTGTAAACTATTCTCGTTATATTAACAATGGTTGGACTTTTTCCAGGCAGAAGAGATCCCTATGTCTATCCCTCTCTCTCTCTCTTTTTTTTTTTTTTTTAATTTTTTTAAAGATTTTATTTCATTAATTTTAGAAGGAGGGGAAGGGAGAGAGGCAGAGAGGGAGAGAGACATCAATGTATGGTTGCTTTTCACCTGCCTCCAGTCACAGACCTGACTAGAGACCTGGGTTGCAACCTGGTTATGTGCCCTGGCTGGGGAATCGAACCTGCAACCTTTGGGTTCGCAGGCCGGCACCTTATCCACTGTGCTACCAGCCAGGGCTTATCCCTTTCTCTCTTTTTCTCTCTCATATCTATGTTTTATATTGGTAGTTACAAATTAGTCACAATATAAGAAATATAGTCATTAATATTATAATAATTATGTCTGGTGCCAAGTGGATACTAGAAATATTGGGGGGAACACTTTTTTTAACCACTATACTGTACACCTGAAACTAATACAATATAACATTGAATATAAACTATAATGGAAAAATGAAATACTTATAAAAGAAAATTAAAATATCTCTTTTTTACATACATACGTGCACTCCATGGCTCTTCTCAGATAAGTAACAGTATTTCCAGAAAATCTGGATTTAGATATGCTCTTTATGAGTATTCAAAATCACTCTAAAATGTCAAACAAAAGCAAGGCTATTTGAGGAAACATTTACAGTACACACAAGCATAGCAATAGAGGTTTGCCACTGTACTTTCTAAACTTGCCTAAGATCAGAAAGAAATACAATGGACCGACAATGTTATTTAGTGATAGAAAATATCAGTTTAGCAGATTATCAGACAATGTATACAAAAACAATGTCTGTATTTTTGTTTTACTTCTTGGTCATTTTTTTTCAACCCCCTTCACTTTTTGTTTGCCTTCTAGAAATTTCTTAGCTAAAGCTTTGATTTTTTAGAAACAAGTTCAAAATTATAAAAAGCTGTTAATAGATATTTTGTGATAATTATTTGGTAAATTTAACTTGGTAAAGCTATGTTTGAAAAAGAAGTTAAACAGGTGTTTCTAGAGAACTACTCAGTATTTTTGATATGTATGTTGTGAATGTCAAATATAGGAACATAGTACATGATGTTTTGCTAGCTGTATTAATGACAGAAACATTTTTTGCAGAGAGCATCCTGCAGGGCATATCTGTAGGGAACACATCTTCAGAAATGCTGATTAGATCTTTCTTTTTCATTGGCCCAGTGGATTCTCCTATGGATTCTCTTATTCCTATCAACAGTATTTTATGGCAATAATTTATATATTTATTCATTCAACAAGAATTTATTGAGTACTTAATATATATCCATCACTAAGTTGAATATTTTTTAAAAGATAGAGAAGATGACAGTCCCTGCTGTCTAAGAGAGTTTGAAGTGCAAGAAAGACAGAAAGGTAAACAACATCTCCAAAAAGCCTGCCAAGAGGAGTTGTCTTTTAAACTTTAAAGGAAGAGTGATGCTTGGGGAAGGGTGGGGTGACAGGCTACAGGAAGTTGTAGGATATTTACATTTTGTCTTGCTGAAGGTTATAGGGGTGAAAATAACCCAAGCAAACGCACAGAGTGAAAGTGGGTATCTCATGAGCAATAGTGAGCTGTCTCAGTGTGTGAGAGGGAGTTGCAAAAAATGATGCTGAGGGGTGAAGTTGGAAACAGATTCAGTAAATAGTGGGGACTCACCACAGATTTGTAGCAGAAAAAAAGTATCATCCATGACATTCTTTAGGAAGAGCACCCTGAGATGGGGCAACATAAAGGATGCTTTTGAGAAGAAACCAATTAGACAATTATTTATTGTCATGACTCAGGTAAGCAAAACCAGGGTATGATCTGAACTAGGACAGTGGAAATAGACATGGAAACCTGAAAGAGTATTCTCTAGATACTTTGAAGTCATAATCAACAGGACTTGTAGCAGACATACTGTAGAAGCCAAAGTCGACTCAATGTTGTTAATGCAAATATTTCTTAGCAATGGTATCATGAAATCTCTTTTAGCCTATTGAGTTAGATTACCAATAGGACTTATCTAAATATTTATCAGGGAGGTAGAAAGTCCAGTCTGTGGGCCAGAAACAAGATGAGGAGCTGACACCACGGTGTAAGGGTCCAGAGGGGAGCCTGGCAAAAAAAAAAAAAAGCTGAGTAAAGATCAGTGGATCCATGTTCACATCTTATGATACAGAGATGACACTTACAAACTACTCTTGGGTTTCTCATTCTCAGATATGTGAAAATACATTAATTGGAAAAATTATTAGAATGTTCATTACACAGAAAAAAAATGTTTATGAAACAGATCTATGACCCTTCACATTTTGCTTTCCTCAGCTGCTTACAAAGCTGCATCCCAATGTTCTCTGCTTAGATGGCAAAAACACTGATGATATGATAGGAGTTAAAAGTGCTTTCCAAGTCTCTGGATGAAAGCATCTATATGAATAATGCCAGAGGTGGGGTCTGGGTGGTAAATTTAAAGGCTAGGTCTGTGCTGTGGTTTTAAAATAATGCACATCAAATTAAGAAAAACACTACTTATAAATCAGGTAAAGTTCCCATACTATTAACTAATTACTTTGATTTAAATATATACCTATACTGTCACTGGGGAAATTGTTTGCTATCAGTCAGTTGGTTCCTCTAATTTCAGAATTATGGGTAACAATATAACTTTGTCAGTGAGATTAAAAGTGTTTTTGCAGAATACTGAAATTCAGGTCAAGAATAACAGACTTCTACAGAAATTCTCTCACAGGGTTACACCGGATATGATTTGAACTTTTGTGTTTTTCAGCTACTTGTGGTTTATTTCTTGAAAAGCCTTGTTAATCTGCTTCAAATCCCCTGAGGACTAGCCAAAGACAAACTCAGTTAATATTTGCACATTTGATCCTTAGAGTTGATTCCCCCAAATTACTTTCCCACCTTCTTAAAAACCTGTAGTATTTACTCTATAGTGAGTTTAATTAGAGAATGAAATAATTAATCATTACTCAATTCTTCCTACAACACAGTCTCATGTGACAAGAAGAAAGGATGCAATGAAAGATATGAGCTTTGAAGCAAATGAAGGAAGCTATTAAAGAAACTAACTAAAAATAGCAAGACATTATAATCAAGAGCGTGTATAGGATCAACCATTAAATGCCAGAGGATCTTTCATAAAGTAGTGATGCATGTAGACTATATGAATCTGAAAGGTTCCATGGAGGAGAGAGAATTTAACCCTGGAAACACTAGTGCATCTCTTGCACCCTCTATGGTCTACGTGTAACACTTGTGTTAAACTTTGCCAACAAGTCAATGAAGGGTATAGTACCACCAATCTGGTATTTAGACACTACTGAATCCATTAAAAATGAAAACTCTCCTCTTCACACATTGGTGTGAGTGGTCAAAATTACAACTTCCCCTACTCCCAAGCCCAAATGTGTGCTGTCTGTCCCCATATTACACATACACTGTGTGTGTGTGTGTGTGTGTGTGAGAGAGAGAGAGAGAGAGAGAGAGAGAGAGAGAGAGAGAATGCATGAAGAAGTAAAGCAAGGGGAAACTAATGAACAAAACAGACAAGCAGAATGGAACCAGAGACATGAGGGAGAAAAGGAGCAGAATGACGGTGACCCAAAGGGGGAGGGAGAGAGAAGGGGGAGAGAAGGGGAAGGTTTTAGTCAAGGAGCTAATTTGAAAGACCCATGGACATGGACAATGAGGATTGACTGTAGGAAAGGGGATGGGGGTTAGGGGAGAGCAATGGGGAAAAAAATGAAACAACTGTAAGACAATAATAAATTAATTTTGTTTAAGAGGTAAAACAAGGAGAAGGATATGAAACCTCTTACAAGTTGGGGCCTATAGCCCTGTGAGATAGCAGGTATGTCAGCCTGATTTCAGGCCAGACTCAGGCAAAACAGTGACTGGTACACAGAGCCCCTCATTCCACACTTCTTCCAACAACTATCTGGTCACTTGCCTTTAGCTTTTCTCTAGAGTTATCTCCCCTACAGATTGAGGTCTCATGGGTTTTCATTCACCAAACTTGTATTAAGCACCTACAAAGTACGAAGTACTCTACATGGAATAATAGAATATTTGTACTCAATGAAGGGAGTGACAAGAAGTATATAGTCTATAGGGGTAGCAAATAAAAAATTCTAAGGCCAATAGACCATGCTAT
The DNA here is from genome assembly GCA_004026585.1 of Noctilio leporinus. Lineage (NCBI taxonomy): Eukaryota > Metazoa > Chordata > Mammalia > Chiroptera > Noctilionidae > Noctilio > Noctilio leporinus. The sequence continues at coordinate 721,740 of PVIW01000076.1, forward strand.
GTGCTAGAATTGTATACAAAGTTATAAGGTGATATAGATATTAGGTCTAAAGACCCAAGAATTTTTAGAAAATCTGATTTACTAAGATCTTCCAAGAAGAAAGAAGTGGTCATTAGCCTATTTTTGCAATTTATGTGGAAACCCCTCTGAGAATTGCCTATAATCAGAGAGGAAGGGGACCCAGATGACAGCTACAGGAGAGGAGATCATGAGGCTCCATGTGAGAGGAAAGGGCAAACTATAGAACTACAAAAGAGGGGAGGGGCAGTGCAGATGATAGACTCTTAAACCAAGTCCTAGTGTTTGTTTGATAAAATCCTCATGAGCTATAATTTTGCTGAAACTTTACTTCTCTTTCTCTAACTTCTGATGTGTAATGTCTTACCCAAGTAAGGGCTGCTTTCTGCATTAAGAATCACTAAGGGAGCCCTGCTGATAGCACAGTGGATAAGGCACCGGTCTGGGAACCTAAAGGTCACTGGTTCAATTCCCCAGCCAGGGCCCCTAACCAAGTTGCAAGCCAGGTCTCCAGCCAGGCACATAGCTGGAGGCAGGTGAAAGGCAACCATACATTGATGTTTCTCTCCCTCTCTGACTCCCTCCATTCCCCTCTCTAAAAATAATTTTAAAATCTTTTTAAATTTTTAAAAATAAAAATAAAAAAGAATGACTAAGGGAGAGGGAAATCAATTAGGAGGCTCAAGGAAGACTATGTAGGCATTGGCATCTGAACCAAGCTCAGGAGGGAGACTTTTTAGATAGTATGTGGAGAAAGAGAAGATGAGAATATGGAGGAAACATGAGTAGCTTATTCAAGAGGTTTGTGGAAACCAAAAGAACTATAACATCAACATGTGGGACACAATAGGAATGAGTAGGAATAGCCCAGACCTGAAAGCTAGTCTGGGAGCAGTTTTGATGTTCCAGGCTAAATTGTTCAGACTAAATCACAAAGGCACTGGTGAACCACTGAAGGCTCCTGAGCAGGAATGGGAATTGGATTCCATCAGATAATCCTCCAAGGTCACTAACCAATTTACCTTAGGCACTGTCCTCCTGGAAATATTTATGCTTCAATAAAAAACTTCCAGCCCTGGCTGGTGGCTTAGTGGATTGGTGCCGACCTGCAAACCCAAAGGTTGCTAGTTTGATTCCCAGTCAGGGCACATAACCAGGTTGCAAGCCAGGTCTCCAGCCAGGTCCATAGCTGGAGGCAGGTGAAAGGCAAACATACATTGATGCTTCTCTCCCTTTCTTCCTCCCTCCTTGTCCTTCTCTCTGAAAATAATGAATAAAATCTTTAAAATATATATATATATAACTTCCTAAAGACAAAAAAGTGTTTATTAACTAAACCAAAGAAATAAGTTTCAAATGAGGACACTCCTTGAGCAACAAAATGGTGTTTTTGGAGGATGGGATTTTTGAAAAGATGAAGTCCAAAAGCTCCCTACCCTTTTTCCCCTGAGGCACCCAGGAATGATGACAATCCTTAATGGAACATATTCCCATGGGTGCACCCAGGCTTACATAAGAAATCAGCTCATTGAATGATCTGAATTGAGAGCTCTAATAAGAAACAGTTTTGTTTTCTTCCAGCCATTGCCTCCAGACCTCCCCTGTCAAATCTCCCTTCTCTACTTCTTGACCACACTTGACAATCCCAAACTGCCAGTTCTAAGAACAAGACTCATTTCGATAATGAAGACTCACTCTCAAATAATCCCATGTATTCAATGCTCAGCCTCCTCTCCATCAACAGCCTGACCCCCTCACCTTCAGCTTAGCCCTGACCCCCATGGGAGTGGACAGTGGTCTGTACTCACACTGCTCTTTCACACACCTTCTCCACCTTCACCCAGCTCTTTTCCAGGGTAGGTTTAGGGTAAAGGGGGGTGGTACAAAGTGGACCTACAGGCCACCTAATTGGTACTGTTATAATCCAGTATAGGAGCCCTGAGGGAGCCACTACCCTTTTGATGCTAGAAATCAGGCTCTTTCACAGGATCATGAGAAAAGCATTCCAAGGACCTTACACATGGAAGATTGTGGTTGTCGCAAAGCTTATTCAAGTGGAAAGCTACCCCTGAGTTTCCAATGTCCATTCAATGGGTCCACCATGGAAAAAAGTCCAACCGTGTCTTCAGAAAAGCCGATACTAAGACCAGTGTCCAACATTCCTGTGTCTAATTAAAGCCTAGTTCTTTGGAACCCAAGCAGTATGCTGTGGGCCCACATGGCTGCTAGACCCACATGGTTGTGTGTATTCCCTGGGAGAGAGAGGATGCACAGAAAGACAGGGTGAGTGCAGCTCACTGAGCAAGAGGGAGGGCAAGGCTTCTTTGTTCCCCTGGGGTTATAACCAGGAGCTTTTTCAAAATAACCAATCAACTTCCCAAGCTTTTGTGGGCTCATGATGGTCCACCTCTTAGTTAGACTGACAGGCTTCTATGGTCAAGCACTTCCTTCTGCATCCCCAACAATCTGGTGCCAGAGAGCATGAACATGAACAGTACTCCATGGGAGATTTCCTGTGCTCCCAGGACAAAGTCTTGGCAGCAGTGCTCTGAAGTGTAAGAATGAGTTTGTAAATGCTCTAGGTTCCTGGCTAACCAACTAGACTTATGCACTCCAGTTTATTGAAATCAATGTCTAATTCCCTTCACTCTCTTTATTAATATCTAGCTATCTATGGTAACAACCCCACACATGAAAGGAAGAGCCAGAACCCTCTCCTAAGGGCATGTGATTAATTTCCTTAAGTTTCTGGCTTCTTTGGCTAGACCACCTCTTGGTAAGTGCTATAGAGTCATGTCTAGCAGCAACTTCCTTGGAATTCATATCCAATTGTTATTGGCTTTGGAGCTTTAGCTGAAGTTTTTAAGACAGCAGACATGCTGTCTAAGATTTAATGTATATGTAAGCTGCCATTCACTAATTGTAAGGAAGCCTCTCTCTTCCACTCACTCATGAAATCATATCAAATGCAAATCAACGAGAATGAACTTATTACACAGAAACTCCTGAATATACTCTAATTTGTTCTTTAATTATTAACAAATTTGAATACTTGAAGCATGACTAATAACGAGTTTGTTTTGCCCCACCTCTCCACTAATGTTTTGCAATATAAACGGAACTCTTCTATTACTGGAACAATTATAACCGTATTTCAAGGTGAAGACCTTAACAGCAAGAGGTCTATATTTGCAGGTTATCAGCTCTAAAATGTCAGTGTTAAGTATTACTTTGTATTACTAAATCACATATCATGCGGGCAGGTAAGAAATCCTGGTTAATTGTAAACTGTGACCCTCATTGAGACAGGAAGGAAAGTAATAGAGATGAAGGGAGTGGAAAGGAGCCCTGGCAGAGAACATGTGGTGTGGAGGAGGTACTGGTGACCTTGCACTTGCAGCCTCCACAGCACACTTTGTGGTATTTTCCAGCTACTAGGTGTGAATACCTTTGGTTTCTATGACCTAATGCATGGTAAACCAGCATTAGAGGAACTGTGGAAAGCCTGACCACCAATACCTATCCCCACCCCCTTGGTTGGTCTCTTGCAGATGACAGCTTCAATCTTCACAGCAGTTCATTCAATCAGCACAGTGTACTAGCCTCTGCTTTTGAGAGTAGGGATAGGTTGACAAATGCTAGCCAATTCTGCCAATTCTTGTCTAGTTCCTGTTCTCTTCTCAGTTAGCAAAAGTATTTAGAATCACAGGCCAATCAATAGGCACCCTATCTAAGAAGCAACCCCTAGTGCCAGGGCCTGCAAGACCCCAGTTCTATGTTAAATCTAAGCCAGTCTACCTCTAAGGCTAGAAAGACTGAAGTCTCATCCAATAACACTGGAGCTCACCCTTTCTCTTTAGGACTATGTGATGTAACACTACAGCTCACAACATTTTCTCTTTAGGAACGTGTGATGTGAATTGGGGACAGGGAGAGAGAGAGAAGGAGAAAGATTGTCAACAGGTGGAAGAGAGAAATTTCTAGCACTTGATCCTCAATTGAGAATTAGAAAGTAGGGACAATGAGGAACGAGGATTTTTAAGTGAAGAGGAATCTTGTGATACAATCAATTCTGAAATTAGTAAGTATGACTTGACCAGGTCAAATTCATCTATTCAATAGATTGGATTAAATGATTTCGGAGTCCTGTCTGCTCAAAGCATTGTTCACAAAACAGCAGCATCAGCATCAGCATGATTAACACCTGGGAACTTTGTAGAAATGCAGACTCTCAGGCCCCATTCCATAAACAATGAATCAAAATCTGCACTTTAACAAGAGGCCCAGGTGATTCATAAACATGTTAAAGTTTAAGACATGCTGGTCTGGGTTCCAAGCATTGATTATACATCTACAAATGGAAACCAAGAAATTGGCTAAAGTCAACCATACAGAGCTGCTGGGAAAGAACCAGCCCAAAGCTTATCATTGTCTACACATCTAGAGAATTCTCAACTACCTGATGCCTCTCACCTGATAGTGCTTTCAGTGGGAGCCATTGACTGATGCAGCTGTTTTAGAATTTAAACCACTGAGACAGGAGGACAGATGCTGAATTAGAACTCAGAATGCATTTTTCCTGCAGGACAATTTTAATTATGTGTTGTTACGTGTTAATATTATTTACACTTTCAAATTACTTTATATACATGATTTATACTTCCAAAGGAGACATATTCAATAAGGCTATTCAAATGCAAAAGAACGTTACATGGTATTAACAGGTAGGAAGAACAAGAAGTGAAAGAAAATGCCCCAAGCCTTGGCTGGGTGGTTCAGTTGGTTGGAGCATTGTCCTGTACACCAAAAGATTGTAGGTTTGATCCCATCAGGGCACATACCTAGGATGCAGGTTTGATCCCCAGGTATGGGAGGCAACTGATCCATGTTTCTCTCCTACATCAATATCTCCCTCTCTCCCCACCTCTTTTTCCACCAACCACCTCACCACCATCACTCTTTCTCTAAAACCAATAAAGAGTGAGGATTTTAAAAAGAAGAAGAAAACACTCCAGGTACGTTGAATATCATGATTATTTAGGTTAAGCAATAGATGTAGCTATGGACTTGCTGATAACCAAACAAAAAGAGAAATGTGATGACTATAAAACTTTCATTATCTGAAACATTCCTACCACTCAAGGGAGGTAAGAAATATTTTTGTAATGCCTCTAAATCAGTGTTAGGAAGAAGTTAAGTATTTTGAGAAAGAATGAGTAAAATAAGTCTGGCCTCAAAAATTTCAGAAAATAAAGACTTCAAATGGGTTTCAAGGGTAAATGTTTTGCACTTCACATACATCCTTTGAACTCTGTCTAAAAGTCTTCAGGACAGGAAGTAACTATTGCGAGGTGCTGATAGAACCCTCAAACTCAACCCCAGTAAAAATATAGTTCCTTCTTTTCCTCTCCCTTGAGGACTTAGGATTTAATATGTGAATATTTTCAAAGCTGTTTTAACTGTTATACAGAAGCCCTCCAATCTTTGGGGATATGTTCCACGGTCCTCGAGTGGATGCCTAAAAACATGGATAGTTATGAACCCTATGCATCCATACCTTGTCACTTACAGGAAGCACATGATGGCTTCTCTTTGGCATATCTGAATTGCCAGCATCTACCCTTGTGCTTTGGAGTCACTATGAAGTAAAATAAGGGTGACTTGAATACAAGCTCCATGACACAGCAACAATTGGTCTTGATAACCCAGATGTCTATTAAGTGACTAACAGATGAGGAGTGTATACAATATGGAAATGCTGGACAAAGGGAATGATTTCCATCCCAGGCAGGATGGAGCAGAATGTCACAAGATTTCATCATGCTACTCAGGACAATGCGCAACTTAAAACCTATGAATTGTCTACTTCTGGAATTTTCCATTTTAATGTTTTCTGACTGAGGTTGATTGTAGATAACAGACACCTTGGGAAGTAAAATCATGAATCAGGAGCACTACTGTATCTTATTTGACCTTCACAACAATTTTCTGATATTATTTCCTCCATTACACTCTGAGGGAAGCAGGCCCGGGAAACATAACATTTCTTGCCTAACATCAAACTGCAGGTCAGTTCCAAAAGTTAACCTGGAATCTCTATCTCCCAACACCCAGTCTGTACTTGACACTACAGCAAGCTCCCCAGTCCCGGAAGTCAAGATTTAATTCAAGTGATCAACCTGAAAATCTCACTTCCTGCTGCCAATGATCTGACTCAGGAAAAGTAACTCTTTCAGACAAAAGGAAGAAGAATCTGTAATTTTACAAGACCAGTGACTGACTGCCCTTAGGAAAGTCATTCGTAAAAGGGTCAATGGGAGAGGGCTTTTCACCGAAAATGTGCCTGTACTTGGTAGCCCCAACTGAAACCCTCGCAGGAGGTTTGAAAATCTAAAATAACTCTGCGAAGGGGAAGGAAACAAAAGCCCATCTTAATCAAAGAAAAACAGTCAAGATAAATGAAAGAGATGTCTGCAGGGACGGGCCAGTCAGCAACAAGCTTGTCTTGCCAGAATACAACTCAAACAAAGGTGTCAACATCAAAACGGAGATTGCAGAAAAACTGCGGGAGGGTGAGCTATGCAGTGGGGCAGGCTGATCACAGGAGGGTGACAACAGAGGCTCAGAATACAAATAACGCTATCTCCAATGCAGGCAGAGCCCCAGCGCCACTGCTTGCAGAAGAAAACTGTGTGTCCCTGCCAGGAAAACCGAGCCAAAAGCAAACAAATCTTCAGTCCCTTCTCCCCTCACCACGAATCCACCACTCAGGCAAACAAATGGGAAACCTGGAGCTCTGAATAACAGCAGCTGAGGATAAAGCGAATCTGTTCTGAGGGCTGTTGAGTAACTGATCATGTTGCCCTTTTTGCTGCTGTGGCTCACCGGCTCAGGGCTAAACCTCTAGCCTCAAAGGTTCAGGACCAGTGATGTCTATTTCTTTATGACTTTGGATTCACATTTATTTCCTACACCATTTTATCCAGTGGCTGACATGTACTTTTGTAAGCCACATTAAGTTAACTTTGGATGAGGTGGGATAAAGATGATTTAAAAAATGGAAAGAAGGAAAAAAGGAAGAAACCTGTGTGTGTGTGAAAGAGAGAGAGAGAGAAAGAGGAAAGAGAGGAGTGAGGGGAGAGAATATTTGTGAGTTAAGAATTCAGGTGCACCATTGTGCATAACAATAGAAACATCACAACATCTGCCAGAGTCTCAAGTGAGCCCCCCAGAACCCCATTGGGCAAAGGAAATGGCTAAAAGAACTGGAGAACAAAACCAAGGCCCCTAGTGCCATTGTTTGCACCTGTAATGCCTACAGCTCAGTAAGCTTTAACAATTATAGACACTAGGACAATGATCAGCTCGGTAAAAACAGAAATTACATCCACTACCCCACAACGTTCCTTTGCGTCATTTTTCAGTCAGTTTCATCCCATAAAGACAACCATTGTTGATTTCTATCACTATAGGTTCACCTTGTCTGTCCTAGAATTTAGCATCAATGGAATCATGCTGTATATTCTTTCACTTAGCATGAGGCTCCCCCATGTTGTTATATATTAATAATTTGTTTTTCCTTATTGTTGAGTAGTATTCACTTATCTGGATATACCATAATTTGCTTACCTTTTCATCTATTGATGAACAAGTAGGTCATCTCTAGTTTCTGACAATTATGAATAAGACTGCTATAAACATCCTTTTAATGGATGTATGTCATCATATCTCTTGTATAAATATGCATAAATTTAATTTCTGGGGAATAAAAAAGAAATTGGCAGTCTCCATAGTTATTGCACCATTTAAATCCCTACCAAGCCATGTATGAGTGTTCTAGTTGTTAGCAGTTGTTTTAATTTTAGTTATTTTAATGGGTAGCTAGCAGTTTCTCATTCTAGTTTAAACTTGCCTTTTCCTGATGAATAAAAATATTGAACACCTTTCCATGTATTTATTGATTATTCATATATCTTCTTTTGTGAGTTCTCTGTTTAAATATTTCACCCATGTTTTTATTGGGTAGTTTGTCTTCTTATTGTTGAATTTTAAGAGCATGGTATTTTCTATATACAAGTTTTTTTGTGAAATATATGTATTATAAATATTTTCTCCTAGTATGTGTCTTGCCTTTTTATTTTTTAACAGTATCTTTTGATAACCAATAATTTCTAACTTCTATGTAGTCTAATTTATCACTTTTATCTTTTATAATTAGTGCTTTCCATGTCCTAACAAAAAAGTCTTTGCCTACCCTAAGGTGACTAGGAAATTCTCCTATGATTTTTTAGAATATTTATGGCTGATTTTATATATCATATCTATAATCCATGTCAGATAAACTATTGTACATGGAGTGATGTAGGGGCAGAGAATCATTCCCCCCTCCCCCACGTATGTTTGTTCCAGCACCATTTGTTGAAAAGCTTCTGTTTCTCCCATTGAAATAACTTGGCACTTCAGTCAATTACCATGTTGTCATATTTAATTTTCACAAACCTGTGATGTATTTTCCCTGTTTTACACATAAGGAAACTGAAGCTCAGAAAGATAGCATGACTGACCCAATGTCACGTACCCTCGGAGATGAGGCATGTGAGTCACACCCAGGTCTGCCTGTCTACAAGGCAATGCTTTTAAACATCACCAGACACAGCCTCCTTATTTCAAAGACCCAGTCAAAGCCCACTTTGCCCAGGAAAACTTTCTCAACAATTCTAATCTTCCTCTCTCTCACTTTTCTAAATGCAATTGGTTGTTATATTGATGTGCATTGCTTTCTAATTCATGCAAATGTCAATTCCCAAAATCTGTTCTCCTCTGACCAACAATATAGTCTGGAAGCAAGCAGGAGCCAGTCTTTAAATATAATTTTGCTTTCTATATCACCAAGCACAACGCTGGGTATACAGTAAGTACTCAATAAGTACTTTCAGCAGAAAAATAGTATTTGGTTGAACAGTGGAACCAGTACTTCTCATACCTCATCGAAGACAATTTGACTTTTATGATCTGTCTTTAGATCCTGTTTCACTTCCCCCCAGAAATAAACAAGAATTTTAGTGGTAAAATTCTCCTATGTAGAATTTGAAATTAAATAATTGAACAATGAATAGTTAAATAAAAGGAGAGTTTAAAAGTAACAGTTAAATTCTTTTGAAAAATAGTTAAATCTCCAGAAACGGTAGTTTTATCATAATATGAAATGTATAGGTGCTACTAGACACAAAGAAATTACAAGAGCTGAAGCCTGAATCATGGGGCACTGTCAGAGAGGTTCAGGGGAGACCTAGAGAAGTCATTCTGAGGAAGTATAAAAGCTGATCCTGCCCTGGCTGGTGGCAGTGGATAAGGCACCGGGCTGCAAACCCAAAGGTCACTGGTTCGATTCCCAGCCAGGGCACATAACCAGGTTGCAAGCCAGGTCTCCAGCCAGGTCCTTAGCTGGAGGCAGGTGAAAGGCAACCGTACATTGATGTCTCTCTTTCCCTCTCTGCCTCTCTCCCTTCCACTCTCTCTTAAAAATAATAAATAAAAATCTTAAAAAAAAAAAAAAAAAAGCTGATTCCGCCAGAAGAGATGAGGTAACTGAGTTGAGCTGCAAGCCACAGAGGACCACCCTGGAAGTCCAAAAGTCACCAAGAACTGCAACTAAAAAGTGGCACCCTTATAGGCAGGGATGTCAGGAAGCCAGAGAGGCCATATCCCTAGGCCTACCCACAGGGTGATGCAGTTACCCAGAAGTTCAATTATTTCTTAAAAATAGCCTAGTCTTTAGAGGAACTGATGAAATTATTTCTATCCTAAGGACATTGTCAACCGAATATCATGGAGGGTCATGAGAGAGACTGAAGTCTCCAGAGAGAAGGCAAGGCAGCCTTTAGAAAGCACAGATGTAGTAAGTCATGAGGAGAGAAGGGCAGGGACTGTGGATGTGGAAGAGATTAAAGGGTAAAACGGTAGCATTCATGATGACGGTAAGAAATCCAGGTCATAGAAAGAGAACTGTTCCCAACGCAGAGGCCAATGAAGAGTTCTGCTTCACTGTCACGTTTGCAGCCGCCTTCATATCAGGACCCTGACACCTATCACCACAAGCAAGGGTACTCTGGGAAATGGGAGAACAAAGAATTCAAGCTTTTTAACAAAAGGACTGCCTATTGTTTTCTTCCTCTAAATTATCAAAATATGCTTCAGCTCTATCTTTAGAGCTTTATAGACAAAGCTTGCCATTAAAGACAAGTCGTACCACTTCAGTTACTCAAGGGGAAGTTAAATTGTCAAATAAAATCAGTTTACAAACATTATTTTTAAACTCCTTGGGTCTTTGTAATCTTGCAGAGTTCTCCAAAGAAAATAACAGCAACAGCAAGTCTCTCATCAGCTTCAAGGCAATTTGCTTAAAATATATATACATATCTAGGAACTCAATTACCCACACAAATGAAAGAAAACACAGATAATTCCCCAACATCCGGTAAGCCAGGTGGTAGCAATAGCCACTGTTTATCATGGGCTTACCACAGTGTGGCAGGCTCTAGGTGACTAAAATATGTAAATTTAATTCTCAAGAGAAAATTCTGTGATAATAATAATATTGGGATGTATGAAAATTATTTTATTTAATTTTCAGATCAAATCTTAGAAGAGAGGCGCTACCAAATTCCCATTTTACAGATTAGAAAAGATTTTAGAGATACTGAATAACTTTCCATGGTCCTATAGCGATTAAGTGTGGACCAGAGAATCAATCTAAGTGTCTGGTCCATTGCTTATGCTTATACTGCTAGAACCTCCCCACATTTTAGGATCTTTTTTGCTTTGTTTTATTTTGTTTTTTGGTTGTAGGCCACAGGAAACAACCCTAGCTGGTTTAAGCAGAAAAGGAAGGTGCTGGAGGATATGAGGCAGCTCACAGAACTGAAGAGAAAACCACTGGACACTGTTTCAGAACAACAGGACTGTAGAAGCTCTGTAAAATTGGTAGCAGGGACCACTTGTCACTGTGTGGTCAGGACCACCAGGATGAATTAGTTCTAGAAACTTCCCTCTGTATCTCTTCACTTAAGACTCAATTTCTGGGAGCCTTCCGTTGGCATAGTGGCATAGCCTGGGTCACGCACCCACCCCTGGATTGTGGGAAGCCCTACAACCCAGGAAACCGAGCCCTAGAGAAGATAAATACACTCAACAAGTTGGCAAGTGGTCACATCAGGATTTTAACTCCAGTCTCTCTCATTCCAAACTTCCAGGCTCTCAGGCTTGGTATTTTATTAAAATGACTTTCATACCCAACCTTATTTTAATTTGGTTTTATTTGAGGACTTCACAAATATAAAATTGGAAAAAATATAAAAATATATAAAATTGGAAAAATCCCAGGGTTTCAAACCAACACCCAAGCCCCACAGTAAAGTTGCTCAAAAGACGCTTCCTCGGATGTCCAAGTGACCCGCCCTGACCTGTGCCTCACACTGCTCTGGAGGGTGGCCCAGAGCTCTGCTGGACAACAGCAAAGTCAGCTGCATGTCACCATCCATCTACTCCTACTTACTGGCAGTGAGGGAGAACTGTTTAAGATTTAAAGTGAAAACATGTAGGAAATGTGGGGGGAAAGTCTATTTTTCATTTCTTATTGATAAATTAATGTAGAGCTCACAATTGCTGGAAGGAAGATGAATCCATCACAGAGAATAGTGCAGGTCTGCTGTTTGCCACTTACCACCTTCTCTCCATTGGTGGGTTTCTGTGCTCTGGCTTCCCGCAACCCAGGGGTGGGTGTGTGACCCAGGCTATGCCAATGGAAGGCTCCCAGAAATTGAGTCTTAAGTGAAGGGATACAGAGGGAAGTTTCTAGAACTGATTCATCCTGGTGGTCCTGACATGGACACAGTGATAAGTGGTCCCTGCTACCAAGTTTCACAGAGCTTTTACAGTCCTGTTGTTCTGAAATAGTGTCCAATGGTTTTCTCCTCAGTTCTGTGAGCTGCCTTATATCCTCCAGCACCTTCCTTTTCTGCTTAAACCAGCTAGGGTTGTTTCCTGTGGCCTACAACCCACCCCCCCTCCACACACACACACACACACACACACAAATCCTAGTTGAATCTTCAGTTGGCCAAGGGGGTACATCACTTGACATTGGTGAACCTCCACCTCAGAATCTACTACAGGGATCAAAAGATGACTGACTAACGTGGAAGATGAATGAGTGGACACATGGGGACTATTTCAAAAGACAAGATGAGGGAGTAGGATCCCATTTTGTTAGGTTTCTGCATAGTTTTACATCCCTGAAATCCTCTGTCCCAAGGCTGCTTATCATTTAAACCTAGAGACTGGCTGTCCTGTGAGAAGTAGTTCAGCTATCTAGAGGATGATGCTAATGAGGGCAGCACTTCTGACTTGACTTTTGTGGGCTAGTTATCTTAGTTCTGGGTCATGGACAAAAATGGTACTTGAAATGATCCAAGCTCTTTTGACATGTCATAGGGCTAGAGTAAAGAAGCTGATGGACAACACTAATCATCCCACTAATTCAGGTTCAACTCATATTTCTTAAGACCCTGCTCCATGCCAGGTAGTACATTAGGCACTTCACATGCATTATCTTATTGTCTGTCAAGCACTTATGACAAATAATCCAAGTATATTACAAATGAACAACATAGCCACACTGAAGAGGGTGAGGAAAGAACTGAGCTAAGTAATTTTGGAAAACAGTATCTTGATTAGATGCTAAAAGATTAAAGACAGAAAAAAGTACCTCAACACTGTACTCTAGTAAATTTGTTTCTCATGGGTATAATGTGCTAGTAATTCTGAAACTACTATATACGTGTATCTGGGATATAGATATCTATATATAAATATCCCAGATCATGAGAACCTAGTTTCTTACAGCTGCAGAAAGAGGAAGTTAACAAATAAAGCAACAGGGAGGCTAGACTAAATCCCATGGTGCTTGATGAGAAAGATAACATTATGAACGTATGGCTATTTTCATATGTGTGTAATACAAAATATATAACATGAAAATTACCATTTTCACCTTTGTTCAAAAGACAGCTCAGTGGCATTAAGAACATTCACATTATTGTGCAATCATCACCACCATCCATCTCTACAACGTTTCCATCACCCTGAACTGAGACCTTCTCCTTTTACTCCCCGTTGTTCCATTGTCCTTTTCTTTGTAATGTCTTTGGCTTTGGTGTCAAGGATCATGGTTAATTTTAGCATAGAAACAACTAGGTAGGTAAACAAAGAAATATAGAAATACATGTTTGTACAAATTAGCACACACAATAAATACAGCTAGGTAACTTGAAAGAAATATTGAACTGCGTGTGTACATAAATTAGTATACACACGTGTTTCCCTGCTCAGTCTGTCTCCTGAGGGGCTTTAGAAGGTAGCAATGAGCACTCCTAGTGCCCTGACCTTGGTTTCTAATACAATGCTCCAATAAAAGTTACTAGTGCTCCTTGGAGAAGTGTTGATTACTGAGCTGGAGCAGGAAAAAAATACAACATAAATTTGGAGCATCACACAGTGGCAGAAAATGAAAGAGTGATTTAAAGAAGAAGAAGGAGAAAGAGGAGGGAAAGGAAAGGGGGAGGGGTGGGGGAGGGGAACAGGGCATGTTGGAAGGCATGCAGACCAACTTTAAAGAGTGCCCAGAGGCTAAAGCTGGAACAATTTGAGCAAAAATAAACAGTAAGAGTATTGAATTATCAAATAAATATCTTCGAGCCCATAGTGTGATGAAATGATTCAGTGAATGAATGAATTAATAATAGATGGCAGAAAAGAGACACTTATTTACAGAATGACTCCAATTCATAAATATGGAAAGGATAAAAGAAATTAAAAATCATTATTAGAGCACCACGGTCATATCTGTCGGAGACATACTCCACTGAAAGATGCTAAAGTTAGTGAGGAAAAAGTATAGGAAAAACAGGATATTTCCAAAATCTCGAACTATCTTCCCCAACATAAATATTTATTAACCTCAAAGGTAAAAAAAGGTAATTTCAGAGAAAAGCAGCCAACTTAGCCAAGGCTAGTGTCACTTGTGATGCCATTATGGTATTGTGTACCCCTGATACAATCCACTAGGAAGGGCACATCACTTCCGTGGTGTTCTTTCCCAAAAGCCATCACTCCAGTCTCATCATGAGAAAATATTGGATGAACCCAAACTAAGGACATTCTACAAAACACCTGATCAGTATTCTTTAAAATGATCGAAGTCAGGAGAATTGCGAAGAGACTGAGGAACTGTCACAGATCAGAGACCAAGTTCGCAACACTGAGAAAATTCTAATATTGTTTGTGGTTCTGTAAATAGTATTGTGTCAAGGTTAATTTCTCGGTTTTCCTAATTATACTATATTGATGTAAGATTTTAAGATAAAAGAAAGTTTAGTAAAGGGTATATGGAAACTGTACTATGTTCACGATTTTCCAGTAAATCTAAAATTATCTCCAAGTATAAAGTTTTCTAAATATCTGAAAGAAAATAAAAGCACACAGAATAAATACTTTGAGAGTCCAAAGACATCATTTTTCCAGGCAAAGAAGGTATAGTTTCATTCTTCCTGAGTTAATTACATGTAGTAGGAGTTGGCCATCTCTGTCACCCTAGGAATATAAAAGTCTGCAAGACGATTGGTCAGGCAATGGACTTAGGAGGTATTGTGTTCCGTGCTGAGGCAGACGTGGATTTAAAGTTTGGGACTTTGTTGGGGAAAGTCATTTCATGTCTCCGAAATGTAGAAATATCCTTCCAGGCTGGTTGTGAATATTAAATGGGGTCATGCTTAAGAAAGCACTTTATTCAGAGTAGGTATTCAATAAATATGCTTCCCTTTTTTCTGTGCGCTTGTTTGAAACATTTTAGAATGCAAAGGGAAAACAAGATTACTTCAGGATCTTATCATCTAGATGGAGAGGAAGTGTACACATACTCTCTAGTAAAGAACAGCTTTACATTCTGATAGAATCAAAGGCCGAGCTTGTTTGGAGAGTGGGACAGTGAGTGCCAGAGCACAGCCAGCACAAAAGGTACAGGCTGAGAACTGTGACTGGCACCAGAGGCCATCTTCCAGAGCAGCGGGACTGTGCTGAGCGTGGAGTGCACAGATAAGGAAAAGACAGATTGGGGGTGCAACCAAGCCTAACAGAAAGAAGCAAAGGCCTGAAGGCAGGAGGACATCTGGAAGCACTACACTTTGCAGCTAAAAGCAGACCAGTTTGGACGACGAGATGAACCTAAGGAAACAATAGAACCTCACTGACTAACTAGGGTAGGGAGCCAAATTTCAGAGATCCTGAAAGGCAGGCTGAGTCTTTCAGGATATCAGAGGAAGAGGAGCAGATCCTTTAATAGAGTGGAACTCAAGGAAAGCATCTAATGTTTTAAAAGAGGCTATATTTGGTAGCCACGGAAGTGTTTAAAGCAAAGGAGCCATGTCATCATAGCATGGTATATCAGGCAGGGGTCTGTTGCAAGAAATCAAAACCACTTTGACAATTTTAAGTGGAAAAGGAATTAAGTGCCTATAAAATCAATGAAGGGCAAGAGAATTTAGCTCCAAGCTAAAATTTAGCTTGAGTCAAGGGACTGAAAATTCTTGAGGCCTTTTTGGAGACTGTGGAATGGCACCTGTCAAAACTTTAAATGAATATGATATTTGATCCTGGAAGTCCAGCCTAGAAAAAAATTACCTCAATTCTAGAAAAATCTATTTTATTTTATTTTAGTTTAGTTTATTTTTAAAGATTTCATTTATTACTTTCAGAGTGAGGGGAAGGGAGAGATACATCAACATATGGTTGCCTTTTACCAGCCTCCAGATATGGACCTGGCTGGAGACCTGGCTTGCAACCTGATTATGTGCCCTGGTTGGGAACTAAACCAGCAACCTTTGGGTTCACAGTCTGGGAAGAATCTATTTTAGAAAACAATTTACATACCAACACAAAGGTAAATATACAATATTGTTTGTGGGAGCATTTTTGTACCACTGAAATATTAGAAATTCCTAAATGGGAAAAGTTAAATAAGTCTGATGTAGAATATTATATACTCATTAAAAGAATACACTGGGTCTCATTAAAAGAATACACTGGACCTTGATGGAAAGATCTCCCAGGCAAATCAAGTGGAAACAACAAGTCATAAAGAAAAACTTTCAGTATGTCCCAGTGATGTGTTTTGAAAGTGTATGGACTGAACAAATGCAAAGCAAGGTTCACAGTGCTTGTCACCTGAGGTCGGATGCAAAGTGACGGAACATGTGGTTGAGGGGCTGTGTGTTTTCCTCTGAATATCCCTGCAGTGTTTGAACCATCTATGAAAAGCATACATTTATTTATTACATGTAGAGTGAAAACATCAGTGATCTAAACTGCCTTAAAATGCAATAAAACAAACAAGCCAGGACTTAATGCAGATCATGACAATGGTGAGTAAGTAGTATTGTACCCCTCTCCTATAAGAAATGAGCTATCATCCATCTGGGATAAAAATGATTATTGAAATGGAGTGCCAAGCTCGTTTCTCCTGATTTTCCTCTAGTGGATTGTGTGGTAAGGAGAGAAGTAGAAGAATTAGTTTTTCTTTGGTGAGCCATTTAGAATTGTAAGTTGTACCAAAAGGGATACATTGGAATGATGGGGGCTCTCTCAAAATGAAGTGGAAGGCTGAAGATCTAGGCTTGGAAAACAGGCAGCAAAGGGGAAACTGGGCTTTCCAGGAATACAGACAAGCTCCCATACACTCAGGGTGTTATCAGGTGTCCCAGCAGGTCCAGGGCCATCCAGCTCTGCATGCCACGACTTACCTCTCATGACTCTATTTCTCTGTACAACTCCCTGAAAATTTCAAATGATCATTGAAGTGTCTTCTTTTCCAAACAAAGAAGAAGTAAGAAATAAAAAGTGTCTGTCTCTTTCCTTGGTTTTATCACAGGCATTTGGGTCCTGACCTTTTCCAAGGCCCCCAGGGGAAGATTTGTCTCAAATAAGAAAGGTGTCCTGATGCTGAGGCACCATCCATGATGGCTCTTGACTAAACTTGAGGGGACGAAAGATTTTGTCTGATTAGTAAACAGATGCCCCACCAACCTGTGCATTTGTCTAGGTCTACCCAATCCACCTCCTTCTGACCTTTGAGCACTTAAAGTTAACCTAGCTCTAGACAGGCCCTGGGGGAGGAAGGCTGCAGGGACAAGGCATCACTCCTCTGAAGAGAGCATCCATAGCCACATCCCTGGGACCAGCACTGATGGAGCTGAGGGGCAGAAGCCATGGACCCATTTCAGGTGCCCCTTTGCATTGGAATATGAAGCAAGTGGTTGGGAAAAACGTAGACTGCCTGGCTGAGGGGGCTGGGAGGTCAGGAGATGGGTTGTTCTTGGCCTCCAACAGGCTGAGAAGTTATATTCCAGAAAGAAATTATTCCACCTCGACTAGGAGGCCAAAAAGCAAATTCAGTTGAGGTTCATGAAATTTATGAAGCATATACTCCAAAAGGCCCCAGCAACTCACTCCTCGGCCTTATCCTATAAATAACACAAGGACAAAGGGCAAAAGGAAAATGAAATTCGAGACTTCTGCACAGTGAGGAGTTTAGAGGAGGAGCACTCTTCAGAAGGCAACAGCCCAGAGCACATGGACAGCAAAGTATCTCCGGAGAGGCCCATTTCATTTCTATCAGTTTCACCGTTTTTGGCATTTGCAGATATGTGGTATTGGCACTTGTTGATTTAGGACATGCAGTTGTATGCTTTTTGGAAAAGGAAGGATGAGGAGGATGGTTATTTCCTCCATATAAAGGCAGTCCCTGAGTACCATTTCCACTTCTGCATTTCACCCAGGCTTTCTCCACTGTGGGGGAAGAAATACCTGAATTTCTTTACTCTGGGAAATCTCTGGGCAAGTGTGGACACAAACAAAGAGGGGTCCAAAGGCTTGCTCACACACCTTAGACATCAGAATCCCATTTGCTGAGGCTGAAGGAATTCACACCACTGTTTCCAGTGCTCCCTCTCACCGAGTTACATGGAGGGAGGCCCAGGCACACCAGGCTCAGAGTGCTAACTATGCATCAGGAGCCCCTGCCTCAAACCACATTCCTCTTCCTCATCCAATAGAATAGCAGCTGAAACAAGGGGGTCCACGTGAGAAAGTACCATAGCCTAGGAATGCATTGCTTGTTGGATTTTTTTCTAAGGTGCCAAGACAAGCAAGTAGGATTATGGCTGGTCTCTCTCTGGCCAGTCTAATGGCTTTAGTCAAATCACTTCTGGGCAAAATGATGGGGCAAGGACTGCCTCTGAAGTTACAAATGCAGACAGAGCAACATTTGTGCAGCAAACACAAGCCAAAAAGCTGAGACAAGAAATCAGGCTAAATAGGAGCCAGATCTAGAAATGCAAGTGGCCCGACAGCCTCCCCACAAAGGATTGCTTCAATTTAAATGTTTTTAAGGAACAAAAGGCAGAGGAGGCCAGATGCCATAATTTAAGACAAAGCAGTAGCTAGAAAGGCCAATTCTCCTGCAGAGAACTAGACTATATATTGTTTTCATTATCTGCCCATGTGCGCTGTTTTTTTACATAAAACCTAGAGCCCACTTCCAGAAGGAAAAAATGTATTTATGTCCACTAACCCATTGTTATGGAACTATTTATATTGGTTAGAAATGCGTGCAGCTGCAAATAACAGAAAACCCAACTATCAAGGGCTTAAATAGATAAGGATTTGGAGAACTTATGAAAGAGGCAGCCTGGGGTCAGCAGTTTCACTCAGAAACTTAACACTGGTGTCAGGGTTCTGAGCTCTGCTCTGTTTTCTATTCTGCAAGCCTTCTGTCTTAGGCTTCCATCCTCATACCTGTTCCCTTATGATTCCAAAGTAGCTGCAGCACCTTCAGTCATCACATCTATATCCAGGTGGGAAGAAAAGAAAGAAACAGAAAGGGGAAGAATTTGTATCCAAAAAAACAAATGTTTTTCTAAAAAATCCCTTTGAAGCACCCTACCATGTGACCAGAACGGTGTGAGAGGGGCACTCCTAGCTGCAAGGGGCATCTGAGGGACAGGCCTTTTTAGCTGGACATCATGCCAACTCCTAACAAAACCACCATGCTATTAAAAGTGAGACTGTATGTTGGCTAAGGCATCCAGCCAGGCCATCATGACAGTTGAGTTACTGGTACCATGCACAGCCATAAGCCCAGCCCAGATGATTAGCAAAGTCTGTCCTTCACTGTGAGTATTGCAATCTGCTCAGTTCAGATGGCTGTGAAGGGAAGACTGGCATTTTCATGTACAAATGTATAATGTTGATAAGTCTGTATATGGTTAGTGTTACGAGTAGCTCAGTTTTCTACGTTTATAAAATGCATCTAAGCAGAGTTGGGATTATCTGATGGAGAGGACCTAAATAGCCCTCCTACAAGTGTGGAAATGCATCTGATTTTGTTTTCTCCTCAGCTGCATAGAGTCTACTATTTGTGATTATTTGTTCCCATAATTACCCAATTTCTAATTCCATTAAGAGCCCCGACATTGTTTAATAAAGTCTGCCTTAATCACATGAACGTTCCAGTTCCATGGTCAGAATTGCTGAATCACAACCCTGCTTCTACAGCCCCAGGGTGTTCCAGGCAGGGGTGAGGGAAGAGATGAACAAGAACAAAAAGTGTGGAGGGGGGAGAAGAGTTAAGAAGGGTAAATGGGAAAGAGACTTGACTCTAGGTGGTGAACACACAATACAATGTACAGATGCCTTGTGTTATATAATTTTATTAACCAATGTCATCCTGATAAATTCAATAAAAAATTTTAAGACAAATGACAGAAGAGGGTGACTTGAGGAAAGCAAAGAGCAAGAAGGCTGCTCTGGTATGTGGTCCAAGGGGAGAAGCAGGTCCTGGGTCCCAGCTCCCACAGTCAGAGCTCTCCCCAGGAGACACTCTAGGACTTCTGAGATGACACTAGGTTGGGAGCGCTAGAAGAATTGAAGGCTGTGGAATGCCTGAAAGAATCAGAGTCCTCTTCATCACAGTTCCTGGATGGGACATCTTCCTGGGTCCCTGCCTGCAGAAGACAGTGAGTGCTCTCATGGGGTGGACATGGCTGGACCTTGCTCTGTAGCTCCTTTCAGAGAATCTGTCTTCCACAGTCTGCCACTGTGTGAGGATGACCTTGCAGACAGCTGTTGTGGGCACTCATGGGCTATACAACAAGATAGTATCTCAGACAGTTCCTGACCACAGAAACATGCCACAGGTCTGAAACCCTCTCAAAACTTCGTCTTTCCTCTACCTGCTACACTTGATTCAGGCTCTGACATCACCCTGCATTCGTAGGTTTTTATGTCAAATGTCACTTTTCCAGAGGCCTTCTTGGACCACCTTCTCTAACACATTTGATGTTTTCCTGTTTTCTTTTATTTTTCTTCATGATGCTTCTTGTATACATGTGTTGCTTACATATCTGAAATCTCTGTGAGGACACGTACTCTGCGGGTTCATTTTTTGTGAGCCAAAGCAGTGTCTGACATGTAGAAGATTCTCAATAAATGTCAGTCCAATAATTTTTAAGCAAAAACTTATTGAATAGTACATTGTACTGTTCTAAATGCCTTAAATTGAATTCACTTGAACTTAATAGCAGCTCAATGAGGTAAATGTTGTCATCCCATTTTTCAGATGAGAAAACTGAGGCTCAGTAAATGGCATTATTGGAACTCGTAGCCAGACAGTGGCTCCAGAGCCATGTTAGCTTCTGCTCTATTCTGCGCTATTCTGTCTTCATATTGTAGAATGTGCCAACACGTTAATCCTAGGGACTTCATTCAGTTCTAAGTTCTATAGTTCTCCTTACTTCTTAATCTTTTTTCTTCCTTTGCAAACCTCACTTCCTCTCTACTTAAAGTGACTCCAGGTCCCCATTAAGACTTAATTAATTGAGCACAAAATATACACTAATAAGCATTTATTAAAAACTGTTCTGAAGTCCTTAAATGTTTGAAAGAGTCATACTTTGCTGGAAATAACATACATTTTAAATCCACTGTGAAAATGGTTATCCTTTTACTCAAAGAATTCAGTGGTGACAGATATAATTTAATGAGTGTCTGATTCATGCCAACGTTGTGCTGAATGTTTTTCATATAATAGCTTTAGTTCTTTAAATAATCCTATAAAGAAGGCAACCTTTTTCCATTTCTCAATTGAGAAACAGAGGCTTTAAGGGTTCCAGTAAACGGCCTATGGTGTATCAGTATTCCAATTCACCAGATTTTACCATTTTTTTAATGAATTAAGTACCTACCTACAAGGCCCACACAAGGAAACTTTACAAAGCAGTAAACACTCAACCATGGTCTCAAAATATATAAACATTCATAAGGCATCATATGATCCCTAAGAGAGTTTAACAAGCTGATTTTTCCCATCCCAATGAGAAAAGACACCGTACTTCTTCCAACAACTGTGCCAAGAAAAAAACATTTCTGAACTTGCCAGAACCAGGTCACAAATCCCAGGAGGAAAGAAGCATCATGACTGCCTAGCCATACTGTACATACTCAGCTTCTCCCAGAGAGAAAACCAACCTTACCCACAGCTCCTTTATGCAAAGGGTTTTTAGCTCTACTCCAAAAATTAAAACCACTTACAAAGGATAAAGTTGGCCCGTCATTGGAGATGTGGTTATAATTATCTCCACTTTACCAAGAAGGAAGAGACTCAGAGTTTCAATAAATTGCCTGAGGTCATTTATTTTGTCCTCAGTGACACCCAGGCTTCTGCCATCATCATAAGATACTCAACTCTGGGCTTTTTCTCCACTTTCAAAGAAGTTTCATCGTCCAGCATGGGGTATAGAGGCCAAAGAGGAGGAAGAGAGAATATGTCCTGGTCATGGGCTTATTCCAATTTCAGAATAAGTCCACCCAGGCTCAGGTTTTGACTCTGGATGCCATACCTACACGTGTTTTAAAAAACCATCATTTGCCTCATACTCACAGCTCATGAGATTGAATTACATGATGCCTTGGTGATTCTTATCCCCGGAAAGAGAACATCATCAGGCTCTTTCTGTGAAACCTATTTTTCTGGACACAGGGGCTCAGAGATATCCAAAATTTCTGCTCATTTCTTCAGTTAAGCCAATGGTAGGCTGAAGGACCGTCTGGACCCCTTAGATGACAGGCCAACTGTCATGATGGCTAAGAGCCTGCCATGGGCTCCAGAGTCAGACACCTGAGCTCAACTCCCATCCCTGCCAACCACCAGGTGAAAATGTCAGTTCCTTCCACCAATCCAACAGGGTGAACTGGTCCATGCCTCAGAGGTGGCCATGAGGCTGGATAAGTTCACGGAGGCAAAGCTCTGAGCGCAGTGCAAGCACTGAACAAATCAGCTGTCATTCCTGTCTCTTCCAGATGGAAAAGCATGGTCCCAGAGGAGCCGCTTCTGCTGTGGGGGATTCTCAGGGCAAAAGAGGCAAAAAGGCTTTGTTCAAAGGTCAAACAGATATCGCCTAAAGGGACTATGACTTCAGATGGAAGCACACTGCTTCCCTGAATGACTCACAGGGTTACTGAACTGGGAGTGCCTGCCAGGCACTGCGGGTGGTGTTTGCTAGGCGCACCACCCCACACGGGGAGAAGAAGCGGGGTGATGAAAAGCACCCTCCGCAGCTTGTTTGCAAAACAGCCATCCAGACTCTAGTATACTTGTTCAGTGAAAATGCACAAAAATACTGGTTTTCTTTGTTTGTGCCATTTCTAGCATGAAAACGTCGTCTAAGAGACACAGCGACATAAATGCGGTCACCCTCTGTGCATATAACCTGCTTCTTTCACAAAATATAATGATTCCCTCTTGCCATGCTTTTAGCCAAAGATTAACTTGTAGCAATTTGAAAGGTCAAAGCTGAGATCAAACTGCCTGCATTTTAATCTACAAAAAATGTAAATTGGGCCAAAACTTCAAAAATAACCAGCCCTGCAGGTCAACTGTATGTTCATGAAAGGTTCCCTGGGACATGTAAACTGGCCTTTGGACGGCCAGCTTCTGAGCAGTAGCTGTCACCTCTGCTGCGTATTGGCCATGGTGCCACTGTGCTGATGCTGGACTGAAAAGGGCAAGCAAACCGAACAGAAATACCATAGACCCAAAATGTTCCATGGGTGAAGTGCAGGTTGTCTCTAGCATGGGGGCCACAATGATTTATTCAGCCAAATGTTTAAAGTAAATGGCTTTGTATGTTTTTATTGACTGCACTTACTTTCACTGACAGAAATCATATCTGCTAACTCCATCTGTGGGTAGCGGGGGTGGATTTGGGAATATAGATTCCACCAAGAAGCATCAGAAACTGTCCTGAAAATGCGCTCTGCTTTGCACAGAAACAGAACACATTTCTTTCCACATGGTTGTTGGTTGTTATTCAACAAGAAATAATGAAGGAAAATAGTGCTGAACTACGCTGTGCAATTCTTAATGGCATTTTAATAGTTTAAATTAGGAGCAAAAGGCTTCTCAGCAGGCAGTTTTGCATACACATTGCCCTTTTGTGATATTAATTGGGATGAGGAGAGACTTCGGTGGCACACTGCCCCCATCCTGGCTCCCCTGGTGAGGTGACCAGTGGCACAGACTCCCCAAGGCCCCTCAGAAGTAGTAACCAGACCCAGAAGGTCATGGTAAAGCAAATCTCCCTGCACGCCACATTATGAAATAACTTCCAGTGTGGAGTACACTCCACACACAGTTGGCAGCTTACTGCCTGAACACTAACTGCTTACTTGTCTAATGCTCAGCAAGGGAAGGAGGTTTGAAAGTAACAGGCAGACGACTCTCCACTTGCCACCAAAATTCATCTTTACTACTCTCTACAAAGGGGGTGATCATAACAATGAAATTCCAAAAGACAGCTACAGGGGAATGTGGATTTACAATTTGATGATGTACCTGACACCACAGTGCACCAGGGAATTAGGCCTATAACCTTGCTTCTTCTGGTTAAAGTTGATAATCCATCAAGAATATACCTGCCGAAAAGGACTCCTGTGGTTAATTGAGCTCAAATTCATAACCATAGTATAGCAGCCGCTCTTTACAGAGGTCCCTTATGAATGCTGTATTTCAGAGAAAAGCTTCCTGCATTGTGCTCCTGCCATCTGTGTAAACCCTTACAGAAAGTTCCTAGGATCAAAATGACCAATGGGACTGAGACTGTCCCCATCCAGTCAGCACTACACAGCTATACCCTCATTTACATCTTCACTGACCAATCAGAACAGCTTCATTTTGACCAGTCAGGGTAGTGTCATTTGGACCTATCAAACTGTGAAGATTTGTAGTCCTTAGTTGCATAGAAATGGATGAACCAGTCCCCCTCTGCTCACCTGCATCCCAAATTATGGACTCCTATTGGCACTATGTTAGCAGCAATGGCATTTTGTCAACATCACCTATTGATACTGGCATTGCAGAGTTCATATGAAACAGATTTCACCATTCCTGCTCTAAACTCTGAGGATACACTTATGACCAATGTCGACAAGGTCCCTGTTCTCAAGGGGTTCCCATTGTGTTCCCAGATGTCAAGTAAATAAATCAACCAGCATAAGAGTATCAGATAATGACAAGTGCTATGCAGAGATAAAACAGGGGAATGGGAAAAATAGTGCCTGTGGGGTCAGGGAAGACTCTCTGAGGATAATAGATTTAAGCTGAGATCCAAATGGTGAGAGGGGAATAGCCGTATAAAGATCTCAGGAAATAGCATTCTGAGCAGAAAGTGCTTCAAGTCCAAAGGCCTTAGGATGGGTTTGTGCCATGTGCCTTTCCTTCCACCATCAGAGAAGGTTTGTGTCATGTCAGATCTTCTCATTGCAGAATTTCTTGAACAGATGGCCCAGCTCTATAGGGTACAACATGAACATGTTTCTAGTACAGAAAATGGCCACCATACTAAAGAGGTGAACATAGTGCTAGGGGATCTTAAGGGCCCAGAATCCCAAGACAGTAGGAAAACATAAGTGCTATAAGAACTGGTTTATAGAAACCCCTCTGAACCCTCTAGGACAATTAACAACAGCAACAACACATGGAATCAGAGTGGGGATTGGGGAGGGTCCTGAGAAGGTGTTTGATGAACACCAGATTGTATGTTAGGTTTTTAACAATATTGAGGAATAACATACTCGGTTGCCAAGTTGACTGATGTGGGTCAATCATGAGTTTTCCTGTGTTCCACAGTTCTCATGATGGCAACAATATCTGCCCTTAGGGATACTTTACAAAAGAAAATTGGAATTGAGAAGCATCCATTGGAGCAGCAGGAACCAAAAGAAAGATAAGCCTAGCGTGCGGGGGTGGCCAACAATGACTTTCTCTACAACTGGAGCTCTGGATGAAGAAATGATGCTCCCAAGTGGCTGCAAAATTGTATCATATTATATCTCAAGAGGCTAGGTTTGAAGACCTGAATGAATATTATTTTTCAGAATAAAATGATAAGAAAAGAATTAACTCATAAAAACTCTCTTATTGAAATAGTCCTTGAAGCTCACAGGAAGCATTAGAGATGTCTGTTGCAGATGTCCTTTCCAAGAGTGTTAGAGATGTCCCTTTCTTTGGAAGGACAATGCCATTGTAAGATCTGGTATACATCCTATTCAGATGTGTCTCTTAAACAGCAACTACTTTTATAACAGCAACTCAGGTTTCATCATATCAAAAATGCTCATCTTTTGGGGAACTGGCTCTGCTTAATATCAACCCAAAAAAAATGCATTTTTTATGAGAAGAATATGTAAAATTCTTCCTCATTTATGTCTTGAAATCTTGACTTTTTTCCTTTGGAATCTATTATTTGCTACCGAATGCATCAAATACAATGTAGAAAAGTCTTTGACTTTCTAGATAAGAAAAATGAGATGCTTTGATTTATATGATTGCTCCCTACCTGTGTAGGGCACTGTTGGCTAAATAAACATGATTGAATTGTGTTCCAAGGTTTACTCACCGAAGTCCTATTTGATCTATAGAGGGAATTTTATAAAGAACCCATAGAAAATGAAATAAAGACATTCTTTACCAACACAGAACAGATTAGCTTTTGCAACAGGAAATTTGGCCTTGTAATTCATAAATTACCTGTCAACTATGCATATAACTCTACAATATCCTTCAGGGGAATGGGTGTTTCAAAGTATCAGGTACATTAAGATTTTATATAATTCAACCATCCTGGCAAATGCATTATGAGCTAGGGAACTGAATTTCTACTGAAGTTTATCTTCACAATAGCACAGTTGTTTTTTAAAATGAAAATTGTAATTACTTGAATAGTATCTAAAAATTCCAAACAGCTAGCCAAGCTAATGTTTGCTCCACTAAATTGATCAGTGGCTTGAGCAAATGGGCTGAGTTAAGCAGTTGATAAGAAATTAAAGATAGTCTACAACAAAACATATAAGTATACAATAACTTACAGTATCCACAATCTGTTTTCTTTTCACCTACAGTAGCAATCAAGCTTGGTGCTCAGGGTTAAAAAAAAAAAGAGAGAGAAAGAAAAAAAATAATAATTGCTAGAATAGTAAATATTCAATAGTATTTCTTAAAACATAGTAAATAAAAATAAATATAGACAACAAAATCTCTGTGGCTATTAGAAACTAGCTTATGTCCTGACACCCCACAGGCCACAAAAGTAAAGTGATAATAAAGAAGTAACTAAGCAAGAAAGAATGAGAAGTAGCAGCCCACAACCAGGAGCCCTATAGCAAGGCTCGTAGTTGTTCTGCTTAATGACCACATGAGCACCCAGCCCTAATTTCTAAACACCATTCTCTAGTAAAGGAATCATGGTTTCTTGGAGAAATGGTTGATTGCAGGTCAGAGGAAAAAAAGTAAAAGACGAGTGTGGACCATTTTCTTATAGTGCCAAAAAGTAAGCAATGCTCAAAAAATGATAGGGATGTATGAGAATGACACAGGATCTAAGAAACAAACTGAACTAACAAGCAAAATAGAAACAGGCTCATAGAGAGCAGGATGACAGCTAATGGGGGAAGAGAAGAAGGTTAGGGGGTGGAGAGACTGAGCTAAAAGGAAAAAGGATTCGTGAACATGGACAACAGTATGGTGATTGCAGGGGGTGGGTAAAGGGGGTTCAATGGTAATGGAAAAATACAATAATTTTTTTTTAATGACACAGTAACCAATTGGCCAAATCTGAGATAATTTCAGCAATAAACTAATAATAGTAATAGGTCATTGTCCATAGAATACAATAAAACTCCATTAGTCCACACTGATACAAATAAATAATTATATAAACAATTAAATAAGAAAGATGGGAAAGCTCATTCTCACAGTAGAATTCTAATTAATAAATGCAGAAGGGATGATGGAAACAGAATTACCATTTGACAACATACCATAGTAATAATTGTTCCAGGCAAGAATTATCAATAGGTACTCAAATTAATGGGCACAGCATGGGAAACAAGACATTTACATGATCTCCAAGTATCTCCCCATAAAACACCTAAAATACCATTACAAAGGGGAAAGTAGTAACTTTCAAATGGAGAAACTTGTCAGACACCACCTTACCAAGTTATCAAAGTTCCCATCACCAGTTATGGATCAAATCATCCTCGTGTGCCTCCTGACCTGCTGCACAAGAGGGACACAATATTACTTCTGTGGTGATGTTGTCAAGAACACATAAAGTGAATTGAATCATCAGAAAACTTGGACCAATCTAATTAAGGGACATTCCACAAAATAATCGGCTGATAATCTTCAAAATTGTCGAGCTGGTGAAAGGCAAAGTCTGAGGAGCAAACTGTCACAGATTCAAATAAACTAGGAGACATGACAACTAAATGAAATATATTATTGTAGACTCATCCTGAATCAGAAAAGGGATATCAGACAGACGGGAAAATGTGAATAGATGTCTAGATTATACAACAGCATTGCATTGACATTAATTTTCTTGTTTTTATCATCTTACTGTGGCTCCGTGACATGTTAACATTTGAGGAATCTGACTGAAAGGGATACAAAATTCTTTGTACTGGTCTTGCATCATTTTTCAGTCTGAAATTATTTCAAAATTAAGCATTAACAAATAAAGAAAATGTTTATAATTATTCTGCCTGGGTTGTGGTTGACGTTGGCAAAACACACCAAACTGTGCAGTCTGTCAGAGAGTTAAGAAGTTGGCCCTGACACAGTGGATAAGGCACCGGCCTGCAAACCCAAAGGTTGCTGGTTCGATTCCCAGCCAGGGCAACATAATTAGGTTGCAAGCCAGGTATCCAGTTAGGTCCGTAGCTGGAGGCAGGTGAAAGGCAACCATACGTTGATGTTTCTCTCCCTCTCTTCCTGTCTCCCTTCCCTTTCTCTGAAAAATAATACATAAAATTAAAAAAAAAAAAACATTAAAAGGAAAAAGAAGTTGGCCACCAACGTGAGGTGCAGTGACCTGAAAGTGCAAGGCTTGGATAAAGCCTGAACTATGCACTGACCTAGTAACCTGACCCTGACCCTGAACCTTATCTATTTATACCTGCTTCTAATATCACCCTGCTCCCAACTGTTCTTGAAGCAGAGAATAAATTCCTTAATACAGCTTTGGACAAGTTATTTGACTTCTTCATTCTTCATGTATAAAATAAGGCCATAATACAATAGCAATAATTCATGGGGTTGTCATGAGGATTGTATCAAAAAATCATGAAAAATACTTGGTATGATGTCTAATTCAGAGGATGCTTTTGATCAATATTGGCTTTTCTAACTACCACTGTCATCATCATCATTTTATTCATTTGCTCACAAAGCCCTACAAACTGCCTCACTAGAGTCTAGTTCCATGGGAATGGTCACCACTGAAACCCCAGCGCTTCACACAGTCTCTTTAAGAGCAGGTGCTCAATTAGCATGCTATTGAAATAGAAGAAAGAAACATCTGGCCCCAGTTTGCCTCTTGAATTATTTTGGACAAAAATATAGCTGCTATAACAGAGACCCAAATTACCAGAAATTTATTTTTCTTTCATTTAAGCCATCTGAGCATTGCAGTCTATGGCTATAAAATGCCACCAGTAACAGGACACAGACCCTCTCTGGGGCAGGGCCGTTTCCAGAAGCTTCCTGACCTGGTACGCATTCCAACCCACAGGAAGCAGGGCAGGCGAGGAGGAAGGATATGCTCCATAAGGGCACTGCCCAGAGGATATACACGTCACTTGTTTCCTTCTCACCCACCATATCCAGTTGCAATGGGGGGCTGGGAAATGTAGTCTATTCTGGGCAGTCACACACCTCACTAAAGTTTGGCAGTTCTAGTGCTGCAGATGAAGAGGATAATGCTATTGGGAAGCTCTGAGTGGTCCTACTGATTTCTCCAGTCTCATCGCTCAAGGTCTGCACGCCAGCCCTCCCGTACTTTGCCAGGCCTTTGTACCCACTGCTCCCTCTGCCTGGTGTCCCAGCCTGGCCTCAACTCCACCACCTTAGGGAATTCCTGTCTCACCTCTCAGGCCCCTGGAGAGACATCACATCCTCTTTGAAGCCTTCATGAGTACCCCAACAGCACCCAGTCGTGATTAGCTCATCCCTCCATGAAAGTCCTCCTCCTTCCCTGACTAGGTGCTACAGGGTCACTTATCACACTGCATCTGAACTGCTTATTAGTCTGTCTTTCCTCCCACAGTGCACACTGCAAGGAGGCAGAGAATATGTGTCTGTGTCCCTTGCACATGACAGCTCCTTAAATTTCTGCTGAATTATAAATTTATACTTTTGAGAATCTATATTGAATGTCCAAGCTACCGTTTGCTTTGCCCAGTGGAAGAATATGCTTAGCATAAAGATGAGCACCTTACTCTGGACCCAGGCCAGTAGTAGAGAAGGTACCAGTGAACTCAGATACATAGCTTAATAGAGAAAAGAATCCAGATGCTGTGGGCCCCGTGGAATGCTGGGAAGGCTTGCCCTGCTCTTACTTATGTTTATATGTGGCCGAGTTGGAGGACAACAGAACACCATCAACTACACCCCCCTCGGTGAAGTCAGCCAGACTGGGGGCTGAGTCTAGGTTCAGAGCAGAAAATGCTCACTTCGCGGCAAAGTGAGCTGGTGTGGCAACATCAGGACACTGCTGGTAGAAGTCACAGCACAGATGGCTTATGAACATGAAAAGGCTGTTTAATGTTAAGAAGCCTTTGATTTTTTTTTTTTCCCACATTAATTCCTTTGGTGCCTTGTAAGCTGTAGGCAAAATTGCATGAGCTAAAGAGAAAGGGCATTTCAACCAAAACACTACATGTCCTTGCTTAATATCATTTTTGTGAGTTCCAATCAGGGTCTTAAATGCATGTTTGTGGATTTAGGGTTTGTTTTTGTTTGTTTGAGGAAAGGTGTGAAGGGTATGATTTTAAACTGTTTTGCTTGCCCATGTCTCAACAAAGGAGAAGAAAGAGAAAAATATCAAATTCAGATGGAAGAAGTTCTTACTTGCTAAGGATGTTCCTATACTAAAGGAAACTTAATTTTAAAACCTGATCTTAATTTTCCCTTTATTAGTCTGGTTACAGCTCCCTTTTTTTTTTTTTTTTTTTTAATTTTATCATTGCTGTATTACATCCATCCCTTTTTTGCTCCCCTCTGTCCCCCTCCCCACCCACCTATTCCCCCCAAAGTTTATCCCACCTGTTGTCCATATCCATGGTTCCTTTATACTAGGTTCTTATCTAAGCTGCTCCCCTTCCTTGCCTCTGCCTCCCCCCTCCCCCCTCCCCCCAACCCCTTTCCCCGTGACCACTGAAGGGCCTATTCACTGTATTCATATATTTGGTTCTGTTTTGCTTGTATTTTACCCCTCTGTTCTCACTTAATGCCACACTGCTTCCTACACCCCAAAACCAGAGTTTTAAAACTTAAAGTTTGCAGATTGAGGGTTTGGTTTTTTGGAGGAAGAAAACAAATCCTTTCAATATAGGACCATTATGCACTCTATGTGTTGGGCTATACTAGGCTTCATCTTATTTAATTTTCTTGCCAACTATATAAAGTCAGTAAAGAAGAGTTCAGAACAGTCTCCAGATGGTAAATGGGGGTCTTTCCATCAGAGACCACCACCTGGAGAAAGAAGCCAAAGATTCAATCTTTTCTCTGTATGCTTGGGGAAAATTAAAGGAAACTAAAGACTCTTCCATGAGGAACTTAATAAGCTGTAGGTTGTTATGGGTCCATATAGTCAGTGATGTTACCAGGTGATAACATGACTTTCAATCAAAGACTCCCGAAGTTCTGCCTCTTACTAAGTGTTAAACAAGTCAGAGTGATTTGCATGTACTTTCTGGAAAACCAAATCTGTGCTCAGCAGAGATCTGCTTTGTCAGTGAACACAGCTATGACATAAAATAGCAATAGTTGTCACACACACACACAATGTCTTTATTCTTATTTTTAAGTACATAATGCTCATGGAAGATGACAGGTTTGGGGCTTTTATTTTCAACTTCCTCCGAGCATTCCTTGACAACCCAATCTCTCAAAAACCAATATTTATATGCGACTAAGTTTTAAATGCGTGTCTTTATTAACAATGGGGTCACTTATGTCTCCGCTTGCACATCTGAAAAAGAAAACATGTAAATAAGGTCTCCTAAATAATTCCATGTAAACTAATTCTAAATGTCACCTAAACAGAAATAATTGCTTGCCTCCTGCGCCCAGATAGGACATTTCCATTAAAACTATTCATTTGATTCAAAATATGGATGATACGTGATAATAATTCAAACCAGAAATTAGATCCTAATTGGGCCTCTAGATGAAATAACTTGAAGTTTTTTTTTAAAAAAAAAAAAAACTGAAAAAAATGAAAAACAAAGATTTGTCAGTAATTACCCACAGGTGAGGAAAGAGTTGTGTGATGTTTTCCCCCTTCTTGGCAAGTAATCAGATATGTTCTGAGTTTTTAATATGACAGAAAGTAGTCATGTCAGTCTCAAATGAGAAAAACAACAAATTCTTTAACTGGGAAAAGGAGTTGAATGGTGAGCATTTGGGCCCCAGGTGAGACTGTTGGCTTGGCCCTTCAATAGCTACGTGGCTTTGGCAATTACTCTACTTTTTTGAGCATCATCTGTAAACAAGCATATAAGTAGTGGCTGGAATAATGTATCGGTCAAGGTCAACAAATTGTAATCATCCTCTGGAGGTCAAAATAAGGTGGATCTTTCTACCCATGCACTGCAAATATAAAGTTGCTTTTGAAAATTGAACCAATCACCAGTTTGGTAAATCTAAAAGGACTGCTATGTCTCATGGAAAGAGAGGTGCATACAAGCCCATGATGGGGTGTTTACCCCACCTTGCTCAGCTATGTTAAAATGTTACTTGTCCATGCAATAGTTGCCTTAAAAATACACACAATGATAGATAGATAAATAGATAGATATAGGTAGATAGATGATAGACAGATGATAGATGGATGATAGATAGATGTAGGTAGAGAGAAAAATGGATGGTAGATAGATAGATACATAGATACACAGATAGATAGATAGACAGATAATGCATAGTAGTCCTCTACTGCCATGCTCTGAAATTCCCTGACTCTGAGTCCTATCCTCAGCCTTGGAGCCAGGGTGGCCAGCCACACAGAACCCTTGCCAGATAAGCACTCCTCCAGATGACAGCAGGTTGAGTGTGTTCCACAACGTGTTTTCTTTAGTCTGTGGTGGTTTTGCTCCCTACCATTTATTGGAGATGTAAACCAAGTTGTCTGTCAAACATTGTGTAAATGAAAGCACTTGACCTGCCACAAAGGATGAATAACATGTTGGATATTAAAATGCTAGTTACCACACTGAGAGATGTTCATCAGAGAGGTGAGGTAACAACCTATAAGCACTTAGGAACTCTTAACACATTGTCGTTGGTAATTTTTAAGCAAAAGCTTATGCAAATGCAAGTCCTCTAACATTGTCACCAGGCATCGTAACAATACTGCAACCCAGAGGACTAATCCACAGGAACTCAGAGTTGTGGGCTGGAGGCTGGAAATGATTGCCAAAAGTCTGAAAATATTTCAGGTGGTTTGTAAAGCCCAGAAGAACCACCCACGGTAGTGCCAGGACCCCATCTCCAAAGGGATGGTGTTGTCAGTCACTGCCCTCACTCCCAGGAGAGGAAAGCACAGTGGGAGGAGTGTGACTGTGTTCCTCTCCTGCCCCTTGTTTGAAGTCTCCTAACACATAAATTCTAAAGTTACAGGAAAGGAATGACTCATTCTTTCTGCCCTGCGTTATTCAAAAGTGATGCTAATCATTTTCATCTCTTGTACACATGTATAAAACATGCACATATGATCTTAGGTAAGATTCTGCCTTTATATTTTTAATCATTGAATCCTTATTTTCTCATGGAAAACTACAACCCCACATTGTGCAGCATGGTGGAATTGTCAGCCAAGGTGTCCTGCTCAGGTGCCAAGGAATGTCAACACACACACCTGACCTGACCTCAGCCACTGCTGAGGTCTTTTTTTTATTTTTCAATTATAGTTGACATTCAACACTATTTTGTATTAGTTTCAAAGGTACAGCATAATGGTTAGGCAATCACACACTTTACAAAGTGGTTCCCCCAATGAGTCTAATACCAAGTTAACACCACCCAGTTATTTACACAAAGGTTGTTTATCTTCAGTCCTCCTAATAACACGTGCTCAAAAAGACTCCACAAATCAAATTCTTGAGTAGGACACATGGCTAAAATGCTAGAGGACAGAAGCCCAGAATTCCTTTTAACAGGTAGTGTTTCCTAGACTGTGACAGAATTTATGTTTCAGTGACCTTCTCCAGGCTCTCAAAATCAAGAAAAATCTAGTGGATTGCTAATATATTCTTAAGTGAGCAAATGCTGCATGTCTGTCTGTGGCAGGTGCCAGGCTGTGGTGTGAGGCAGGCGGAGGCGCAGGCCCCTACCGTGAAGTTAGGGGTCATTCCCTTCCCTCCCTCTGCGGGGCTAGACCAGCTGTACCTGCCACTGCTGTTTTCCCAAGCATCTCTGTGTATACCTTCACAGGACCCGTGAGTAAGAGGCCCACTAAAAGAGGCCAGATGCAGCCAGAATTCTACACCTGAGGTGGTGCTCCTTGTGCAGAACTACTCCAGGACGATGTCTGCAAAATGAAGTTGTCTGGTGCTCTGCACCAACGTCAGTACACACATGGGTCACCTGGGGATCCTGATAAATATGCAGGTTCCCACCTGGCAGGATAGAGTAGGACTGATGCTGCTGGTCTGAGGCCCCCTCTTTGAGCAACAACACTGTAAAGTGAGCTTGAGGTCATTCCATTCACAATTAATTAAACATCGTTTGGAGACATTCCCAGGTGCCAGGCACTGTGTCTTTGGCTGCAAACACAGAGAGAAGACAAGGGGTCCTGCCTTAGAGAGCCTGCCATGTAATAGGAGAGCCTGTAACACACCGGGTAAACTCAGCGTTTGTTTGGATTTTTGCATTACAAGAAGAAAAAGCCCATCCAACATGGCTAAGCATCAAGGAAATGTAACTGGTTCCTGTGCTGTAATTGCAGAGCTGGAGTCCGGTGACTTCAGTTCCAATTTGAAGCAGGGCTAAAATGGTGTCACCAGTACCTGGTTTCTCTCTGTGTGTCGTTTGGCTCTGCTTCCTGTGGTTGGCTCCCTTCTCCTGAGTGCAACATGGACACCAGTCCCTACGTCTTCTCTTGTGAATGAGTGGCTGCTTATTCCTGAAGCCTCTGCAAAAACCTCAAGGTTCCATCTCATGGAGTCTAACTGGGTCATGTGTTCAGTCCTTAACTGATCACTGTGTCCTGGGGACTCACATTTGCAGCATGGCATACCCCAGGTTTTAGTGTGGAGTTAGCTTTAGCAGAACTACATGTGTAAGAGAGCAGAAGGCATGGATTCCCAAAAGAAAATCAGGGGGTGAATGCTGGGCAGACAGGAGCCCATAGTCACCACTACCAGGGGTGTGATAGAACCTTGTGCAAGGGGCAATGTCAGCATGCATAAAATAGTGATCCCTGATAAATACCATAAACAAAGTAAGTGTGTGTGTGTGTGTGTGTGTGTGTGTGTGGTGTCTCACCACAGCAAAGCACACACGGTGCACAGTCTGCAAAGGACTACTGATTGGTTTCATGAGGGCCTTTTCACAACACTCCCCTAACTCCATCTCAACCATAGTGTTGTTCAGTCCCTTGAAATATTTTGTTCACCACTTTCTGTTCAAGAGATAAGAACTGAGGAATCAGGTTTAATTGTTCCTGAGGAGATCAGAGTTAACACAAAATAGAGACAAATGGACACACATCAAATATTTTGAAGCCAGTACTAAATACTGTGGAGCTGGGTACTAATTTGCACTCAAAGAAATGACAGATTGGCATAGTACCATCCCAGGCATGAATGTACAGGTGCAATAATGAGTCAGCTTGTGCACTGGGATATGCGGGGACCAAACATGTCAGCTTCAGAAACCAGGCACAACTATAAGATTTGAGCACCTGGATCGATAACCTCCACTCTACCATGGCTCCTTCCAGCATTGTCAATAACTTCAGTGTTCATGTTGGGAACTCGTCTGACATTGTAGTCTTTTAGCCTCTTGTTGTCTTTACCTCCAATCCAATCCAACTGCCTTAGACCTTGACCAAAAACAACTGCACCATCTCAGGAATGTAGCTTTCAAGGATTCCTGACCACATGTTCTACATTCTATCTTCCAAGAACCATATAAATATGTATGTAGATATAATATATGTTTATATTAAAATATCAAATCTTTATTCTCATTGAGAGTTCCAATCCAGTGCCTCTCCCACTTTCTCTCTACCTCTTCCCCATCACCCAATTTTCTTTACAGCTACCCTAACGCAGCAGAATGTGGAAAGAGAAACATGGAAACTTTAAATTCATTATAGGCACAACTGCCCAAAATGATGATGATGATATTGATAATAACGGTGATATCATTATCACCAAACATTTATTATCATTATGAGCGAGTCTTGTTCTCAGTTCTGAGTCAGTGAGCACATAATTCTTGTTGGCTGAATTTGGCTCAGTATTTCTCAAGGGACATTTGAAGCAGGGTAAGTCTTCACTACATGGGACAGTGCTATGAATGGCAGAACATTCAGCATTATGGCTCTTAGCCCACAAAATGCCCATGCTACTCTCCAGTATGGCAAAACATATATACACACACACGCATTTTTCCAAAGGCTAATCTCAAATTTCCCCTCCCAGATATATTGCAGAGGCAGTCTTACACCCCGCTGAGAATCACTGGCTGAGTAGAAAGAGTACTAATTTGGACATCAAAACTGACATGACTGTACTTTGTGAGCAAGCCTCTTATGTCTCTGAATGTCAGTTTCTCCTCCTCTAAAAAGCAGATCACACCCCACTTCTGCTAGAGGTGGCAAGTTTCAAGTGCTTTAGTAAAATATTAGTGAGAATATTTAGTCTATTTGTTAGGATTGTATTTGGCTGTAACAAAAATTGGCAGCGACCGCTTAAACAATTAAGTGTTTGTTTTTCCTACACCACAGGAATCCTGAAGGTTGCTGCTAGCATAGTGGCTCCATGTGTCATCAACATCCCCAGCTTTTCTCTGCAAGTGGCGCTTCTCCTCATGGCTGCCTCTTAGTCACAAGACAGAGGCCCCCACTTTCCAGACTTAATTTGCAGAAAAGACAGACATAGAGGCAGAAAGACAGGAGCAAGGGACAGAACAGGCAAGACAAAGCTCTGTCTATATCAAACATAACACAAAAATGTCCCCAGCAGATTTCCATATACATCTCCTTGGCTGTCAGGTGATCAATCCTACTACAAGGGATACTGGGAAATTGTTTTAGCTGAACGTACTGCCTCCTGGAACAAACTTAAGGTTCTGTGAGTAAGAATGAAGAGGATGGGCAGTGGGCAAGAACCAGCACTATCTGCCTTACCTGGTAAACTGCAAAGCATTATTGAAGTATAGGTGGCATTATTATTAAAAACTAAAGAAAAGCATCACAAAATACTCTACCTACATGGATTTCACTATGTGAATTAATTCACATTTTAAGACTAAGTTAAATAAGTGAATGCTCTCTTTTACATGCAACAGGCATGGCAGCCCAGTTAAGTAATAAGGGACATCTCTGCCCACATTTTAACCTAGCAATGCAGAATGAAGCCCCCTGTGTGTAGGGAACGCTAAAGAAACCATCCCTCAATTGTTCAACAAAACAGGAGCTAATAATATAATGTGTAAATAAATATTGAAGACATCTATTGGCTTAAGGCCACTGGCATCCATCCTCCTATTTTGGTAACAATTGCACCCTTATTTTCTTGTGGAAAACTATGGCCCCGCATTGCCTTGGTGGGATTGTCAATCAAGGTGTCCTGTTCAGGCACCAAAGAACACACACCTGACCCAACCTCAGCCAATGCAGCTCTGGCTCTTTTTTTATTTCATTTTTCAATTACAGTCAACATTCAATATTATTTTGTATTAATTTCAAGTGTAGAGCACAATGGTAAGGCAGTCATACACTTATAAAGTGGTCTCCCCAATAAGTCTAATACCAGTTTAATGTCATACATACAATCTCATTGGTTGTATTCCTTATGCTGTACTTTACCTCCCCATGACTACTTTGTAATTCTTAGTCCCTTCACCTTTTTCACCCAGCCTCCTAACCCCTACTCCCTCCTCCAATGGCAACTATTAGTCTATTTTCTGCATCTATAAGCCTGTTTCCATTTTGATTGTTCATCTGTTTTTTTCTTCAGATTCCACATACAAGTGAAATCATAGTTGTCTTTCTCTGGCTCATTTCATTCACATAATACCCTCTAGGTCCATTTATGCTGTCACAAATGGTAAGATTTCATTCTTTTAATGACTGAGTAATATTCCATTGTTTATATGTACTACTACTTTTTTATGCACTCATCTATTGATGGACACTAGGATTACTTTCATATTTTGGCTATTGTAAATAATGCTGCAATGAACATAGGGGTGCATATAGCCTTTCAAATTAGTGTTTTGTGTTTCTTCAAATATATACCAAAGTGGAATTGCTAGGTCATAAGGTGGTTTGATTTCAGTTTTTCAGGAAACTCTGTATTGTTTTCCATGGTGGCTGCATCAATCTGCTTTCCCATCAGCAGCGCACAAGGGTGCCCTTTTCTTCACACCCTTGCCAACATGTGTTTGTGGATTTATTAATGATAGCCATTCTGACAGGTGTGAGATGATATCTCATTGTGGCTTTAATTTGCATTTCTCTGATAATTAGTGACATTGTAAATCTTCTGTCTATTGGCTATCTGTATGTCCTCTTTAGAGAAATGTCTATTGAAGTCCTCTGTCCATTTTTTAATTGAATTGTTTGCTTTTTGGTGTTGAGTTGCGTGAGTTCTTTATAAATTTTGTATATTAAACCCTAATGGCATCTATCATTGACAAATGTGCTCTCCCATTCAAAAGGTTGTCTTTTGTTTCATTGATGGTTTCCTGTACTGTGCAGAAACTTTTACTTTGATGTAGTTCCATTTGTTTCCACACTTGTAAATGACTGAGCTGACTCTATCACATCAGTTTTTATTGCACACCAATATTTCTTACTTATGCTAGATCTCCACCTGCCCCCTGAGTGCCTACCTGCATAACCTTATATTATAGCAATAGATCAGCATCCTGGACAACCCTTACCTATTCCCTGAGCTGTGCTCAGGCCCTTTCTTATTTAAAATTTAAATACAATTGCCTAGAAGCTGCATCACTCACTTGGAGAAAAATTTCTCTCTCTCCCAAACATCTCCAGCAACTCCTGAGGAAAGCCAGCACTTCCTCCAATCAACTCCCAGTTCCTGCTTCCAATGATCCTGCAACTTTTGCCATCTCTGACTTTTGCCCCATGCCATCGAGGTTGGCACAACTGATCACTTCAGCCCAAATGACCCACTCAAGGTGAAGCATGTAGCAGCCTTTCCTGGAAGTTTGGGGCAATAGAGGTAACTACATTGCAGCTCAACAGGGCAAAACAACTCCAAGTTGAATGTCATTCTTCCTGTCCTTGGCGTTTTCCTTCTATTCTAAGGAGCATTTCTGTGGTGTTCCTTCCCTGTGCTCCAGCACCCTGTTCTGTTGCTCATCTCTTATTATTCTCCCCTTTACCTCTTCCCCTCTCCTTTCAAACTCTCTTCCTCCCAATCTCCAAATTTCCTGTTCAGGTTTTACACAGAGCTCCTCCCCACCACCAAAATGGCCTCTTATATGTTTTCAGAAACAAAGGTCATTCTAAGAGGAATTCAGACCAACAACACTTACATCAACAATTAATTTTTCCTTTCTGCTGAAAAAAGAGAGAGAGAGAGAGAGAGAGAGAGAGAGAGAGATGAATCCAAGATGGCAGCAGAGTAAGTGGATGTTACACTCACCTCCTCCCAGGACCAAACTGGAATTATAATTATAGAGCAATAATCATCAATAACCAACTGAAGATCAGCTGAACAGAAGTCTTATAACCAAGGACTTACAGAAGAAGCTACATCGAGACAGGTAGGAAGGGCAGAAATGCTGAAAGGGCTGACCTGCTTGCAGCTGATGTCCTAGAAGGGTATCTCAGCTGCAAAGATTCCCCTTGAGAGGTGTGTGGTTTCAACCCCAAGCTGGGCTCCCCAGCCCAGAGCACCACAGGTGGGAGGAGGTTCCCACCTAACATCTGGCTGTGAAAATCTGTAAGGATGCTCTCCACCAGGGAGATACTAGAGTCTGCTAGAGACACCAGGGTCCTCTTAAAGGGCCAACATCCAACACTTTATTCATGGCTACTTACCCTGGGTTCCAGCAAAGGGAGGGCGGAGCAGACTACAGTCTCATGAGGAGAGACTGGGATCTGAGGCTCTGAAGAGAAAGTTGAAGGGACAGACACCAGAATCCTGGGACTGAATCCCTCTCTGACGTTGCAGTGCATCTTTCCTAGGTGCAGCGCTCCCCTCCAAGTGGTATCAGCCTGGGAGACTACAACAGCTCCATTCTCTGGACTCCCACTTGCCCCACTTTGTGGACCCTGCTGAGGAGTCAGCTGCCTTGGCAAGAATGTAGATAGAGGTCAGGATGTGTCAGCGACTGAGTTGTATGTCCATTCTCCCCACTTTTCCATGAACCTGGGTGGTGCTTCCCCTTACAGGAGATCGCTTTTGGTGGACCCACCCACCAGACTCCTGGTGGTTCTGCCCTGCCCAGGCGGGGGGGCAAAGTCCAGGACAGAGTACGTTGTGTGGTTCTGGAACAGGGATCATACCCCCACCTTGCCAGAAGCCTGACCAGCATCTCCCCATTCCCTGGAGACCCACTAGCCTCATCCTCCCAATTCCCTGTGGCCCTGACCTGCTTGCTGAGTTCTATCTTCTCTGAGAGAATCTGGGACAGACTAAATTGTGTGACTCTAAAACAGGGGCCATTTTTCCCTCACACACCTTACCAGAGCAGAGCCCTCCCTTCACATGGCCTGATAACCTCCACAGGCCTCACACCAATGACTCTCTGAGACCCCATCCCAATGAAAAGGAGTGCAAGCACCCAGCGGGTGGCAGCTAGACTTCCTAGACCCAAAGACATTTGCTGAGGCCCTGAGACCCAGCACTGGCACCAAGTTTGAACCCATATCAATCTGGTGAATACCACTCACTCCTACCTGGTGACTCACTAAGAAACTTCCTCCTGCAACTTGAGTACCGTCAGAGGCTCTTTCAGGGACTGAGCCTAACAGGCCGCCAGCCAGCAGGCACAGGCAGGCAGAGGCAGATCTTGGGATGCTCAGGACTTTTGTGCAGTGCTGGTAAAATCTGGCCTTTGTTTACAATATGGCCCTTCCAACATGCACCCAGGCTCCGCAGAGGCCCCTATAAACTGTGGATCACTTTGTAGCTCCAAACAGGTTACCCAGGGCCAGTTACAGGCAGCACCTGACACTGGCCTACACCACCATCTCTCTTAAGAGAAGCAGAACCAATATACCCAGTAACCAGCTTCAGACAATGCCAG
The DNA here is from genome assembly GCA_004026585.1 of Noctilio leporinus. Classification (NCBI taxonomy): domain Eukaryota; kingdom Metazoa; phylum Chordata; class Mammalia; order Chiroptera; family Noctilionidae; genus Noctilio; species Noctilio leporinus. The sequence goes on from PVIW01000076.1 coordinate 762,937, forward strand.
AGCAGGGTCCAACAAGATTTGCAAACCACATATCCAAAGGGAGATCTCAGCAGGCATCTGACCCTGCAGAGATGAATTCCACTTTGGATGGTCAGCAGCTAAAGAGCAGCTTGAGCACCAGGGTCAGAGTTGAGCCTCACCATCAGCCAGTCTGAGCGTCAGTCCTACACACAAATGGGCCAACTGCAATCAAGACTCAATAACAACAGGAGGGCCTGCTTAACTCACCCCAGGGATATTTCTGGAGCACTAGCTCAGATCATCAAGAAACATAAACCACTGGACCTCACAGGACACTTACCACATAGTATGCTAAAATCCTCAACAAAAATATTAGCAAGCCAAATTCAGCAATACAATACAAAGATCATATACCATGATCAACTGAAATTTATTCCAGGGATGCAAGGCTGGTACAATATCCACATATCAATAAACATGATACATCATATAAACAAAATGAAGGATAAAAACCACATGATACATCAATAGAATATACAGAAAAATAACATTTGATAAAATCTAGCACCTGTTTATTATAAAAACTCAGCAAAGTGGGACTAGAGGGAACATATCTCAATGTAATAAAGGCCATATATGACAAATTCACAGCCAACATCATGCTCAATGGGCAAAAACTACAACCATTTCCCTTAATAACAAGACAGGGATGTCTGCTTTCACCACTCTTATTCAACAGAGTACTGGAGATTTTAGCCACAGCAATCAGACAGAAAGAATAAAAGGTATCAAAATAGGAGAGACAGAAAGAAGTAAAACTGTCATTATTTGCAAATGAAATAATACCGTACTAGGACTGATAACTGAATTCAGTAAAGTAGCAGTATATAAGATAAATATCCAGAAATCAGTGGCTTTTTTATACACCAATATCGAACTATTACAATGGAAAAATAAGAAAACAATTTCACTTACAACTGGATCAAGAAAACAAACAAAAAAAAAAAAAAAAAAAAAAAAAAAAAAAAAAAAAAAAAAAAAAAAAAAAAAAAAAAAAAAAAAAAAAAAAAAAAAAAAAAAATAACAACACTAGATCAATTTAACCAAGAATGTAAAAGTCCTATACTAAGAAAATTATAAGACAATAAAGAAATTGAAGAAGATACAAATAAGTGGAAGCATACACCATATTCATGAATAGGAAGAATTAACATCATTAAAATAGGCATACTATCCAAAGCAATTTACAGATTCAATGCAATTCAAGTTGAGATACCAACAGCATATTTCACAAAACTAGAACAAATATTTCAAAAATTTATGGAACCACAGACCCTGACTAGCCACAAGAATCTTAAGACAGAAAGACAAAGTGTGAGGGATCGTGTTGTTTGATATCAATCTGCAAGGCCATAGTAACCACAACAAAAATGCACTGGCATGAAAACAGACAGACAGATTAATGGAAGAGAATAGGAAGCCCAGTAGTAAAACCATGTTTTTATGGCCGAATAATATTTGACAAAAGAGGCAAATACATACACTGGGGTAAATATAGTCTATTTAATAAATGGTGGGAAAATTGGACAGATATGTGCAAAAAAATGAAACTAGACCACAAACTTATACCACACACAAGAATAAACTCAGAGTGGATTAAAGACTTAAATTAAATATTAGACTTGAAACCATAAGTGTCCTGGAAGAAAACAAGCAGTAGAATCTTGGACATTTCCTACAGCAATATTTTTTCTGATATATTGCCTTCAGCAAGGAAAACAAAGGAAAAAAATAAACAAATGTAGCTACTTACTACTTCAAAGTAAAAAGTTTTTGCACAGCAAAGGAAATGATCAACAAAATGAAAAGACAACCCATTGAATAGGAGAACATATTCTCCAATAAATCATCCAATAAGGGGTTAGTATCTAAAATTGATAAAGAACTTATACAACTCATCACCAAAATATGGGCAAAACACTTGACTAGACACTTCTCCAAGGAGAACATACAGATGGCCCTGTGATCCCACTTCTGGGAATATATCCAATGAAATCCAAAACACTAATCTGAAAGAATATATGCACCCCTATGTTCATTGCAGAGTTATTTAAAATAGTCATGATTTGGAAGCAGCCCAAGTACCCATCAGTAGGTGAGTAGATTAAAAAAAAGATGAGGTACATTTACACAATGAAATACTACTTGGCCATAAAGAAAAGATCTTACATTTTGCGACAGCATGGATGGATCTGGAGAACATTATGTTAAGTGAAATAAGCCAGTCAGAGAAAGACAAGTACCATATGGTTTTAATCATAAGTAGAATCTAATGAACAGAACAAACTAACAACAAAATAGAAACATTTATCAATACAGAAGATAGACTGGCAGTTGTCAGAGGGAGGGGGCTGGGCTGGGTGAAAATGGATAAGGGACTAAGCAAAAATAAAACTCACAGGCACAGAGGACCATATGGTGAAAGAGGAGGGCAAGGTAGAAGAGGGTAAAGGGGGTATAAATGGTGATGGAAGGAGACTTGACTTGGGATGATGAATACAAAATACCTGAAACCTATATAATTTTACTAGCCACTGTCACCCCAATAAATTCAATTAAAAAATAAAACTATATGCATACATGAAAAAAAAATGTAATGCATCTTTCTAAAGATACTGAAAACACCTGTTTCCTGGCTGAAAGCACAATGCCTGAGACATTCAAGATGCATTTCTCAGAAAGCCTTGGGCTCCAAAAGAAAAGGATTTGCTATTTTGTTAGTACTCCCTAAGTGGAAACTGTGGGATATCTGATGTTCCAAACAAAAGGAAAGAAGTTTTATCACTTACTATATTACAATATTTGATGTTCTCATATTGGTGTTCAGTACCTTCAGGTGACCGAGGCGATTACCACTAGCTGTGGTAATTAGGTAATTATCCATCTAAACCTGCATTTCCTTTCTATAAAATGGGGACAATAACAACATTGATCCCATAGGATTGTTATCAGAATCCAGTAGAGGCATACACATGAAGAGCTCTGCACAGTGACTGGTCTACAGAAGTTAAATGAGGGTGCAATTATTATTACCATCATCATTATCACTACCCAGGGCATTGGAAACTGAAATTAAAATGGTGATAGAAAGTTACAAAGAGCACAGCACACTGAGAAGTCACTTAGGAAATGCGAAAATATAAATGAAAAACTATGTGCAGCCAAGACTGAACCTAAATGAAGGGCACTTGGAACTCACGTCTCACCAGCCAGGAGGGCAGGTTAAAGAACAGGCTGAAAACTTTAAGTGTGAATGTCATTATTTCAGAAAGAGAAGTGTCTTGTTCCTATTTTTATTTTTTAAAAATAACATAACACCCTTTTTCACCCGAAGATACTCAACACTGGTATGAGAACATCAAATATTTTAATTCCTCCCAGGATCTAGTTCAGTTCTAGAGAGAATAAGAGTTTACCAGAGTAACTGGGACATCTGATAATGAAAATGTCATCTTTAGACACTGTTTCTTGAAAATTTTCCCGTCCCTCAAAAGGTCAAAAGAGGATCATACTGGCAGTGAGTTCCACAAGTCAAAAGCAAATACACAGCCTAAGCCAACGTTAGAGTAATACATTTTTCTATTGGGCTCTTTAAAAACTGTATCATTTTTGTTTGACTAAATTCAATTGGTTTCTTCCTTTTGGGGACTTTGATGGTCTCTCTTTTAAACATCAACAAAGGAAGACCACAACTAAGGTTCTTCCAGACACTATCTGGTAGTAATTCCTTTTGACCATAGGAATTTACCTTTTTTTTTTTTTTTTTAATCCTTTTTTGAAATTTATTTTATTTTATTTGTATTTATTTTTTTTTTAAGATTTTATTATTTTTAGAAAGAGGGGAAGAGAGGGAGGCAGAGAGGGAGAGAAACATCAATATATGGTTGTGTTTCACCTGCTTCTAGCCATGGACCTGGCTGGAGACCTGGCTTGCAACCTGGTTATGTGCCTTGGCTGGGAATCAAACTAGCAACTTTCGGGTTTGCAGACCGGTGCCTTATCTATTGTGCCACCAGCCAGGGCCTGGAATTTGCCTTCTTTTTCAGCCTATCTGCCACACACAGGAATCCCAGGACAGCATGAGCTGTTGCACACTAACTCTAAAGTGTTTTTGACAAAGTGTCTGCCCCTCAATCCTTCCTGCTCTGGTTTCTTGGGTTATATCTTTTATTTAGCACTACAAGCAAGGTGCTGCCTCATGACTAGGGAGATACACACAGATAAATAGGACCAGACCTTACCTGCCTGGGAGAAGAAGTTGGCAGTAAACAAAGACTTTCAATCTGCAGTCACTACCACCAGTTGGCCCATGCATGAGGCAGCAAGTGGGAGTAGGGAACAGGACAGTCCTGTGTCTTGAAGCAGGGCTGATAAATAAAAGCTTCACAAAGACCCAGGATCTTTTCACAAAGTAGAAGAAATGGGAGACAGGAGAGGTGTAAAGAGGATGGAGAACTGTTATCCAGAAAACCAGTGGGGCATATCACACCTGTAATAAATTTCAGCTGGCTCCACTAAGCACACTGAGGAGGAATCAGTGGCTCAGCACATCCTGCACCTTTATTCCTCAAGGTGACTGAGGCTTGACCTTTTGCTTTTCCCTATAAAGACTTACTTTCCATACTATACACAGTGCAAATAGAGTCCCACACAAGTTCCAGAAGGGCAGGAACATTATCATGAACAGACCTTGCCAGCATCCACATGCTGAGGACTGGGAAGTCATGGTCTCCATCCTCATGGAAGACATCTGACCTTTTCTGACAAGAAGCACTGGCAGTCTCGGACAAGATCAAGACCAACTGGTGACTCAGAAGGCACTGCCAGCCACTTGCTGTATCACCAAGGATCATCTGTCCTGTGTGCATGGACCTCCTTCGAAGCCCTTCACGCAAAGTGCAACTTGCCTCACTAGGGTGTTTTTATTTTAATTGTAGTTAATAATTCATCCTTTTACACCCATTTGCCTGGAGCTTGGAGGCCTCCATTATTGACTCTCTCCTGTAGTTGGACACGTCAGTCTGAGTGTGGGCCCAGGACTGACTTCACAGTGTACACCCTACATAGTTTGTGGGTCCCACTCTCAGAAGGGCCCTGTTTGCTCAATTCCCTGCTGCTGGCAAATTGAAATGCCTCATAATTTTTTAACAAGGGGTTCCGCATTTTCCTTTGCACTGAGCCCCACAAATTACGTAGCTGGTCCCATCTAGGGGACTGCTTCAAGGCAAATTTCTATTGAGCCCTGTCTCTACACCAGGGATGGGAGCCATTACTGAGTGGTTCTGGGTAGCTGCTGGTTACAGTGACCATTTTCACTGCCATTCACTTTGAAGGGTGACTGTCAGAAACCTGGAAATTCAAGCAGTCCAAAAACACTTTGACCTCTGATTTATAAACAGCTGGTTCAACCAAAAGTTCAGCTTTGGCTTTAGCCATCCTTTATCATCCCGACAAATGCACAGACAGGCTTCTGCCCCTTCAAGACTCCTTCAAGTTTATAAACAATACCGTTCCCAAACACTAGCTCATAAAGTTTCCCATTCTGTAAACTTAACGTGTTATTCAGGAATTAACAATCTCCTTCACATTATTTGATTGAGGGTGTATGGAATTGCATCAGATGTCAAAGAAGTCAAGCCCTGTAATTTCCACTATTAAGCTCTTGTACCAGAGCCTGTACCCATGCAGCTCATGGCTCTACCTGACTTGCCAAAGTCAGCAGCTGGGATGCCCAGAAAGGAGGGAAACTCTATGAAGAAATCATGTTGCCAGCAGTGACCAATTTAAAAGTACCCTCATCAAGGGGAGTAACAAAGGGCTCTCTATAAACTGTGCGTTTACCTTAGGACATCCCATCACACACACACACACACACACACACACACACCCCTCAAGGTCTTCCCCACACTGTGTTGCCATTTTCTATCTGTCCACAGTAGATTCTGACCCAAAACTGTCACAGGGTCTGGAAGAATCATTGGCCACTCACCTTCTAGAGGCCTGAGGTCAAAAGTGCCCCTTGCCACGTACCCGTTGGCTGGACCTGAAGACAATGCAGATACTCAATTGTCCATCCAGGTAGGGGTGTGCGTGTGTGTGGGTGCACACACAGGTAAGGAGAAAGGTAGAGAAAGTGATAACCTAACTCCTGGTCCTTAACTATGACTACTTTGTAGTCATAACTACAAAGAACACATGCCTTTTTACTTCCCTCTTGGTCTTTCTGAAGTCATCTCTAGAGAGACTGGATTTCAAATATGATCTTTATTTCATTGCTCAGACCCAGAGAATATTAATTTAACGGCCTCACTCAAATTTGCATTAATTTCAAACTGACAGCATAATCAGCCACAACTGTACTGTGTGCAGCAAAAACCCAGGACAGAACTGGCCACGGCCAGGGCAGGAATGCATGGGAACAGGCAGTCATTGTCTCACTCAGCATCGACCTTCTGAAAGTAACTACTTCAAGCCTGGGTGAACTCCACCTCACAGTCCTTCAAACTGCCCATTCACGTGGCTTCCGCAATAATGATCAACTTTCTAGCCCTTTCTTAGGCACCAGGGCAGCCTTCATTCAGTAGGTGCGCTGATACCTGCCTTAACCTTGTTCAGAAAATTGGGAAAATAAATAATGCAAAACAGATTCCTCTTTTGGACACTTACCTCTCCACATTTAGAGATGGTTTTTGTTTCTAATTCATCGGTGGGAAATAATGGTCCATACAAGGTCACCCTGGAAATCTTGAAGAGGTTTCTGTTGCCCACCCCCCATATAGAAACAGAACCCCAGGTCCGCTTTCTGCAGCAAACTCTGGTGAATTGCCTGGCACGCTCTCCAAAGAGGTTACACATTCTATCTCTTTGCCTCCTGAGCACTTTCAAAATTGGATAGTTACTTGTTTCATTCACTTATGTCATAAATATTTATCAAGCACTCACTCTGTGGTCAACACTAAACGGTACAGCGTTTGTCCCAGTCCCTGCCTGCCAGGCACCCATGGGTCAGTCTGAATGAGGCCTTTGAGCACATCTGAGCTCCCTGAAACTCAAGCACCCATCCTGTGCCACTGTCTTGTTCCAAATGCATATTTGTTGACTAAATGCAATGGGTAGACTTCATTTTATAAGCAGAGCTTTCTAATTAACAAAGGCATGCCAAAGCCAAAGGCAGCAAGGCAGGCCTGCTATCAGTTGAGCAGAGTTTGAAAATAAAAATCACTCTGATGACCTGCTCTTAAAAATATTTCCTCCTGCTGACGGATATATTGCCATGTTGGGAAACATGAAAGGACTTCTTTCACATATTGCTGCCTCAGAAATGGTCACAGGCTCTGTTGCAGTTTGTTGAGGCACAGGTCTGCTTACACCAAGGGCTGGACAGAAGCTTATTAATGCAAAAGAAAAAAAAACAAAAAACTACTTCTCTCCTTCTGAGACCTGCGGAAGGTGAATGTCACTGATATGACTACCATGGCTATTACAGGGAACCACCCCTGTCTCAATTTCCTAGAATGCAGCTAGGTCCAAGTCTCTAGGAGCAACAATTCACATTCAGGAGTGGCAGAGTGCAGAGAACACAGCTGCTACGAAACAAGAGAGTCACAGGTGGAAACCCTGTTTGAACGTAGCAAGAAAAAATTATTGGTGTTTAGCTTAAAATTTTTATCTGCGCAGAGACCATAAATACTCTGTAGGCTGCAAGGGCTCTATGCAGCATCTGATAATATTTTTAAGTATGAGGTCCCAAAACACTGAAATTCCACTTGAATGCAATCAAAGTCCTTCAATATAGTGAAAAAAGAATGATCCAACGGCTTTAAAATCCTTCACTTAGAAACTAAGCACAAATTTCACTGTGATTAAGTGAGAAGAGCTGAATGCCATATGAAATTTGTTTTTAAGTGGTTATTTTATTCAGGCTGGTTGCTTTTTTAATGATGCTGTCTTAATTTCCCCATAAACCTGTTTCATTTATAGTCATCCAACATTAATATTTATTTTGCTCACTTAATTTTAAAGAATCCTAAAATTAAAGCTATTACAAATATTCTGCTGCTGAAGATAATTCAGCATAGGCACTACCATGAAAATATTATAGAAAATATGATCAATGTCATAAGCTGTCAGAGGGCTTAATAAACACAATACTATAAATTATTTTAGTAAATTAAAAATAAACCATTCTAGAATGTTATAAAATCCACTGCTAAATACATTTTTCTTAAACCTCTGCACTTGTTTATCTTGGAATTCTTAACAATGTAGTAGAGTTCACAAAGTAACAAAAATTATACTTAAGAATCACCTTGTGTTAAAATATTTCCCATGTACATTTTTTAAATCATGCTTTCCTGAAAATAAAATCCTCAGCATTTAACCTATACAGGTTGGCCTGGAAAGATCTCACAACACATTCTAGCACTTGTTATATTGAATTTCTATCTCATTCCATGTAATACATAACTACAATGCCTTGTTTCTTTTCAGGCTTCCTAACTTTGTAGTGCCCTGTGGCATTCTGCAGAACGCTCCCATACAAATGGCTCAGAGCAGCAGTCACGCCATTACCACCACGGGAAAACTGCAATGGGCTCCTCCCTGAAAAAGACCCAATCTCAAAATCCAACACACTAGCTCATAATCATTTTCCTATCTAATAGAAGCTCTGGGCTGAAGCCCATTCTAGCTTACTTGAACTTCTACTCTTAAGAAATATGAAGAAAAGCAGCATGCCCCATGGGCATCCCAAATAAGCCACTACAAATTCACATTCTCTTGTGCTCTAATTTGGATGGGAGTTGAGGAAAAGAAAGCTGTGAGTGCCCTTACCACCATCAGGTAAAAACTTCCCTTTGCAGATGTCTCTGCACACTGTGTCAGGAGCACAGACACTCCAGACACGTACACTTCTCTCCTTTTCCAACCCAAGGAGTTGCTACCATTGCCAACAATATGTTCACATTAATATTTGAGGTTTGTGTTCTAATCACCAGAGGTATTTTTTAAATTACATACTTTAAAAAAAAAAAAAAAAAAACAACTTTCTGAACTAGGCTCAGGACTGAAACAATCAATGCTCTCTGCCCCAAGGTTCCCACTTAACTCAGTAATCAAAACTGATTCTCAAGGGGTTGCTTCTTCCTTTCTGGTTTCCAAGTGGCACCGGAAAGCAGGGTGTGCTTTCTCCTCTACTGCCCAGCTTGGTTTTGAATATGATTTGTTCCCATTCTTAGGCACCTGATGGGCAGTGGTTTACACATTAGAAAACAACTCCAGGTTCTTATCAACCAGTCAGAAGCTGCTCCCACCCATCTTAGCTGTTCTTTAGGAAACAGACTGGAATGGGGGGGGGGGGGGGCAGAGTCTGCCTAAAGCTACACAGATTAACAGAGGTAAATCCAAAGTAATGGAGGCAAATATAAAAAAAGAATATTATTTATTATCTTCTTTATTAATACTCACATATAACCTTTGTTTTTACAGAAAAGTCTACTTTAAAAGAACGCCTCCTTGGTTTATCAAGCCCAATGGGGCTTTCTGCTCCTGAACCACTTGGCCCCTTTCTTCATCTCACCGCCCCCCCGCCATCCAAATTACTCTATTACATGTTCACAGATACCACAAAAATTTTGTAAACAAGATTTGGGTTACTGGATCTTGATTTAATCAGCATCCCACTTCAGAATGAAGAGCAGGTAGGGGAGAGGGTGAGACCTGGGAGAAGGGAGGGGTGGGCGGCCGGAGAAAAGGCAGGAGGGAGGAGAGGAGGGCAGCTGGTCAGAATTTTCAAGTCTTGCCTTTTCAGAGAAGTGTGTATTGTGGCTGTTCCTTGAAATTCAATGACTCAGAACATCGACAGCAAGTGTCTGTATGGTTGTTTATGTTATACATCTACAGTGCGGGCTTCCTGGTTTTGGTCTAGACTGTTTCTGTTTAAACACACCACAGTCCTGCAGTGGGTGTCTTTCACCCAGAATCAGGTCTCCCTGGAAGCCCTCTCAGAGCCGGGGCTTGCGGAGGAGGGTTTTGCTAAGGTCTTTGACCTCCTCCGGGCTATTCACCCGCTCATAACCCAGCACAGCCATGGGCTGATAGCAAAACTCCTCCACCTGTTTGATCTGCTGAAAGGTGAGGGCAGTCCGCCATGCGTTGGCGGCCTGTGTGGCGTTGCGCGCCGACACCACGAAAGGCTTGGAGGAGGAGCCAGAACCACTGGTCATGTTCAAGGCAAACTGCTCCATTTCAGGACTCACCGTCAGCCCCACAAAGTCATACACCCTCCGTAGGGTCTTGATGGGATCTCCCACCAGGTCCTCGTACCTCACCACCAGGTAGTGACCTTGCAGCCAGTCAGGAGGCTGTAGAGCCGTCTGTAGTGTCTTGGCCATGCTGTTGCAAATGACCTCCATAGCGCCAAGCGCATGGTAGTCTGCTGGTCCACCCACACCCTCCTTCTTGGCGCCCAGCTTGTGGCCAGCGGCCTCCAGGAATGGCATGCGATGGGCTCGTGGGTCCCGGCTGCGCACCACCTGCAGGCTCTCACGGATGAGACCGTGGCGTGAGCGGATTCGTGAGCTGGCCACAGCACGGGGATCACGCACCAAGTGGATGACCTTGAGGTCTAGGGCCGGGTCACGAAGCAGCGGTGCCAACACAGCCACATCAAAGACACGAACGCCTTTGATGACTAGTGTGCGGTACTTACGACACTCCTCCTCGAAGCGTGCCAGGCGCTGCGGTGGACACTTCTTGCACACGCGATCGTCCACCAGCCCCACAACCTCCTTGCGATAGGCAGGGCAGAGGGGCGAGGAGCACACCACCTTGTTGGTGGCCGCACCAAAAATGCCCAGCGTGGTGAGGTTTCGCCCCCCGCTGCCAGCAGGGCTGTATAGCTGGAAGACTGAGAGGTCGCAACGATAGAGAGCGCTCAGCATGTCCCGCGCTGCTCCTTGCAGGGAGACGGCGTCCCCTGGATACAGTTTTTGCCATACGTGCCACACTGGCTCATAGAGGAAGAATACCTCGGGGTTCTGGTTGAAGAGCTCACCAAAGAAGGAAGAGCCCGAGCGCCAGGTGGTGAACACGTACACCAACTGCCGCTTGTCCTCGCTGCCCCTGATGCCCCGAGTGCTATTACCAGAAGGGGCTGCAGCCTCTGCCGCAGCTCCGGGAGCCGCCCCAACGACGGCGGCGAGCGGGCGGTGCAGGGTGCGGGGATCCAAGCCAGTGTGTGCGCGGCGCGACACGGCTGGAGGCGGCCCCGGGCGCCCCCAGCCGTCCCCAGCCGCTCCAGCCGCTCCAACCGCCGCACTTAGCGGCACGTCGGGGCTGCACTGCTGTAGCGGCTCCTTGTGCCACTTGTAGTCCAGGAGGTTGAGCATGGTGAGCACAAGCAGCAGCGCATAGCCCGCGCACAGCACCAGCGCCTTTCTGCGGAACACCTTCATTCCTAGCGGCGACGCAGGCCAGCGCCGGCCGGGACGCCTGGGCCACGGCGGGAGCAGGGCGCGCGCGGCGGCGGCGGCAGGCGCGGCTGGGAGCAACCTTGGGGGCGCGCCCGAGGACAGAGCTCCCAAAGGGCTGCGGCTCATCACAGGCACAGCCCGGGTCCGCGGCGAGGCGGAGGTGGCCCTGCAGCCCAGGATGGGGACGAAGCGGGCCGGTTTTGGGGGCGAGGACTGGGGCCGCAGCTCCTAGACGGGCGCGGCAGCAGCGGCGGCTGGTCCCGGGCACCCAGGATTGGCTCTCCCATGGCAGCGGCTCCGAAAAGGACCTGCGAGGGGTAAGCGGAGTAAGCTGGTGAGCCCCAGTCCTCCTCCCAGCCGCCACCTCCGCCTAAGTAACGCCCACCCTCGGGTCTGCCTGGCTCCCCAGCTCACCTGGAGCTGCGGGCGCGACCTGGAGCGGCTCCGGATCACGGCCCGGTGGTCTGTCCTGATGTTACTCGTTCCTCGATTTCTCGGTCGCTGTTTTCCCGCTGGGGGGTCCCCGTGTCTTTGAGCGGGCCACGGGACTCGGCAGCCCAAGCACTGGGCAGAGTTTCCGGGAGCCGGCACTCCGCGGCTGGGGAAGGTAAACTTTCACCCGGCCAGGAGCTCTCTGCTCGAAGCTGCGCTGAGCTCAGTGCGCCCAGGTTCTGCTGGGTATCCCCCGCTTCCTCCGGACCGCAGCAGCTTCCTTCCTAGCCCCCGGGACCGAAGCCCACTGGGGGAGATTGGGGGGAGGGGGCTCAAACCAGACCCAGCTCCCTGCAAAGCTGCTCCACCTCTCTCGCTTTCGGCCTCCGCGCTCCGAATCTCTCCATCTCTCTGGCGGTGGTGGATGGGGCGCCCCGCGACCCGGCAGTATCGGCGGCGGCGGCGGCAGCTGTTTCTTCCATCACCCAGAGGATGCTCGGGCCGGCATTGCCGCTAGACCCCGCAGCTCCTCAGCGTCCAACTGGCCAGGAAGGACCCTATACACACACACACACACACACACACACACACACACACACACACACACACACCCCGTTCAGCTAAGGAGTCCGCAGCGTTCCCTCGCCCGCCCCGCTCCCGCACTAGCCGCTCTGGCCAACGAGGTATTGGGTAGGAGGAAACCGCCACGGGCCCGGGAGGATGCTGCTACCAGATTCCCCTTCGCCGAGCGGCTGCGACGCGCTCTGGCCAGCCTCTGCGCGGCTGCAGCCAGGAGGCGCCGGGTTGGTGCGCGCTGCCGTCTGTCGCTGCGGCTCCTCCCCTCGCCGCGCTGCACTCCTCCGCCAAGCGTCCCGCGCCCGCCCCCCGCGCCAGCCTCCCTCGCAACACGGGCTCCCGCTGCCATGGCTTTAGGGACTAGAGAAGTGGGGATTTACTGCTTTGCTGCTTGGGCCGCCATCCACGCGGCCGAGGCCGTAAAAAGGCGTTCGCAGAGCTTCCGAGTGCGGACCCGCGGGTCAGAGAGCCCGAGCTCTGGGTAACTTGGAATCTGCGTGCAGCTGCCGGGCTCAGCAGCCCATTTTTGTCCTCGTAAAGACGAGGTGATAAAGTTTGGGCAGAAATCCCTAGCGGCTGCCCACTCGGCTCTTCCCTAGGGGTTGCACCGCCTGGCCCCTCCGGAAGCCCAGGACGCACCCGCGCGCCGCAGTGGTCCGAGGATGCCGAGCGCCGCTCGCAGGCTCTTTACCGCCCGCTCGCGGGTTTCCGCGGGCCTGAGGTTTTTCTCCCTCACCGAGGAAGTAATAAATCTTTCTGACCCCAGGGTGAAAAAAGACGTTCTCCAGGCACTGTGCCGGCGGGTGCCTTCTCCAGGATGTTCACCTATGGATAAGGCCGCTTTGGGCTTATTGCGCTCCCCAGCAGATACTCTCCGCACCTCGCTTGGCTCAGTAATGCGACCGCTCCGACTGACGTCCTCGGGAATGGGGGTAGGGGGAGGTGACCCTTTGTTTTGATTTACAGTAAAATCCTGAATTGCTCGTTGGTTTCAGAGGTGAAATCAAACGATTTGACCCTAAGGGAAACACCATTGTTAAGTGGAAGATCATTTTTGAGTTGGTTTAATACATTTTTTTAAGATGATGAGGAAAAGCTTCTTTCTCTCTTCTTCCCTGCACCACCCCCCTTTAGTGAACCAAAGAAGACTAAGCCATAACCTCAATTTATTACAATGGGATAATGATAATAGCCTCCCGTAAGTGAAGGTGATTAAGATGTTAGGCGCCCAGAGGAATAAAGTCCAGTCAAGGCCTTGGCTGAATCCAAACAGTCCTGAAGCTCCTGCGCGGCGTGAATGCTGCAGATCTGGAGTGTTTTGTTTGTCTCCTGTCCCAAGAAGTTTTTAGCAGTTTGACCAAGTTAATGCACAATTATTTTTGTGCTATTTTGGACAGTTTCTCTCAGCCAGAGGATCCCTCTAAGTTTTTTTTGTTTTTTTTTTAAGTGTTGATTTTTTTTTTTTTTTAAGATTGTATTTATTTTTAGAGAGAGGGGACGGGAGAGAGGCAGAGAGGGAGAGAAAGGTATCAATGTATGGTTGCCTTTCACCTGCCTCCAGCCACGACCTGGTTAGAGACCTGGCTTGCAACCTGGTTATGTGCCCTGGCTGGGAATCAAACCAGGGACCTTTGGATTCCCAGGACGGCACCTTATCCACCTTGCCACCAGTCAGGGTCCCTCTAAATTTTAAATGTTGCTTTTTGCACCATTATTCTCCCGTGAGTCTTACAGTCTCCTCAGAGCCAGTCTCTGGAAAGTAACAACGCATGTGGTTTTTCAGGGTAGAAAGATGTTCAAAGAACTTGACTCGGTTTTCCAGAGAAATCCGAAAGGCTACAAGCAGCGTTCCATCTCTCCCCTCCACCAACCACCCCCTGCCCACCATGGTCCTGATAAAGTGAAAGGATAAGGCCTTCCTAGGACAGATTTGGTGCAGATAAAGGGAGAGGATACTTGAAATCTTATATGCAGCTTTCTCAAGAAGCCTAACGTTACCTGTGGCAGCAGGTCTGGACAGGCAACCTTTTTTAACCCCTGTTTGCAGCTGAAGGTGGTAGAGTTTAATTGAGTGACTCCCATCTCTTCATTTCAGGACCCACCTGCCTCCATTCATGTGCTGTCTCAAGTGGCCTTGTCCCTTCTCCCCTCTGCCCTTTCCCCACAAAAACCAAAGTTGTATTAGCACATTAAAAGACTGACGGAAGAGAGAGGGAGTTGGGGAGGGAAATACAGTCTCAATCTTAGTATTCAGCATGATCCCAAGAAAAGTTATTTCTAATATTTTCAAGTTAATGTCTGGCTTTGTGTTACTGGAAAAGCCTATGAACTGCAGATATTTGGTGTAAGGATCCTTTCTAAAACAATTGTTTGCACAGAAACAATTTTGTGGTGGTTGTGTAGCCCTTTATTACAGTTGGCAAAGAAAGGAAGCGCATGTGCCAGACGCTCCCACATGAGTGTTCAGCTGGCATCAAGTCACAGGTTCCTGCATCTCCACCCTCTCCCGGCTTGCAAACTTTTTACCATTTTTGTTCAGAAATTCCTTTTATTTTAATCCACTTACCCTTTGAACATAATAATGATCCAGACCTACATGAAGGCACATCATAATTTTATTGGCAGAGGAGCATCATGCTACAGGGTTGTCCTTAAGTTCAGTCTTTTCCAGATGCCCCGTCACACTCATTCGTCTCTAGCATCTGCAATGTGGAAAGGAAACTGCTGTTGGAAACTTTCTGTGGGCTTTCCCTAATCCCGGACAAATAGGGAACCTCACGTTTTGAGGTACAGGAGGCCCAGTACCCAGCCTGTGAAGGGCAGCAGAAAGGTCTTTCAAGACCTGCACAGTCTGAATTGGGAAAAGAGGTAAGGCTGAGTTGCCTGGACAGTTGCCTTCTAGGCTTATCTTTGTCTCTGGGACCTGCAAGGTTCATTTTTGGAGAGTGTGTCTGTCCCTGGGTAAGATAGATTCAATCACTCACATTTTCAGGATATAATGCATTTTCAGTGGAACTTGAGTACACAGAATTGAATTAATCCTTGATTTATTTCTGTAGCCTCAAGGACATTTTTTCATTGCTTTTAGAGAGAGGCAGAGAGAGAAATATTGATTGGTTGCCTCCTGTACTCGCCCCAACCTGTCACCCTGTTGTCCTTGTTTGAGCACGCTGTTCTCCCCAGACTCCACCTAGACATGCTCAACCTTTCAGCATCTCCACTTTAGGATCTAGCTCAGCTGTCCGCTTCCTGGGTCTCACCCCAGCCGTAAAGGTTGGCAACACAGCCTTGGAGGTTTATTCTGACATTTTCTTTCTAGTCCTTAGTAGATAAGGACAAACTAACTGGACCAGGAGATGTTCCCCTGCACTGACTAGAGGCGGCATTTTCTTCTAGTCCACCATTTGTCTGCTGCCTGTAGAGGGCATCCTTTTGGATTCCACCTGGCCCCCATGCATTCTCCATATTGTCTGAATCACCCCACCCTATTGAAAGTGGCTTTGCTGAGATCTTTGTCCAGGATACCCCTCTCCCAAGGGTCATATTTGTGACCCAGTCTCAGCAAATTAGATGTTCGCGCCATGAAAATTTCATCCATTCCTTCATTCAATCTTTTTGTATTGAGCTCCTACTATGTGCCAGGCAATCTGAACCTTCATCAGAAAGACCAAAAGATGGAAAACCAGTTGCTGCCTTTCATCCCAACAGTGGAGCCCTAGAGAGGCATTTCATTATTCTTTCAGAAGGGACCCTGTCCCTTGTAAACCTATTATGTGGTTTTTCTTTAGATTCTGTGAGCTACTCCAAGTGCATCCATATATTTCTCCCTCCACCCCATTGAACTTAGCAAGGTCAGTTTCTGTTACTTAAAACCAAAATTTCCTAATTGGCATAGTGTTTTATTGCCTAATTCTAGATTTTATTTCATTCATGCTTTGTCTTTGTGTCTTATTCTCCATCTACCCTTTTTATTAAATTTTTTATGAATTTATTTTAGAAAGAGAGAGGAAGGGAGAGAGAGAAACGTGGGTTTGATGCTCCCCTTATTTATCTGTTCATTAGTTGCTCCTCGTATGTGCCCTGACCCGGGATTGAACCCAAAACCTTGTTATATCAGAATAGTGCTCTAACAAACTGAGCTACATGGCCAGGGCTCCATCTGCCCTTAAAGCAGTGCCTTCTCTTTTGAGTTGCTACCTTTAAATTCTAGTATATAGCCAGCCAGTGACCCTAATGAACTCCAGCCCAGCCCCCACATTAGCACTCACACTTTGGCCCAGCCCTGTTTATCACTAATAATGGCTGCAGTGCTCACTTTTAATCCCTAACCCATTACCCACACAGCCAGGACTGCTCTCACACTAATTTGTATTCCATTTTAGACAGCTTTATTTGTATATTCAGTTAAAGAGCATATCTAATCATTAGTATCTCCTAACTTCTGGCCCCAAGGACCAGCTGGGCTCTTTTATTATTTATTTATAGGCCCTCTCTTATATATATATATATATATATATATATATATATATAATGGGCCATAAAGAGGGGAGATATATATATATATATATATATATATATATATATATATATATGGTGAGGTGGCCCATAAAAATAAATACAAGTCCTGGCTGGTGGTATAGTGGATAAGGCGCCAGCCTGCAAACCCAAAAACCCAAAGGTCACTGGTTCAATTCTCCAGCCACGGCACATAACCAGGTTGCAAGCCAGGTCTCCACCCAGGTTCATAGCTGGAGGCAGGTGAAAGGCAACTGTATGTTGATGTCTCTCTCCCTCTCTGCCTCTCTCCCTTCCCCTCTCCCTAAAAATAATAAATAAATATTTAAAAAGGTAATTAAATACAAGAAAATTAATCAAAGGAAAACTAACATGAAGCCTGGGGTGTGTATAACAGCATGGTCAATATAACAATTCATTCCATAAGGTCCTGTGCAATTGCTAAAAGTGAGTCAAAAGAAGAAAGGGGGATAGGAGGAGGAAGAGGAGGAGGGGAAGAAAAAGAAGAAGCAGAAAGAAGAAAAGAAGAAAGAGGAGGAAGGAGGAGGAGGAGGAGGAGGAGGAGAAGGAAGAACAAGAAGGAAAAACAGGGCTCTGAGCTTCCTAGTAGCAAGAGTAAAAATGGAAATAGGAAATTTGCTAAGGAGATTGATAGTTTTGCCTACCATAGAGAACTAAGAAAAAAATTGTATCTTCTATTGTAAGCTTAATTCATGTGATTTGTTAACTACTTTGTTCACAGTACTAGCACCGTATCTGACATGTAAGTGCTCAATAAATATTTTGGCTGACTTTCTGTGGGTCCTTATAAATAGAATTATATAGTATAGAAAGTAGACTGTGTCCTTAAATACGTCTCTAAGTTTATAATGAAAATGACTACAGAGTTGGGGCAGAAAGTGCCAGTTCTTATAAGCCCAGTCAATGCAAGCTAATGGCATAATGTTGATACTCAGTTCCCTAAAAGCAAGTCCTGTGTGGACTTCATCCACCATTTGATGGTCTGGCTTTCTGGTTCATCTGAACAGTCTGCATTAAGCTATCATGTCGAAGTACACAGGGATGAGTAACTTCCAGAGGAAGTCTTCTTGGAGAAACAACTGACTGGAAACAAAAAAATATTTAAAAACCCAGGTTTTGTCATCATTTCCCACATCTCCATGTGCCAAAAATCTACCCAAAACAGTCAAAGCCACTTGCGCTCTCCTCAGCTAGAAAGTGGTTTTAAAGCACTTTGAGAGTTATTCACCTCTCCTGCTTGCACCCCAGGGTCCCAGGGCTCATGATTTATGAACACTGAGGTGGGGTTGAAGCTGGAGCACTCAGTGTGCCTTGCTCTAACTTCCACCCTTGTCCCCAGTCTGGACTGCCTGTTTGTAAGCATTCCTCCTTGGAGTAAACCTCCACAGAGGCCTGTCCTCTGACAGTCGGGTGCTTAGAAGCCATTCCTCCCTGGACCTGCTGAGAGGTGGCCATTGCCCTCACTGTGGTCCTCTGGACCCATGTCCTACCTAAGCCTAATCCGTCAGAAGAGATGACTGTCACTGTATTGTGAAATGTGGAGAAGCGTTGGTGGTGAGGCTTTTGGTCGGTGATCAGAAATGCTTTAAAAATAACCAACCAGTCACCAAGTCAACGACCATGAAGAAGCAGAGATAACATCACATTAATTGAAACTGCGGTGCATCCACATGGCTCTGCAGTAATTGAATTCCATCTAAAACACATAAAGAGTCTAGTGTAGTACCACATGCCTTCCATGTGACTTCTCCCTCAGTTACCACAGTATCTCATACAAGGCTGTCGACTGGAAAATTCTCTCTGTTTTGACAGAAGGAATTAAGTTCCTTAACATTTAGAAACAGAATTAGGAACCAGCCCTGGGTTCAATTTCCAAGTTTACTAGCTAGTCCTAGCAGCTAGTAGTAGTACCTGGGACAAAAGATATAATTGCTTGAGCCTCAGTTTCCCCTCTGTAATACAGTGATCATAATAGCTATCACATAGGATAGCTAGAAAAGGGCAGGGAGAGTGAAAAGTAAGGCAGACAGGCTGACATGGAGTGGTTAGTAAATTTTTGGTTGGTCAAAAACTCCATTTAGTTTTTCCCATAAAAGACACCTTTTTCATTTTCACCAATAACTTTATTGATTTGGATATTTTGAGTACGTCAGTTCTCATACGGTAGACTGTTCTCAATATCTCGATTTGATAGTTATTGACTTCAGCTGGTCTACCCAACTGCAGATCATGGTCCTATGAGAAATCTCCAGCACCAAACTTCACAAACTACTTCTGACAGAATCAGTCAGTCACAGCACATTCTCCATATGCTGCACAAATCTTTTTTTTTTTTATTTCAGTTGTGTTTTCACCTTTTTTGAAATAATGAAGTATAGTATGCCCAAAATGTTATATATATTCTTCCATCTTCAACGTTAAAATGGCTACACAAAAACTCACCAATTTTTTATGTTTTCTTTTTTAAAGCACACTGATATGACAGCTGTCACAATACAATCTAACAAAACTGTTTTGAATAAAGTTAAAGACAACTAAGTGCTACTACAGCCGTCTTACAGAAAAAAAACAAATGAACTTTTTGGCCACCCCATACTAATTCCTGCTCCCACATCAGGTGAAGGGCCTCTTCTCCCTAGGGAGGAATAGAGCAAGTTAAAAGAACTCAAGGTCTATAAATTAAAAAAAAAAAAAAAAAAAAATGCCATATCACTTTTTTTACCCCTTTTTTTGTAAGGGACATTTGGGAATTTGGTTTGGTGAGGGCTTCTTTCTAGGGCAAGGATGGTTTTGATTGAGATTTGTAGAAAGATGGGGAAAGGGGTTCAGCAGTTAGCAGAGAAATGGGGTTCATCCCAGTAGGAGTTACATTGGCCTTGGCACACACTGAGACTTGCTTCTCCACGTGTGAACCAGCTGAAAGGAGGTCTCCTAAGAGCTTGTAAGAAATGCAGAATTTCAGGCCCCAGACTGCTTTCATCAGAATCTGCATTGTACAAAACCAAATTAAATTAGCCATTATCCACAGAGCACTTTCCTTTGAATAATTAGCCAAGCATTACAGGAAAAGTGATAAATAAAAGAAATTTAAGACATGGACCCTGGCCTCAAGGCACTTACCTGTGGAGGCAGAGAGAGAGTCAAAAAAGATACAACAAAGTTCATCTTTTAGCTCTCAAACTCAAGACAATCATAGAACTAGAATAGCAAGGCAGCACAATATTCCCTCTCAAACTGAAAGAAACCTATTTCTAAATAGCATTTTCGTGCTTTCCAAGTGAGTTTCCAAAGATTGGACACATGATCAGAATAAAATCTATGCAGGAGACATATTGATGATCGGGAAAAAAAATCACTGTAAAGGAATATGATGAGTATGTGGATTCATTCAAGGAATGTTTATTACACACACACACACACACACACACTTGCATTGTTATAACAAGATTCCTGAGTAGGTCTGAGAGTTAGGTTTGGGAAGCACAGCAGCAGCCGCTTTAGTGTGTGTAATGGTGCATAAACACC
Source organism: Noctilio leporinus (assembly GCA_004026585.1). Classification (NCBI taxonomy): domain Eukaryota; kingdom Metazoa; phylum Chordata; class Mammalia; order Chiroptera; family Noctilionidae; genus Noctilio; species Noctilio leporinus. Next base: position 783,498 of record PVIW01000076.1, read on the forward strand.
TACAGTAAACGACTCAGGGTAGTGCAAGTGGGTGGTCACTGGTTCCCCCAACCCTTTTTGTTGCACAAGTTATCAGGTGGCTAATAAAGGCTTCTCCAAAAGAAGCTGCTAGCTCGCACAGTGCAAATTTCAAAGAGGTTTCTCCATCCCTCTCTTCCCTACCACAGCCCTGGGCCAGGTTGCACAGCCAGTGAGCAGATCCTGGGGCTTTCCTGCAGTACCCAACCTGCACAAGCTCTGAGGGCCCATTTTTGGCACAAAAATAAATAAAATAATATTTACAAATTCTCAGAACTAGTCTATCACTCTCCGCTTTGCTATTTACCGAAGACAATATAAATAGCTGCTTTGCTTGCACTGAACAAAATGAAAAAGAAATGATGGCAGGATTTAATTACAGTAGCAACACACTGTGACATCAATTCCTTCTGACAAAAAACAAGTGCTTTAAGCATGTCATAAGCCTCATGGTCCAAGAAAGCAAATTTCATTCTAGGCAATGTTATATTTATTCTTGTAACTTATGGAAAACTGTTATGTGGAAACAGAGCAATTTTCCACAGGTGACCCCTGTGCCCATGTATTTAATTTCTGCAGTATATTGGTGAATGAAGTGGAATGGGGCAGTTTTATACCTACGGTGTCTTGGCAAGCACAAGACAGAAAATCCAAAGGGGGGAAATATTAGAGAAATAAAGTAGCTCTTACCCTAAAGAGTTTTATTCTGCATCTTCGCTCCTCCCCATCCCAACCCCCCACCTTCATCTTCTGTCGCAGTGTCTGCATTCTGAATAGCCAAGGTTTCATGTCAACTCTTTATCTTTTGGCTCAGATCTTGCCTAGTTATGTGCTGAAAACTTGGATGCAATTTTGGCTCAAAATATAACACCTCATTAATTTTTAGATGATATACCCTTGTCCCTTTACAGATATCTCTTTTCTCAGTCACAACATAACATCTGGTTTTATTTACTTCAAAGGAGCAACCTTTCAGCTCACACACAGTACTGCCACATCCATTTCTAGAGCACAAAAATGTTTTGTTGATTTGTTAAACTGTTTACTTTCCTTTGCCTTGTTTGCTGTCTATTTTTATGCAAGATTTCATTGTTAGGATACAACTTATTATGCAGAAAAGACTTTTCTTGCATATTCGTTTCCCACTTACAGTTTGAAGGAGGCAATCTGCATTTTAATGTCACAGGTCAAATTCCAATCCAATAAATATCTAAACTCCTAGCATTCATATGAAAATATTCTGTTTTCTTCATCTCCAGCCACTGCCCCATTTGTCATTCATTTCAGCATTTAATTGGCTTGATGAAATTTCAGTACAACATAAAAAATTAGGAATTTATTGTACTGAGATATCTGTTTTGATTTTTACAACACACACCTGGGTTCATCCAGATTTATCTTCTCATCATTATTTTAATCATGGATATTTTGTTTTATTTCCTCCCAAATGTTCTCTGTCCAGACTGTAGAAGACTGGTGGGCTTTAGACCAACTGTTTCAGTTCATGGTTCTTATTCATCGAGGAGAAGCATTGCTCAGACATTGCTACCAATGATACTCTGCACCCAGAGAATGAAGATTTGATGTATCAGTACAGCATCATAGTTCACGGCATTTTGCTTGACAAATGGCAGCATCAACAAAGTTAGAGTAACAGCTCCTAACAACAGAAGGAAACCCTCTTTGTCTGGTGAAAAATAATTCTCAATTCTTTCAACAAAAGAACTTCTAGCCTAAGAAAAAGTCTCAGAAGAGTTTATTTGAGCCAACTGACAACAATTGCCAGGGAGCAAAATCTCAAAAGGTTGAGAAAATGCTCCAGAAAATGGCAGTTTTGCAGTTTAATTTATACATTAGAATTGAAGGAGGAGATGGGAAGGGCATTATATGAAATCCATTGGTGGTAAATTAGGGAGGTGAGGAAAAGTAAAACAGGGCAATCTCTTGGATAAAAAGCAAAATGGAGAGATACACTTCTTTTACATTGGTGGGTACAGGATAGTTAACAATGAACATTTATAGCACATAGAGCTGGAATGTGGAAAATAAGATAACAATGAGGGGCTCTGTGGTCTGTGCTCTTGGGGAAGATCGTGCCCTGAGGGGTCTGGAAAAGAAGATTACCCTGACATTCAAAAAGTATGTTATCCGAGATGTAAACAGACAATAGGCAGGCTCTGTTCAGATGAAGGCTGACCTTTGTCAAGGACATGGCCTAGGACAGGACTACCCACCATGACTTGCTTTTAGTTAGGAAGTTTTCATTGCAGAGTATCCTACGTGGTTACTTTTGGTCGCTGAGTTTGTAAGGTGGTCAGGTTTTCTATGTGGCCCCTTTTTCATCCACATGTCCCCCTTTTGGTCATAAATCAATCCAAAGGGCACTTTGATGACCAAGCTTTTGGTTGGATAACATGGTCCCACAGTGCTAGGAAGGCTCATTCCTAGGAATTCTTAGTGTCAGCATTTGTATCGATGACTGTTGGTAACAGGGCAATATCAAAACCCTGGATGGCAGTCAAGGCAAAATTTTTCAAAAGGAAAGGTAGGTGAATGTGAAGCAGTCAGATCTGCATGTCTTCATTAAAAATACCCTGGGTCATTTCTAATCTTTCAGCTGCCATGATTTGGGTTGTTTTGCTGTCTGTCTTAGGTTTTGTTTTACTGAATCTAGTGTAACAATTACATACATATTAGGAAAGGAACAACAGTATTAAACTAGTAACACTTATTAGAAACAGAAAATGTCCAATATTACATAAGGATGAGTCTGGGGGGAACAAACATCCTGACCAACCAAAGAATCCTACATATGTATCATTTTAATTTCTTATTAAGCCACTAATGTTTTCTTCTTTCATGCACTGTCACTTGTATTTTATAAGTTTGGCCAGGTGCATGAAGATTCTCTACTGTTTTATAATCCAAAAGCTCTAATTTTCATTCTGGCCAATTAGTTTCTATTGAAATGACTAATGTGGAGGATTAAGTTCAATTTCCCAACACATTAGACTTTCATTATCAATATTACTATATGTTTCACTAACCTCAGGCAAAGTTATTTTGCCTATAATCTCAGTATTACACCATATTCTCTTTTTAAATTTTTTAAAAGATTTTATTTATTATTTTTAGAGAGAGGAGAAGGGAGAGAGGGAGAGAAGCATCAATGTATAGTTGCCTTTCACCTGCTTCCAGGTAAGGACCTGGCTGGAGACCTGGCTTGCAACCTGGTTACATGCTCTGACTGGGAATCAAACCAGAGACCTTTGGGTTTGCAAGCCAGTGCCTAGCCACTGTGCCACCAGCCAGGGCTACACCATATTCTTATAGCATTTAATTTATAATAAACTTGGTGTTATTACAACAGAAATCACTTAGTATAACAAGAATTTTCTAACCCCTCCCAACAAAAATGTCCCTTTTTTATATACCATATATTGTTATTTTGGGGGTAGATAAAATAGGCCAGGAGTGGGTAAAGTCTAAATTCCATATAGACTGGGGACATAAATTCACCTTTCCAATTTTCACAATCAGATAATGAGATGGGTTCCCATCTTCTGTTATTTTTTAATCCAACCCATCTACTTTCCATTGGAAGAATTTAATATTATTGAAGATGGTCTATATATCAGCCATTTGAACTACTAAGAATCTTAGCTTAGGATTTAGCCAAGATACCTGGGCTTTTAAGACACATGCCACAGACCACATTTTCCATCTAAATTTTTCCAAAATCCAGGGAAACCATAAGAGTCCCATAAGTATTCTCCCTGGACATTGACATGTGTTACGGTCATCTGCAATGTTTTCTAGTTACTTCAGATTCCATCTGCATTAGCATAGACAATAAGCCCTGCTGAGTTTATACATGCACTTTTATAGTCTGTTGAGTCTGTTCTATCCATTGAGCTAAGGCCTCATTGTCTTTGCAAGCTGCTTTTCACCCTTTTCCTTCTTGAAACAATGTCCCCTCTATATGTCCTATTTTAGATAAAGTTTTTTTCTAATGAATGATGTTCTTCATTAACTGCAAGTTCAACTTATTTCAGAATACCAAGGCCAACCTCTCATCCTCCAAGTATTCCCCTTTTATTTCTAATAGAGGACCAATGTTGTTGAATTTACCAGGAATGTTGTTGCTATTGGGTGGGTATGGCCTAGGAGAAATTGGGCCATACTAAATGAATCCAAACGTATTGAATTTCCCACACCATACTCAAATGAGTAGAGGTAGCCCTCTCAAATTAGCTGAAGTTTGAGTATTCCACAGGACTTCCCAAAAGCATTCAGAACACAAGAAGAGTAGGGTAGTTATAGACATATCTACCCACCAAGTAATCCCAGTTATTCTGAAATGTGGATTCATTGATTTTTTCCTGTTGTTTTATGTGCTTGAGTTACAAGAGTATGGCTAGTGCATTTAAGGACAAAATATACTATGATAGGTAGGGCAGACTGCTGCAAGCCTTTTTCTTTCATACCCAGGGACTTTTCTTAACTTTTTATCATCTATTTCTATAGCCATACAATGCTTATCTAAATTAGATCCATATATAATTTTACCAGGGAAATTATCAGAGGGGTGTTCTTGAAGGCATTTGCATGAGATCAGTCCTTTATAATAAATATATCCAGGAAAAAAATGTAACAAAGTTTATGCTAATAGTAGAAGATCAATGAGTGTCTAACAAGGTATTAACTTCATTATCATAGCTGATAATCAGAATATCACTATCTAGTACATGGGAAAGATTAGAAGGTACCCAAGTTAAATTTTTCATATTCAATAGGGAGGGGGTAGGGTGAGTGAAGCTCATTGGTGGGGTTACAAACTGAGTGCATCAATAAGGGGGTAGGGGTCTAAGGAGACAGATGTTGTTTCCATTAGGAAACCATAACAAGAATAATGATAATATAAGAATTATTTTCTTATACTTTCTTCAGCCAGTAACAGTTTGGTGATGTAAGAGCAAGTTTTAGAGAAATTCAAAAAATAAATTTAACTATTCTTGTTAGAAGGCAAAAAGGTGATAAAACATATGTCTCTGTGTTCAACAACAATTTGTAGGCACACAGGCCTTGTTGACAAAACTGCCAGCCTTCAATGTCAAGTGGCTTCTTATTTTTGAAGAAAGAGTCTTTGATCTCCACTCCAGGTGAAGGCAAATGTTAAAGGCAGGAGTAGATGTCCATAAATGGTTAGGTGTTGTTTTTAGATGAAAAATGTGAATCCATGTGTTAACCCCTTTGAATTTAGCTGTATATGGATGTTGGTAATACCTGATAAGGACTCTTCCTATAAGGTTTTATTTAATGTCTTTTATAATAGACTAAACCTCTTGGTTGTAAGCCATGGCCTTTGAAATCTTTGTCTTCCTGGAGGGCACTGTGAAAAGAATTGGTTACTAATTTATCAGTCCTTTTTACTGGTTAATGAAACCTTGACAATAATGCAGAATTGTCTCTTTTTAGTATGATTGGTTCATATACCCCTTCATCCAGATGGATAGGGTCACCAGGGACTATTTCATAACAGGAAAGATGATGTTTACCAAAAAAAAGTAGATCCCAGGTTGAGAAGCACTATAAGGAGAGCTTTTGGCCAGGGGAGATTAGAATCTTCTGATATTCTAGCTAGTTGAATTTTGATTGTACCATTGATAACTTCCATCAATCGAGAGGTCTGAGGGTGACAAGCACAATGAAAATGCTGTGGAATAGGCCAAATGTTAGTGAAAGATTACATTTTTTGCCCAGTGAAATGCGTCCTTTGTCATTGTGTACCTCAGAGGGAATTCCCCAATTAGGAATTATTTTTCACAATAATAATTTTACCTACTAGTTAGGCTGTTGCTGTCCTGCAAGGGAGGATGCCTTAACCCAGTGAGAAAGCATACAAATCACAATTAATATATAGGGATATCTCTGAGATGGTGGCATTTGGATAAAATCCAATTGCCACACCTCAAATGGACCTAAAGGAATTGCGAAATGTCCTTGGGACCCATGGAGTGGTTTTCCTGGGTTATGCTTTGGACAGAGGGAATACCTGCATCCACTTTATGAGCTACGATGGAATACATTTTCCAGTAATATTATTTACTACATGAAGTTGTCTTTTCAGGGTCCCAGTGTGTTTGCTTATGTACATGCTGAAATGTACACAGTTTAGGGCCCCCGGTTAGAACAGTTTCTGATTGGTTCCAAGCCATATCTGTTTGCCTGGTTGAAGGTTCCCACGTTTTGTTGTCATATCCTCTTTTATCTTCTGTAACAGCAATTTTCAACCTTTTTTATCTCATGGTATACATAAACTAATTAAAATTCTGTGGCACACCAAAAATATAGTATTTACTGATTTGACAAAAATAATAGGTATAATTTTGATTCATTCACACTGGATGGCTATTGTCTTGGCTGTTCTCATGTTTTTGTTTGACAAGTCTAAGGGAAAGAGGTCAGTGCTCATGATTAAATAGTCAGATAATACTTGTTTTAAAAATTCCTATGGCAAGCCCTGGCTGGTGGCACAGTAAATAAGGTGCCAGCCTGTGAACCCAAAGATCATTGGTTCAATTCCCAGTCAGGACACATAACCACGTTGCAAGCCAGGTCTTCAGCCAGGTCCATAGCTGGAGGCAGAGGAAAGACAACCACACATTGATGTTTTTCTCCCTTTCTTCCTCCCTCCCTACCCTTCTCTCTGAAAAATAATGAATTTTAAAAATCTTTTTAAAATAATAAATTTAATTTAAATTAAAATTCTTGTGGCACACCAGTTGAAAATCATTATTCTGCAGCTATCCATTAAAAGTGTAAAAGATGCCCTGACTCCTGTGGCTCACTGGTTGGGTGCTGTCCCACCAACAGAAAGACTGCTGGTTTGATTCCTGGTCAGGGTACATGCCTGGGTTGTGGGCCAGGTTCCCCATTAGGGAGCATGCAAGAGGCAACTGATCAATGTTTCCCTCTCTCTCTCCCTTACCCTCTTTCTAAAACTAAATAACTAATCTTTTTAATTGTAAAGAGCCTTTTATTGATTTAATAGGAAGCAAAGAGCATTCTCAGGTCTAGATAATTTGGTTTGTTTAATGCTGCCTGTCTAGCTGTAGCACCAGCTAAATGATTTCCTTTTGCTTCCATGGTGGCAGCTTTAGAATGTCCTGGAATTGTGATAATTGCCAATTGTTTCAACTGCTGTGTGACATCTAATAATTAGGCAATCTGTTTTCTATTCTTTACAGGCTACCCTGGAGAAATTAAAAGGCCTCTCTGCTTCCACAACTTTTCAAAGTCATGCACTACACCAAAGTCACAGCAACTGTATGTGTGTATATTGGTTATTTGATCTTTAGTCATTTGACAAGCCTGAGTTAGAGCAATTAATTCAGCTTGCTGGGCAGATCTTATTTTAGGTGACTAAGAACTTTCAATTATGTCCACAATGGAAGTCATTGAATATCAGCTCAATAATGTCACTGTTCATCTTTCAGATCAGAGCCACCTGTAAACTATATTAAGTCAGCATTGTCAATATAAGTTTTCTGTAAATCATTCCTAGGGACAAGAAGGTAGTAGGTAAAACATAATCATGGGTGTCTTCATCCTGTAAAGAGGACAGTAAAGTGGCTTGGTTAAATCTGCTACATGGCAACAAACAAGTGCTAATGAGGATGTAGAGAAAAGGGAACCCTAGTGCATTGATGGTGGGAATGCAGACTGGTGTAGCCACTGTGGAAAACAGTATGGAATTTCCTCAAAAAACTAAAAATGGAACTGCCTTTTGATCCAGCGATCCCACTGCTAGGATTATACTTGAAGAATCCTGAAACACCAGTTTAACCCTATATTCATAGCAGCACTATTTACAATAGCCAGGTCCTAGAAATGGCCTAATTGCCCATCAGTGGATGAGTGATGAAAAAAAAAAAAAACTGTGGTACATTTACACAATGAAATACTATGGGCAGAAAGAAGAAGGAACTCCTACCTTTTGAAACAGCATAAATGGAGATGGGGAGAATTATGCTTAGTGAAATAAGCCAGGTGGGAAAAGACAAATACCATATGATCTTACCTAATACAGGAACCTAATAAATAAAACAAACAAATGAGCAAAATAGAACCAGAGGAATGGAAACAAAGAATGGACTGACAGTGACCAGAGGGGAGAGGGGAGGGGAAGAAGGGGGAAAAGAAGGGGAAGGGTTTAGTGAAAGAGCTGGTATGAATGACTCACAAACATGGACAACAGGGCAGGGGTTGACTGTGGGAGAGGGGATGGGGTGGGTGGGGTAGAGAGATCAATGAGGGGGGTGGGAATGGGACAACTATAATAGAACAACAATAAATTTTAAAAATAAGTAAGTAAGACTTACATGGACTTGTGGTGTTGAGCACAGAGTACAATACACAAATGGTATATCATAGAATTGTACATCTGAAACCTGTATAATTTTATTAGCCAATGTTACCTCAGTAAATTTAATTTTAAAAGACTGTTTACATTGGGGTAAATTAATATTAAGCACAAAAAGCAGGAGTACTTCATAAGAAGCCAGTCAACTGACAGAGAAGTGTTGGGTATGATGAGAGTTCAGTGGAGATTCAGCAGAATGAGGAACATAAATGATTGAAGGACAGCCCATGACTATTTCTTCCATTTCTTTACACAACACGGCTGTAGCTGAGATGGCTGCCATACAGGGAGGGAGCCCTTTGTCAACTGAGTCTAGTTGACGACTATAATATGCTATAGGCCTAGGGCGATCTCCTCATCTCTGAATCAGAACTTTTAAAGCATCTTCTTTACCTTCATGTGGGAAAAGGGGAAAAGGGAACTTAATAATTAGAGTGTCCCAGAACAGGAGATTTAGATAATACTGCCTCAGAGCTTGCACAACTTGTCTCCCTTCAGGACTCTACTGGATTGGATCAGGTTGATCGGACTTTAATAAGACAATATAGAGGCTGGGCCATTAATGAAAAATTTGGAACCCAATTGCCACAGTATTCAGTCAGACCCAGGAATCCTCAAAGCTATTTTCTTGTTTTTGAAAGAGGAAACAATAGGGTTCTTCTGAGTCTTTTAGGATTAATTAGTAGCTCATCTTGAGACATTAGATAACCAAAGTATTTTACTAGGGGCAAACAGATTTAAAGTTTTCCTTTGAGACCTTATGTTCCTTTATGGATAGCTATTAAAATAGCTAAACTGTGTTCTTTTGGGGGTTTACTATGTCCTAGAGCATAAAGGTAAATCACCCACATATTGGATTAGAATGGAATCTCTGGGAAAATCAACATCATTTACATCATCCTTTAGTTTCTGAGAGAAATAGGTGGGACCCTGTGTATCCCTGGAACATTATAGTCCAAGTAAACTGGCAATATTCCCAGATGAAAGAAAAGAGATATTGACTATCTTTTTCTACTAGAATGCTGAAAAAGATACGACATAAATTTATCACTGAAAAATATTAGCAGTCTACAGGAATGGCTAATAATAGGTCATGCAGATTTGGAACCACAACATGTTTGGGAGTAACTATCTTATTTATAGCTCTGAGATCTTGTGCAAATCTATATTCTTTCCATTTGGTTTCTTTACTGGTAGTATAGGAAAATTATATGGCCTTATACATGGAATTATAAGGTCCCGTTTTTAGCAATCTTATGTAATGGGCTTAATTTCAACTAGTACATCAGATAATAACTATTAGGGAGAGGTAAGGATTGTCAATAGTTATTCTACTAGGAGTGGCTGGTTTAATCTCACCAATATCTATATTGGAAAGGGCACAAAATTGCATTGGAACATCCTGCAACAAACATTCCATCTCAAAATTAGTTTCCACTTGTGGGAGTTCCTTTAAAGTCATTATTTTCTCAATAGGTTCAGTATGTAGTTTATTTAGTTCTAAATACATTTCACCCTCTGGAAAAGGGTGGATGTTTCAGGAAAATCTCTCCCTCTCAGGTGAATTGAGGTAGATTTGAATAGCAAAAATATGTATGTTGTCCTATAACATTCCCTGGTTCAAAGGGAACAGGTTATGATTTAAAAACAAACGTTGGGGGACCCTAAGATGGTGGCCATGTAGGTGGAAGCTAAGTCCACTTGTTGTTGCCCCCAACTCAGATTTTCACCTGACCTTCTAATAAATAAACTGAACATTCAACAGATTCTTAGCTAATATAAAGTTTTGAAGCCAAGGACTACTGCAGTAGCTTTGTGCCATTTGATTTTATTTTTTCCCTTTCTTTGCCTTATTTCTATTCCTGACCCTTATTATTTATCCTCCCTCTACTTCTCAAAATCATCTTTCTTTCCTTTAGTCATCTCATATTCCTTTTTTTATACCTTTCTTATAATATTCTTATTCACTTTCCATCTTTATTAATCTCTGCTCATTTGCCTTTGATATTGCTGTTTGGGGGGGGGCAATTTTGCTGGTGTAACTTTTGTTTTTTATATTGTTTTGTTTTGTTCTGTCAGCACCTATACAACAGCATACGAGAGCAGGGAGACTGCACCACTGAGAACAACAGGACTTCTACAACAGAAGGTCATCCCACAAAGATGAGGAGTCAAAGCAGATTAATCTAATAGTACAAACAAACAAAAAGAGTCACCTCAAATGAGGAGACAAAGAAACAACCCCCAATCAAAAGGAAAGAAGGAATTTCCAGAATAAGAGCTAAATGAAATTGAGGCAGGCAATTTATCAGACATAGAATTCAATGTAAATGTTATAAGGAGGATCTAGAAACTTAGTGAAAACTGTAAGGAACTTGGAACTACATTAGCATGAAAAAGGACATAGAACCATGTGGAAATAAAGAATATAATACCTGAAATGAAGAATACACTAGAAGGAATTAAAAGCAGGCTAGATGAAGCAGAGGATCAAATCAGTGAGATGGAAAACAAGGTAGAAATAAAACACCCAGTCAGAGCAACAAAATTTTTAAAGACTCAAAAAAAAGAAGATGGTTGAAGGGACCTTTGAGACAACATGAAACATAATATTTGTATCATAGTGATACCAGAAAAAAAAAAAAAAGAGAGAGAGAGAGAAAAAATGAGCAAGGGATAGAAAACCTGTTTAAAAAAGAATAATGACAGAAAACTTTTATAACTTGGTAAGGGAAAAAATATGCAAGTTCAAGAAGCACAGAGGGTCACAATCAAAATGAACCCAAAGAGATCCACTCTAAGACACATCACAATTAAAATGGCAAACTTTAAAGACAAAGATGAATCTTAAAGGCAGCAAGACAGAAGTAACTAGTAACAAAGGCTATCAGCTGATTTCTCAACAGAAATACTACAAGCTAGAGGAGACTGATATGAAATATTCCAAGTAATGAGAAGAAGGACCTTCAACTAAGACTATTCTATCCAGCAAGGTGCTCATTCAAAATGGAAAGAGAAATAAAAAGCTTTCCAGACCAAAGGCCTCTTATATCTATATCTATATCTATATCTATATCTATATAGATATAGATATAGGTATATATATATATATATATATATATATATATATATAGAGAGAGAGAGAGAGAGAGAGAGAGAGAGAGAGAGAGACTTAAAGAATACAGCTCCACCAAATCAGCATTGCAAGAGATGCTAAAGGTCCTGCTTTAAGAAGAAGAAGAAATAGCTACATGAGAGGGAGAGGAACACAGGTACAAAGGGAAAAAATAGCAGTGAACAAACACCTATCAATAATACCCTTAAATGTGAATGGATTAAATGCACCAATCAAAAGACATAGGGTAGCTGAATGGATAAGAGAATACGATTTGATATATGCTGTCTATAAGAGACCTACCTTTAGTGCACACAGGCTAAAAGTGAAGGGATGAAAAAAAAAACATTCCATGCAAATGGACATTGAAAAAAAAAAAAATGGGGTAGCAAGCAATTCTTTTTTTTTTTTTTTTTTTTTTTCCAATGTATGGTTGCCTTTCACCTGCCTCCACCTATGGACCTGGCTGGAGACCTGCCTTGCAACCTGGTTATGTGCCCTGACTGGGAATCAAACCAGCAACCTTTGGGTTCGCAGGCTGATGCCCATCCACTGAGCCACCAGCCAGGGCTGCTAGCAATTCTTATATCAACCAAAGTAGGCTTCAAAACAAAGAGCATAACAAGAGACAAAGAAGGTCACTACATGCTACTTAAGGGAGTAGTCTTGCAAGAGGACATAACCCTTGTAAACACGTATGCACTCAATACAGGAACATGTAAGTATATAAAGAAAACTTTATATATGGGTGTAGAATCAGGAATCCCTGTGCCTCATTAACAGTGAAGCAGAGTTCGAACGTGCCTGCTTTCCTCAGCAAGCTGTGGACGCTGGGGGAGGAAACTCACACCAACAAGTTTATCACCTGGAGCCAGAATGGTCAAAGTTTTCTAGGTTTTGGATGAACAATGACTTGCAAAAGAAATTCTTCCCAAATACTTCAAGCACAATAACATGGCAAGCTTTGTGAGGCAACTGAATATGCTTGGTTTCCGTAAAATAGTGCATATTGACTCTGGAATTATACAACAGGAATGAGATGGTCCTGTTGAATTTCAGCATCCTTACTTCAAACAAGGCCAGGATGACTTGTTGGAGAACATGAAAAGAAAGGTTTCATCTTCAAAACCAGAAGAAAATAAAATTTGCCAGGAAGATTTAACAAAAATTATAAGTAGTGCTCAGAAGGTTCAAATAAAACAGGAAACTATTGAGTCCAGACCCTCTGAATTAAAAAGTGAGAATGAGTCCCTTTGGAAGGAGGTATCTGAATTACGAGCAAAACATGCACAAAAACAACAAGTTATTTGAAAGATTGTCCAATTTATCGTTACCTTGGTTCAGAATAACCAACTTGTGAGTTTAAAACGAAAAAGGCCTCTACTTCTAAACACTAATGGAGCCCAAAAGAAGAATCTGTTTCAGCACATAGTCAAAGAACCAGCTGATAATCACCATCACAAAGTTCCACATAGTAGGACTGAGGGTTTAAAATCAAGGGAGCAGATTTCAGATGATATCATTATTTATGATGTTACTGATGACAATGCAGATGAAGAAAATATCCCAGTTATTCCAGAAACTAATGAGGATGATATAACTGATCCCTCCAACTGTAGCCAGTACCCCGATATTGTCATTGTTGAAGATGACAATGAAGATGAGTATGCACCTGTCATTCAGAGCGGAGATCAGAATGAACCCACCAGAGAAACCCTCAGTTCCAGCAGTGATGGCACTATCCCTCTCATGTCTAGCACTGCCCAGCTAAATGGCTCATCCAGCCTGACTGTGGAAGATTCTGTGACTATGATGGATTCCATTTTAAATGATAACATCAATCTTTTGGGAAAGGTTGAGCTGTTGGATTATCTTGACAGTATCGATTGCAGTTTAGAGGACTTCCAGGCCATGCTGTCAGGAAGACAATTTAGCATAGACCCAGATCTCCTGGTTGATCTTTTCACTAGTTCTGTGCAGATGAATCCCACAGATTATATCAATAATTCAAAATCCGAGAATAAAGGATTAGAAACTACCAAGAACAATGTAGTTCAGCCAGTTGCAGAAGAGGGAAGAAAATCCAAACCCAAAACAGATAAACAGCTTATCCAGTATACTGCCTTTCTACTTCTTGCATTCCTTGATGGGAACCCTGCTTCTACTGTTGAATAGGGAAGCACAGTGTCATCGGAAGTTATGTCCTCTGTAGAAAAACCCATAAAAGTGGATTAGCTGCTGGATAGTAGCCTGGACCCGGAACCAACCCAGAATAAGCTTGTTCGCCTGGAGACGCTGACAGAAGCCAAAATGAGTGAAGCCACACTCTTCTATTTATGTGAACTTTCCCCTGCACCTCTCGATAGTGACATGCCACTATTAGATAGCTAAATTTCCAGGAAGTGGACTCAACATGTATATAGTCATCAAAATGATGAACTATTTATTTTAAAGTATTATTTGGTACCTTTCTTTTTATAAATTGCTTTTTTGTTGTTTAATTGGATACTGTGGAATCAAAAGCACCTTTTGCTTTTTTCACTAACTACACACTCGTGCAAAGCTTTCTGATGTTACTCAGCTATGTAGGTGCACAAGATTTAATGCACATTATTGGCGTACCTTTAAGTTGGATTCGGGTGGGCATTTTTCTCCAGTTGTAGTAAATTTGAATTATTTTTTATATACATGCCCATTAACCCCAGTTAAACTTTTGTTTGTTTTACTTGTTTGATGCTGCCTGTCTGCATTGAGTGTAGTCACTAAAACTAATGGTAGAACTACTAAAGCTTTTTCTGTTCCAGTTACTTTTACTAAGTATTTTTCACTTGTTTCGAAAACTGGGAACATAAAGTGCCTGTATCTTATAACACTTCATATGTCTCTTCTGGTCCAGAGAAGTTTGTTCATGTTCAACGGGAAAGGCAAAGTATACATACATGAGCGGTTACTGTCTGATATGGTTCCAGTGCTGTATTCGTAGAAGAAGGGGGTGGGATGGCGTCAGCCCAGTCCACCTAGTTGGGCTAGTTTTAAGAACAAGTTTTTTTGTTTGTTTGTTTGAACCATAATTATTTAGTAAAATAAATATTATGAATGTTGCATTAAAAAAAAAACAAAAAAAAAACCCTGGAGTACTTTAAGAAAGAGATTGAAAGCAGTATAGTTATTGTAGGGGATTTTAACACCCCACCCTCAAAAATGGATAGATCTTCCAAACAAAAAAATCAACAAGGATACTGCAGCATTAAACAATACTCTATATCAAATGGATCAATTGATATTTACAGAGTATAGTCACACCTCAGTACCCATTAGCTTCAGAAGTAGTCAAACACTGTACTCATCTCATGTTGATAAGAAAAAATGTGTTTCAGCACTCAGTGCTTTCTTGAAACTTGTTGCACTTGTTAGAACTAGGATGAGTCATGACACCATCCTACAGCAGAAAAAGCCTCATCACTCATCACATCTGATACTCATTGGTTTCGACATTTGTCACGAGTTCCAGAACAAATTAATCAAATTAACAACAAATACTGAGGTACCACTGTATTTCACACCAAAGAAGCAAAAGATAGATTTTTTTCAAACACACATGGATCATTTTTAAAGATAGACCACCCACATGGTAGGACACAAAACAAGCCTTAACAAATTCAAGAAAATTGACATCATATCAAATATCTCTCCAATCACATTGGTTTGAAACTAGAAACCAACCTCAAGAAAAAAACTCAAAAACAATCAAATACATAAAGGCTGAATAACATGTTATTAAATAATGAATAGGTTAACAATGAGATCAAGGAAGAAATTTTAAAAAATACCTGGAACCAAATGAAAATGAACACACAGCCCAAAACCTATGCAACATAGCAAAGGCAGTCTTGAGAGGGAAGTTCATAGCAATACAGGCCTACCTAAAAAGAATAGAAGAATCTCAAATAAACAGCCTAAGGTTACATCTAAAAGAACTAGAGAAACAACAACAAACAAAGCCCAGACCAAGTACAAGGAAGGAAATAGTCAAGATCAAAGCAGAATTAAATGGCATAGAGACTAAAAAAGCAATTGAAAAAATCAATGAATCCAAGAGCTGGTTCTTTGAAAAAATAAATGAAATTGACAAACCTTTAACTAGGCTAATCAAGAAGAAAAAGAGACAGAGGGGAGCAAAAAGGGGTTGGATGTAATACAACAACAATAAAATTTAAAAAAAAAAAAAGAAGAAGAAAAAGAGTGAGGGGACAAAAATAAAATCAGAAATGAAAGAGAAGAGGTAACAACTGATACCACAGACATATAAAGGATTGTAAGAAATTACTATGAACTATATACCAAGAACTTACACAACCTGGGTGAAATGGATAAATTTCTAGAATCATACCATCTTCCAACAATCAAGAAGATGCAGAAAACCTGAATAGATGGATAATAGCCATCAAAATTGAAGCAGTAATCAAAAAACTCCTGGCACATAAAATCCTTGGACCAGAAGGCAGCACAGGTGAATTTTATCAAACGTTCAAAGAGATACTAACACCTGTCCTTCTCAAACTATTCCAAAAAATTTTAAGAGGAGGAAGAACTCCCAAACTCTTTTCACAAGGCCACTATTATACTAATTCCAAAAATAGGTAAGAACACAGCAAAGAAATGAAAGTACAGGCCAATATTTCTGATGAACATAGATGCTAAAATCCTCAACAAAATATTGGCAAACCAGATCTAGCAATATATAAAAATCAATAAACATAATACATCACATAAGCAAAATGAAGGACAAAAATCACATGATCGTATTAACAGATACTGATAAAGCATTTAATAAAGCCCAGCATCCGTTTATGATACAAACACTCAGCAAAATGGGAATAGAGGTAGCATACCTCAACATAATAAAGGCCACACACAAAAATCCTACTGCTAAATCATACTGAATAGGCAAAAACTAAAATTTTATTTCCCCTAATATCAGGAACAAGACAAAGGTGTTTGCTTTCACCACTCTTATTCATCATAGTACTGAAGGTCCTAACAACAGCAACCAGACCCAAAGAAGAAATTTTAAAAACATCCAAATTGGAAAACTATCAGTATTTGCAGATGACATGATAGTGTATATAGAAATCCATATAGTGTCCAAAAAACTACTTGGCCTAATAAGTGAATTTGGCAAAGTAATGGGATACAAAGTCAATATACAGAAATTAATGGCATTTTTGTACACCAACAATGAATTTTCAGAAAAAGAAACTAAGAAAAAAATCTCATTTGCCATAACAACAACAACAACAGGAGTATACAGGAATAAATTTAACCAAAGAGGTAAAATACCTAAACTTGGAAAATTATAGAACACTGGAGAAATAAATTGAGGAAGATACAAACAAGTGGACCTTGAATAGCCTCACAAATCTTGAGAAAGTAGAACAAAGTTGGAGAGATCACAATGCCTGATATCAAACTATATTACAAGGTCACTGTAATCAAAACACTATGTTAAGATGGATAAAAGACTTAAACATAAGCAGTGCCACCATAAAAGCCCTGGAAGAAAATATTGTAGGCAAAAATATTACAGATATCCCAAGCAGCAAAATTTTCACTGAAATATCTCCCAAGGCAAGGGAAATAAAGGAATAAATAAATGAATGGGACTACATCAAACTAAAAAAGCTTCTGCTCAGCTAAAGAAAACATTGAGAAAATAAAAAGGGAACCAACCACATGGGAAAACATATTCACCAATGACATATCAGACAAGGGTTTGATCTCCAAAATATATAAAGAGCTAATACGACTCAACACCAGTTAACAAATGGGCAAAGGACCTGAACAGACACTTCTCTAAAAAAAACATAGAAAGGGCCCACGGGCACATGAATGAATGCTCAACATCACTGACCATCAGAGAGATGCAAATTAAAACTACAACAAGATACCGCCTCATACCTGTCAGAATGGCCATCATCAACAAATCAACAAACAAGTGCTGGCAAAGATGTGGGGAAAAGGGAACCCTGGTGCACTGCTGGTGGAAATGCAGACTGGTGCAGCCACTATGGAAGACAGTATGGAATTTCCTCAAAAAACTAAAAATAGAACTGCCCTATGACCCAGTGTTTCCACTGCTAAAGCTATACACAAAGAACCCTGAAACACTAAGTCCGAAGAATCTATACACCCTTATGTTCATAGCAGCATTATTTACAATAGCCAAGTGCTGGAAACAACCTAAGTGCCCTTCAGTGGATGAATGGATCAAAAAAACTTTGGTACATTTACACAATGGAGTTCTATGCAGCAGAAAGAAAGCAAGAACTCCTACCATTTGTGATAGCATAGATGAAACTGGAGAGTATCATGCTTAGTGAGATAAGCTGGGCAGCAAAACTTAAATACTACATGTTCTCACTTAATACAGGAGACTAATGAACAAACAAACAAAACAGAACCAAAGACACAAATACAGGGAACACACTTTCAGTGTGTAGAGAGGAGGGAGTGCGGGAGGGGGAGAAGGAAGCAAGGAAGGGGATCAGTGTAGTCAAGGAACTAGCATGGATGACCCATGGATACAAGCAAAATGTGGGATTGACTGTGGTGGGGTGGATAAGGAGAGTGGGGAAGGGGAGGGCAGAGGGGGAAGGATGAGATGAATGTAATATAACAACAATAAAACTATATATATATATATTTTTTTAAACACTATGGTACTAGCATAAGAACAGACACATTGATCAATGGAACAAATTAGAGAGCCCAGAGATAAACTCATGTCCCTATGGTCAATTAATATTTGATGAAGGGGGCACAAACATATAGAGTAAAAATAGCCTCTTCAACAAGTGGTGTTGGGAGCACTGGACTGGTACATACAAAAAAATGAAACTAGACCACCAACTTATACCATACACCAGAATAAACTCAAAATGGATAAAAGACTTACATGTAAGTCATGCTACCATAAAAATCCTAGCAGAAAACATAGGCAGTAAAATTTCAGATATTTCATATAGTGATATTTTTGCCAATGTATATCCTAAGGTGAGGGAAATAAAGGAAAAAATAAACAAATGGGACTACATCAAATTAAAAAGTTTCTGCATAGCTAAAGAAACCTTCATCAAAATGAAGAGGAAACTGACTGTACAGGAGAACATATTTGCCAATGTTACATCAGACAAGGTTTAATCTCCAAAATATGTAAAGAACTCACACATTCAATACCAGGATGACAAATAATCCAATTAAAAAATGGACAAAGGACATGAATAAACACTTCTCCAAGGAGGACATACAGATGACCCCATAGGCATATGAAGAAAGGTCAACATCACTAGCAACCAGAGAAATGCGAATTAAAATCACAAGGAGATATCACCTCACACCTATCAGAATGGCTATCGATAAATCAGCAAACAAGTGCTGGCAAGGATGTGGATTAAGGTGAATCCTAGTGTTGGTGGGAATGCCAGACTGGTGCAGCCACTGGAAAACAGTATGGAATTTCCTTTAAAAATTAAAAATGGAACTACCTTTTAATCCAGGGATTTCATTACTGGGAATATACCCTAAGACTCTTGAGATACCAATTCAAAAGAACCTATGCACCCCTATGTTCATAGCCTCACTATATACAACAGCCAAGAGTTGGGAACAACCTAAGTGACCATCAGTAGATGAATGGATTAAAAAACTGGTGCATTTACACAATGGAAAGAACTCCTATCTTTTTTAACAGCATGGATGGAACTGGAGACTAACATGCTAAGTGAAATACATAAGCCAGTCAGTGAAAGGCAAATACCATAAAATCTCACTTACAATAGGAATCTAATGAACAAAATAAACTAATTGAGCAAAACAAAACCAGAGGCAGAGAATCTCAGAATAGACTGACAGCGATTAGAGGGTGGGGCCAGGCCAGGATAGGGGGAGGTTTGAAAGAAGGTGAAGGGATTAATCAAGGAACATATATGAAGGACCCATGGACATGGACAATGGGTGGGGACTGACTGGGAAAGTGCAGGGCAGGCTAGGTGAAGAAGATCAAAGAGGGAAACAATTGGAACAACTGTAAAACATAAAAATAATAAAAAATGAAAACAGATATTGGTTGATCAGATATTCCTACCACTTGTACAGAAGCTTTACTCTGAGGGAGATGGAA
This sequence comes from Noctilio leporinus, assembly GCA_004026585.1. NCBI lineage: Eukaryota > Metazoa > Chordata > Mammalia > Chiroptera > Noctilionidae > Noctilio > Noctilio leporinus. Next base: position 803,235 of record PVIW01000076.1, read on the forward strand.
ATTTACTTGGTTTGAATGAAGAACAGGTAAAGTAGCCCCAGTATCTTCAAGGGCCTTCGTAATTTCCTCCTTTATGGTAACTTTAATTTCTATTAAAGTATTAGTGGAGAGAAGGGAAACACTCACAGTCCTCAAAGCAGCCCTATCCTTGCTTCTGTTTCTTTCTTTTTTCTAAATCCCATTTCAGTTTTCTACAATCCTTCTTAAGGTGACCTAGTTTCCTATAGTAAAACAGACCCCTCTCCCAGTTGTCTAAGAGACCTTTGGTGTCTTACCTGATTACTTACTTGTTGCAGCTGTAAGTTCATAATTTTGGCAGCTTTATTCTTTTCACTCTTTTGAATAGTTTTAGATAGTTGATCAGCCAGAGCTACCAGTTCATCAGTACCTGTGGTCTGCTAGTTCCATTTATGTTGTTCAATCGGAGTTACAAGCTCTTCATCATGACCTTCCAGAAATGCTGAGTTTCTTAAGTAATCATTTTGATGATCCTTAGACTATCCGGAGACAGACTTGAGTGTTGTTTGAACATTTTGTCAAAACATTTAAAGAAAGCAAGTACTGATTCATCAGGCTTTCTTTTGTATTGCCAGATCTTGCTCCACTCCGTTTTCCAGGGAAAAATCTCAGGTATGGCTTGGTAAAGCCAGTGGGCTAATTTCTTGCATTTTTTCCCAGTTTCCCTCTGTCAGTTTTTAAAAGTCCTCTACAGGAGTTTGCCAGCAAACTTTACTCAGCCATTCTGTTGTCTTGCTCTCAGAAACGTGTAGTTGCCTCAATTGAAATATGTTAAAATAGTCAGGATTATATGCCACACTAGTTTAACCCAAATTCCTTTGGGAACCCGTCAAGGTCTTAGAGAGAGTCAGGGAACTCTTTAGCTAAAAGTCTTAATTTGGTTCTCATTGAAACTGCCAGAATTCCTGGTTTATCTTTCTCTAGATTTCTACTCAGTTTGCCCTAGGTCAGCAGTGGGTGGGGATGGAGGAGACATAAAGGAAATAGAAGGGGGAGGAAGAAAGGAAGGAAGGCCAAGTCCAGGCAAGGAAGCTCAGAAAGTGAAAAAATATAGTGGAGCAGCTGGATAGCAGGGAGTGTTGGCATTAATCAGTTTCAGAAGCCTTCTTTAGTTCAGACAGTCTATCAAAATTTTCTTACTAACTTCCTGTAGAGAAAATAATTTATATGTGCCCCTCCTAGAAGCTTCTAATCTCTGATCAAGATAAGTTTTCCATTTATTCAGTTTAATTATAGAGCTGGCTTCTTCTAATTGAGCACACAGAAAAATCAATTTGCAGGTATCATAAATTCCCCACTTTGGCCATTTCAAGCTGATATCATTTTTTGTTCAATTTTCCCATTTCTTTAGGTATTTGCAAGTTGAGTTTCCATATAAATTACACATGTAGCCTGTGGAATATTGGTAGGGGCTGGGATTCCTTGGGGTTATCCACATTGGAGGCACAATCTCCTGTGTTAATTTTAGGGTTTTTTTGTTAGTTTTTCCCTTTTTTTTTTTTTTTTTAAAGTTGCAGAATCTCAACAACTTTCTAGGGGTATTGTGTGGTGGGCTGAGGTAGGCTGCTGACAAGTTGAGCTCCAAAGGGCTATCACCTCCCAAATATTTTTAACCCTCAAGTTCCTCGGTTTCTCTCCAGCTGCCTAATACCACTGCGAGGATTCAGAGTGCTAGGTAACCAGCCTGTATATTCATATCCCCAGACAAATCAATTATTTAGTTACAGTCATGTTGAAATTTCTTATGGGGCCCTCCTCATTTTGAGGACTACCCTCAAACACGTCCACGTAGATTCCTAGTCACTTAACAGTATCTGAAATTTGAGCTGAAGGGAGTAAATGCCCCTGATCTTTGGACTTGAACAAGTTCAGATTCTCATTCATCTAGTAAAATGTTTTGTTTAGCCTTACAGTAAGTAGTTCCAATTGGAAAGCTGAAATTAAAGCCAGCCACTCATTTTAACTCCTATCCTTTAGTATCACCTCTTGGATTTTCCAAGAACAGCTCAAATAAAGTCAGACTGTCTACCACAACCAGAGAGAAGGTCCTAGATTCCAAGACATAGCTCACCTAGGTTCACCCAATGGGAAATGGGGAGCCATTGAGGCTCAATGGCTGGTACTGAGCAATGGGTCCAGGTCCAAAGGGTGGTCGTAGGTGAGCTTCTTTGGAATCTTGTGGTCCTATGCCAAGGAGATGTCTACAAAAAAAATGCCCAGCCTAAGAAAAGTCTTATAAGAGTTTATTTGAGCCAAAGTGACCAGGAAGCAAAAAATCTCAATGGATTGAGAGAATGGCAGTTTTACAGCTTATTTTATACACTAGAATCAAGGGGACACATAAGGAGGGTTACATAAATCCAGTGTTGGTAGATTAAAGGAGGCGGGAGAAAACAAAGCAGAGAAAGCTCTGAGATTGGATAAAAAATAAAACACAGAGATGCACACTTATTTTATATTGGTGGGTACAGAATAGTTAACGTTTATCCACATAGAGGTTGTATGCGGGCAACAGGATAACAATGAGGGGCTCTTCAGTCTTGTGCTCTGGTGGGAGACTGTGCCCTGAGGGGTCTGGAAAAAAGAGGATTATTCTGACATTCCAACAGTTTGTTATCATAGATGCCGAAAACAATAGACAGGCTCAGTTAAGGATAGACATTTGTCGAAAAAGATAAGGCCTAGGACATGACTACCCAGCGCAACTCACTTTTAGTTAGGAGTTTTATCTTCAGACCATCCTATGTGGTTACTTTAGATCTCTGAGTTTGTAAAGCGGCCAAGCAGGCTTCCCCTGAGCTTGTCAGGTTTAGTATGTGGCCCCTTTCTCACCCGCAACTCATATGCATGGCACTGCTCTGGAAGCTTTTGTATCCCTGGCCCACTTAATTCTGTCCATGATGTGTGCCGGCTGCAACATCTTCACGTATTTGTTGCATTTTTACTGGTGTCACCAGAGCAGCTTGGGTGTCCATCTCTCAACTTTTGCTCTTCTCCTTGGCAGACCATATGGGAGAAGAACCCAGGAGAGATGGTGTGTCTTAGCTGAACAGCATTGTTTCTGTAAACAGCTGGCCAACCACGTTGGCCATCAACTTGGATGTTTATGACCCTTATGAAACTTCCCTATCACACAGGTAGGCAATTGCTTGCTTAGAGTCTGCTGAAAACCCTTGGAAATATGTGGTCAATAACTGCAGATATGCCCACAGCTTGCTCACAGTCCAAGCCTCAGTCAGCAATCTTTTATATCCTTTTAAATAACCTACACAGAAAATACCCGCTAACAGATTTTTATCCATTGGGTAGTTCAAGGCCAAGTGCTGGATATGCACTATGTACATACACTTAAGGCTCACATTTAGCCAATCTCATGGTCTCTCCTGATTCAAAGTCTTTATTTACCTAAAAGACTGCACATTGCTGATTCTTGCTGTCAGTAGAAAGTAAATAATGTCTGCTTTCACAATCATGGTTCACTTTCAAAACACGTTACCAAAGCTTGTCTTTATACTTTCCTACCAGAGGACAGAAATTTCAGGAAAATGAGGCATGAATTTTGCCCATGAATGACTAGATTCAGTAGAATTTTTTTCATACGTTCCCCAAGGACCACTGAATACTCAACCTGTACTAGGCTTATATAGAAAGCATAAATTGAGATGTAGAAAAGTTCTTCTTTCTCCATCCTCCCATATCCAAGCATTCGCCTCTCAATCTCTCCCACCTAACTGGAAGCCAATATGCTCTTAAGCCCTATAGGCAACATGAGAAATACGTAAACATGCTGAAACTGAGCTCAGCTGTACTTTAGAGAAGCACTGAAGAAAGTAGAAGCAGCCCAGTTGTGTTGCAAATTCATGATCACACACAAACACACACACACACCTCTGAGGGAGTTCTGACCCAAAGCACTGTGCTTATTCTCTAGATTCACACGCTTTCTCAAATTGTGGTCTGAGGACCCTCTCCAGGGTCTCCCCTCCCCCTCCCCCTCCTCACTAAATTATTATCTCCAAGGGTGGGTCCAGAAAAGCCCTCTAGCTGATCCTAACACACACTTAAACAGGGAGCGGTTGCTAACTGCAGCACACAGCTCAACACTTACACTTTGAGTTATTTCCCCCATTTGCAAGTCCTCTTGCTCCAACGCCAGTCTCCATCTGCTAAAAGGTGGACTGAAAAGCCTCCTCCAGGGAGCTTTCCATAATCACCACAGGAAGAAGAGGCAGCTCATGCTCTAACCACTGACTTATCCAAGCAGAGAAGTGTGTGCCTGTCTCCTTGTGAGCTTCCCACACCTCACTTGTTCCTCCACCACTTTCACATCACATGCAGTTTCCACTTGCTCTATTGTTCATTTAGTATTTTCCTTCACCTGATGCACTGCTCAAGACCTATCTTCTTTATTTTAAACAGAAATTGTATATCTCACCAGAAATGGTAAACCATTATCATGTTCCAGAAATGAAAACCAACCAAAAACAAATGTAATGAAACAAAAAAAAATGGAAATTATTCAGTTCTAGCTAGATTGTAACTTATAAAAGTCTTAGATATGCTCTCTCTTTGTGTAAAACAGAGTCCTGGCCGGTGTGGCTCAGTTGGTGGGAACATCATTTCATACACCAGAAGGTTGAGGGTTTGATTCTTTGTCAGAGCACGTGCTTGGGTTGCAGGTTCTGTCTCCTGTTGGGGAGCCTGCAAGTCAACCAATTGATGTTTATCTGTTATCTCTCTCTCTCTCTCTCTCTTTTTCTCTCTTTCTCTCCCCTTTCCTCCCACCCCTTTCCTCTCACTCTCTAAAAGCAGTGAAAAAATGCCCTCAGATAAGAATTGGGGGAAAAAATCTCTTTGAAAGAAAAGGAGAGGAAGTTTAGCAATAATTTTCAAATGTTAAAGACAGACCTGCCCCAGACTAAGATTAAAAATCATTCCTCATTCTCAAAAACTATCTGACATACTATGTGGAAAGTGTCTTTAAGAAACACTGCTCTAGAGATTAAATTTCTTTAAGACAAGGACAATATTTTATGAGAAATGTAACAACTCAAAGATAGATATATTGCCACTTAAGACGTCAATCTAAGTATTTTATAATACCATCATGTACATCTTTAAAACTGCTTTAGAGCTTAGCACAAAGTGCTTTGCATATGGATTACACTGAACAAATATTTGTTGAATGAATGAATGAAAGCATGTACAAACATCCTAGTTGTAAAATTGATTTTTGCAATTTTCCTTGGTTTAACTGCTTCATTAACCTTTAGTGGTTCAGCTCAGTATCTCCCTAGTACAATACAAACTCCGTCCCCAGGTGGTACAGTGAACTTGATTTGCATGTGATTTGATTGGGGTCAGAACCCTCATTCACAGAGGCTGAAGTGGAGCAAATTGTTTGTTTGTTTGTTTGTTACACTGTCCATTTTGTGTGCCAAATCACCCCTTTCGTTTATGTTCCTCATGAACCACACCAACCACTGGTTGGTTTTTACATTCAGGCTTTGATCTAGGATTGTATGCCTAGTATTAATCCTCCAGGCACTAGCTTCTCTGCTGCAGAGGGTCTGGGTGTGTACCCATGCCACCAAAAGCAATTTCTTTCAACCTGTAGCTCTGGCTCCAACTCACTGAACAATTTCTTCATGCTATTTCCTTATTAACTTAAAGGTAAATATTTCTATTCCTGGCTCATGAGCATTGCAAAAATGTTAGCAAACTCCATGCCCCCAAAATCTAATAATTCCTTTGAAATGCTTCTTAAACCATATATGTATGTATGTATGTGTGCATAGTATACACACACGGTCTGTTTTTGTTGTTAAGGTTTATAGTTTTAAAAGAGTTTTTAAAAATACTCATTTTTTGGTTGAATGTATCTACACCTTCTTTGCAGAGTAGTGTGTAGTTAATTATTTTCAAACTTCAGAACACATGGATACCACACATGTAGTTACCATGAGAGAAAATACATTCTGCTTGCCATTACACTTGACATTTATATTCATCCAAAGATTATTATATTAAACTCATACTTTTCAAGCAGCAAATAGAGGCATGAAGTTTACAATATATTATCACCCAAATTAAAATCACAAACCATATGTAGTACAGCCCTCTTCTATTACAAAATTTTGTTATGGGCTACTTATGGGAGTACTTATGGTATCACTTTCTCCAGAATGCTAATTACTATGACATAGCCAAATCCCTAAACATATTTGCAAGTGACAACTCAGACAAGGGCTTGACCTCCAAAATATATAAAGAAGTTATATAACTCAATACCAAGGAGACAGACAACCCCATTAAAAAGTGGGCAAAGGACCTGAACAGACACTTCTCTGAGGAGGACACACAAAGGGCCCATAGGCATATGAAAGAATGCTCAATATCACCAGCCATCAGAGAGATGAAAATTAAAACCACAATGAGATACCACCTCACACCTGTCAGAATGGCCATCATTAGAAGATCAACAAACAAGTGCTGCTAAGGATGTGGAGAAAAAGGAACTCTAGTGCACTATTGGTGGGAATGCAGACTGGTGCACCCACTATAGAAAACAGTATGGAAATTCCTCAAAAAAACAAAAATGGAACCAAGATGGCGGAGGAGTAAGTGAAGCTACACCAATCTCCTCCCAGCACCAAATTGGAATTTCAAATTAATTGGGGAGAAATCATCTGGAATAACCAACAGAGCATTACTTACTGAAGAGAAATCTTATTACCATGGACAGAACAGAAGAAGCAGATTCATCACAATGTGACCGAGCTGCCTAAAACTGACCACTGATCACAGACTGATTGGATTAACAACTAAAGGAGACAAAGACAGTGGATCTCTGGTAGTCTCCAACCAGCTGACTATGCCCAGACTGGAACACGAGCTGACCTCACCAAGCACAGATCCAAGAAGTAAAAAAAAGTGCACCTCTACACCAAAGAAGGTCACACCACTAAGACAGTAAGTCAAAGCAGACCAATCCAAGAAGTAGAAACAAACATGAGTCACCTAAGATGGGGAGATAAAGAAATAAACCCTCAGCAAATGAAAAGGAAGAATCCCCAGGAAGAGTGCAAAATAAAATAGAGGCAAGCACACTATTGGACATGGAATTCAAAATAAGGATGATAGAGAAGCTCAATGAGCTCAGCGAGTTCAAAGAAAACTACAAACAACTCTAGGGGAACTACAAAAAACTCCAGGGAAGCTTACTGAGAACTACACAAGCATTAAAAAGGACATAGACACCATCAATAAGAGCCAGGAGGAAATGAAGAATACAATTTCTGAATTGAAGAACACAGTAGAAGGAATCAAAAGCAGGCTAGAGAAAGCAGAGGATTGGATCAGCAAGCTGGAGGTCAATATAAAAAACAATTCCCAGGCAGTGCAACAAAATGAAAAAAGACTAAAAAAGAATGAAGAGGTTTTAAGAGAGCTGCAGGATAACATGAAACGTAATAACATCCATATCATAGGGGTACCAGAAGGAGAAGAAGAAGAGCAAGGGATAGAAAGCCTCTTTAAAAAAGTAATGACAGAAAACTTCCCTAACTTGAGGAGAGAAAATGTCATGCAAACTCAGGAAGCACAGAGGGTCCCAAGGAAGATGAACCCAAATGGACCCACTCCAAGACATATCATAATGAAAATGGCAAATTTCAAAGACAAAGAGAATCCTAAAAGCAGCAAGAAAGAAACAGCTAATTACATACAAGGGGTCTTCCATAAGATTATCAGCTGATTTCTCAACAGAAACATAACAAGCCAGAAGGGCACGGCAATAAACATCTCAAGCCATGAAAAATAAAGGCCTGCAACCAAGAATACTTTATCCAGCAAGGCTGTCATTCAAAATGGAAGGTGAAATAACAAGCTTTCCAGACAAAAGAAGTCTAAAAGAATACATCTCCACCAAACCAGAATTGCAAGAGATGCTAAAGGGTCTGCTTTCAGAAGATGAAGAAACAGAGGGACAGACAGGAACACAGGTACAAAGGTAAATGGATTAAATGCACCAATCAAAAGACATAAGGCAGCTGAATGGATAAGAATCAACTTTAACTTATGAATGCTTTAAAGTGATCTTGTTATAAATTGATTTTACTAAAAAAGGTACAGTTTTATATATTACTTGTATCTGCATTACTGAAGGTTAAGTTTCCTTAGATTGGAATCATTTCACAATATGTGAAAATCAGGTTACTTGCAATAATTCAGAAAAATCAAATGCAGTTAAGAAAGAAGAAAAAAGTAAGAAAATGTGGATGTATATTGCATAGAAGACATGCTATGTTATAAAATATATGCTTATTTGTGGGTGTATAATATATAGGTTTTGTTAGCAATTTATGTTTTAAATAGCAACCAACTGGTCATGGGTGTGTTGTGAAATCAATCAATCTTTAGGGTAGAAAAGATGCTGAGAATGAAGACCAATTTGGATGGAAGTTGTAAACTACTAAACTATATGATTCATGTACATAGACAATATATATTCTCATATTAGCATGTAAATTAGATGAGATTCTTTTCAACTAAATCATGGAAATAAACAAGGAAAAGGAATTAATGCTTAGTAAACTTTATTATTGAAATGTAATACAACAACAATAAAATTAAAAAAAAAAAAAAAGAAATGTGAACATACCTAATCTCTATCTCAACAGCCTCTTAAATAGTTCAGGGGTTAGTTTAGGACCACGTAGAAAGTCAACCACAAATTTAAAAAATAGCTAGAATACTATTCTACAAAATTATTTAAATCCTAGGGATTTTAATTTTTTACCTCAACTTAGTAGATATAATCATTTCTACTCTGGAGGATCGGCTGAGCACTGCAAGAGCCATTATTTCTGAGGGCTTCAACTTACAAAACACATGTAAAGGAAAAACAGAGGGCGTTGAAAGAAGTAAAACCTGTGCACAGCCTAAATAAATAAATAAACCTACTATTTAAGATGGAAAACTCCAAAAATAATAATTTGTAGGTCTAGTAGCTTAAAATAAAGTTGAGTTGTATTATTAGAGTGGGGAGGATCTGACTCAAAAAACAAAATCATATTTTACTGTGGGTTTGGCACTATCTCTAGGACAACTTTCACAAAATTGAGTTCTGCAATACACCATTTCTGTGATATATTTCACAAAAATAGCATTCCAGAGTAAAATAAGTATTAAAGAAGGAAAAACTGCTTAATCTTGCTACAATATATCTAAAATACTATCATTTAACATGAAATAATTATGTAAGCTATTGGCATATTTTAAATTTTTTGTATTAACTCTTCAAAATCCAGTATGTCCTTTAAATATGTGTAAAAATATGTATGGGTATAAATGTATTTTTGCATGTGTTTGGTAATATTGCAATTCATGTTACTTAAAAGAGCAATTCTTTAAACAAATGAATTAATGTAGGCATTTTGGAATAATGAAAAGAAAACTTTGTATTGATATGATTTGAGAAGCTGACAGAGGCAGTAATTAAATGGTGAATTTTCTGGATGTGAAAGGAAAAAAGAAAAAGTACATATTGATGGTTACAGAATAGGCAGGGGGATGTTAAGGAGAACAAAGGAAATAGAGAAGCCGAAGAACTTACATGCATGACTTGTGGACATGAACTAAGGGGGACATTGCTGGAGGAAATGGGGTACTGGATGGAGGGGAGTATAGGGGGGAATATTGGAACAACTGTAATAGCAAAATAAATAAAATATGTATTTTTTAAAATCACAGGTAATTTGAAAAAAAAAAAAAAATGCCTTATGACCCACTGATTCCACTGCTAGCATTATACCTAGCAGTGAAGAATCCTAAAACACCAATTCAGAAGAACCTATGTATCCCTATGTTCATAGCAGCACTATCTATAATAGCCAAGTGCTAGAACAGCTTAAGTGCCCATCAGTGGATGAATAGATCAAAAAACTGCAGTACATTTACACAATAAAATACGATGCAGCAGAAAGGAAGAAGGAGCTCCTACCTTTTGTGATTGCATGGTTGGAGCTGGAGAGCATCATGCCTAGTTAAGTAAGCCAGGTGGCAAAAGACAAATATATATAATCTCACCTAGTAAAGGAGACAAATGAACAAAACAAACAAACAAGCAGAAGGGAACTAGAGGCATGAGGGGGATATGAGCAGAATGACCATGACCAGAGGGCTGGGGAAGGGGGGAGGGGGAAAAGGACAAGGGTTTAGTCGAGGAGCTAATGTGAAAGACCCATGGACACAAATAATGAGATGGGGATTGACTGTAGGAGAGGGGATGGGGGAAAAAATGAAACAATTGTAATACAACAACAATAAATTTTTTAAATAATAACAATGGAAAAAATGTTCTGCTCAGAAAGTACTGCTTCACTAATGACAAACTTGGTTATTTGGGTTGTCATACCCACTAAGTATAAAAGTTGGTGGATATACAAGGTAGAGGGACAAGAAAAGCCAAGAATATCTCAAAGGACAATAAGAAATAAAACCTCCTTGTGGATATCAAAACTTGTTATGAAATTCTCACTTTTAAACGTGTGATGTTGGTGCAGCAACAGAAAAATGGACTAGAATAGGCCAGGTAGCTCTATCACTGCAAAAAGATAGGACAGAGACAACTTTTCAATAAATGATGCTGGGACAATGGGATGTTCATATGGAAAAAGTACCATTGGACACCAACCTCATACTATAAATTGTTACCCTGAATGTGCAAGGTAAAATACTAATGCTTTTAGAAGATAATAAAGATGAATGGCTTAACGAGCTCCATAGGAAAAAATTTCTAAACATTACGCAAAAGCACTAATCATAAAGGAAAAATATATGCACTTAACTACATTAAAAACAAGAGCTTCTGTTCATCAAAAATAACATAAAGGAAAGTGAAATGTAGATCATGGAATGAGAGAAGATATTGCAACCCATGTCAGTCTCAGAGGACTTCTCTCCACATTACACAAAGAACTGCCACAGATTAGTAAGAAAAAGGCAGGAAACCTAATAGAAAAAAAAACTGCAGAAAATTTGAATGAGCTCTTCACAAAGAAATAAGTTGAAATTGCCAATATACATGAAAAGGTGCTCAGTCTCATTAATAATCAATGAGATATGATTAAAAAGCCCAGATAGACTTTGCTCTTCACCACTAAATTGCTCAAAACATAATCTAGCAGTGCCAACTGCTGGTGAGGACAGGAACTCTCTTGTTCACTAATGGTGGGAATCATAAAACTATTGCTATGTTGGAAAAAAGGTTTTCGCATGATCTAGTAAACTTGAAAATGTCTCTACCCAGACGATGTATAAATATTTGTTAAAGAATTTGTGCATATATACAACAGGAGACAGACCAGAACAACATTGTTCACAAAATTCAAAACAACAAAATAGATAAATTATAGGGTAGAACAATGGAATATGAAATGGAAAGATATGAACTAAACTATAAACAAAATATGACAGATCCTATAGACACTAGTGAGTAGAAGGAGCAAGACATACACTATTATCTTGTTTACATGAAGTTCAAGAACAGGTGAAACTATGCTATATTCTTTTGGGTTAAATACATACATAATAAAACTGTATTTTAAAAAATCAAGGAAATGCTTTTTACAAAAGTCCTCCACTGGAGGAGAAAGATGTTGATTGAGAAGACATATGGGGCTCTTTTGGGAAAACTCACGCTATTATATTTCTTGACTTTGATGGTATCTGGGTTTTTGCCTTGCCAGTAGTAATTATTATGTGCATTTGTACACACTTTTCTAACGTGTGGTATATTTTATGAGATAAAAGGAAATAAAAGGAGAATGACAGAAAGAAGACAAAGCAAAGAAAGAACAAAGGGAGAAAGGAAGGGAGGGAAGAAGTGATGGAAGGAGGAAGGGAGAAAAGAGAGAGGGGAGGCAGGAAGGCAGAATCATATTCTGTGATTCACATAAATTTGTGTAACAAAAATAATAGAAACATGTGCAAAGTTTTAGTGAAGAATGTTCATTAACACATTGTTTTTAATAGCAACTATGGGCAATAATCTAAAAGTCCCAAAAGGAAACACATGAGTATAGCTACATGATATGGTACATTCATGTTATCTAAGTCTCTGTAACAATCACAAATGATTCTATAGAAATAAATGATGAATCATGTCCTGCGCTAGACACAAAGATGTGAGGAAGGAATCATTGTCACCTGCGGTGGGCTGTTGGTACAGCCCCTCTACCTGAGGCCACAGCTGGTGTGGCCTCAGTGGTGCAGAGCTGCTGCAACACAGGCAGGCCTGTGACCCACTTTGATCAGGCAGGTAAGGTCAATACCTTAAAGGTTGGCAAAGCAACCAAGTGGAGGGAGCCTGGGTCTCTGAACACCCATGTGGAGCCCAATGGCCCCCTCCACTCCCCACCCTGCCCCTCCATCTTCTTAAAGCCACTATATTTTAAAGTGTATTTTTTACAGTAGTGTTGCCTTTTACCATAACTAATATAGCTTTCTACATTGCCAATCAGGAGATTTCACATAAAAATTCCACTTTCTTTTGGAAAAATTCTGAAAAGTCAGCAACATTGGACCTGTGCTTTTGTAAGATAGCTGAGAACTGACTGGTGGATGCCCCTTCTGAGGGGCCGGCCATGTGATGGGCAGCCCACTACAGCACCTTCCTGACCTTCTTCATTCTTTCATGCTACCTGCCTAGCTTCTGAGGAATTTACAAGCTCAGAATTAAACGCACTTTATCGATCTATTCTCCTGATCCACAGATTTCATTATCTCCCCCAAGGCCACAGACCTGCCTAACCTGTCACTCCGCCTGTGTGTTCCTGTCCACTCCTGTGTTTGTGGGGTCCTGCCTCCATGCTGTTGCTCATGCTTGTACCCCTACTCAGGTTAAAGCACCCCTGTAAAGTGACCAATGACCTTGTCATCCTCTGTCCTGCTAGGACACAAACAAATTATCTGTGCTTCTCAAAGGATCATAGAACTTCAGAGCTAGAAAGAGCCATAAGAAAGGAGGTAGAGATATAAAGTGAGCGTTTAAAATGACAGAACTAGTTAATGGTCAGTTTCTTAGAGAGAGACTTAGACTCCCCAACATCTACTCCTTCTTTCCCCATCTCGTTCATTAACTTTTCCAAACTAGAGTTTTATAAACATTTTTTAATCACAACCACAGTAGAAAGCCAATTTTACATTACAACCCTAGGTATACACACACAAAATTCACAAAACATGAAATAGCCTCTTATTTTTTCTAGTCTATCCTATTTCTTTAATGCTGCCTTTAACCCCTGAGTTATTTTCATGGCCCACTACCAGTTGACAAACCACAGAATGAGAAATGGTCTCCTTGTGTGACTGGAAGGTAGGAGTTCCACTTCTTTCTAACTGGCTCAGCCCCTTCCAGAGGCCCTGGGAAAATTCCCTGTAACTTCTTTGAGCCTAAGCATTCTCATTTTATAACCTGGAATAGTAATGTTTATTTTACTAGATTGCTGTGAAGATCCAATATTATGTGTAGAAGGGTTTTTAACAGTGCTTTGATAATGAGTGGTGGATTTGTTGTCAGCTTTTGTTTACATTTTCGTTTCACATTCTTCAACTACATGGCAATTTCCTTAGAATGTGTGGTACCTTCAAAGCTGCTGTACATTGCTAGGACCTCAGTATGTCCATCAGATACAGTGTCCTGTCACCTCCTGGTTCCCTGACATGAGGAGTCAACTTCAGGCATCAGCTGAGAGAGCCCAGACAGGAGTGGGAGGTGAGAAAGCGTGAGAAGGAAGGAACAGAGAAGGCAGAGGTTTCGCCCCTCTGAAGTCTGGGAGCACCAACCATTTCATCCTCCCCAGCATAGGTTCAGAGGTTGTCAGAAGTACAGAAAGTCTTCGGAAGGGAAAAAAGGACGATCAGAACGAACTTCCTAAGGTGAGGTTGAAAGGGAATATTACTGGCAGCAGCAGGAAGGCTGGGGTAAAACAGTGGTCCTCAGTTTGGGAGGGACAGCTTTTGGAGGGCAGCTTTTAAAACTTACACACTCACTCAGATATACCTGCACACACACGTGCGCACACTGAGTTGGCTGGTGAGAGTAATACTATAACATGGTGCAACAGCCTATTGTACAGATGGGGAAGGTCAGGTCCACAGACTTGTTGGCTGAAGGCTGTGAACCTCAAGCTGGGCCAGGCACAGACTCCTCTCATTAGCTAACGCGCTGCCCTGCGTCACATCCAACTGCGTACAGCCAAACACCCTCAGACGCCATGAGCCTCACTCCCCTGGGCAGTGAGCAGGTAACACACTGGTTTTAGAAATCTATGGGCACATAACTTACTGTTTCTATTTTTTATAAGAACCGAGGTTGTTTGGGGGTAATTCTTGTTTTTAAATCTCTGGGGAAAGTAACCCCAATTATGTGGTGGCACAAGTATAGCCATTCTACTGGCCTCTTGGACTACCTGGGGAGTATCCCCAGCCCTGAGCTTCTCTGAAGCACTGCCATGGTCATATAAAAACCTTCTGTCCTCCAACCTTCACGCTGGCCTCATTTGATTCCAGAAATCAGAAAATAACTGCTGAACCACTATAAAGTCTGTCCAGTCCCTAATTGATGAGAAACCAAGACATTTCACTGGCAGTTTGCACTGCTGGCTCCCACCCAGCCTGGGCAGATGCAGAACGTTTGGGCTGTAAGTGCAGGCCAGGCCCAATCTGCTCAGTCTACAAAACAGAAATTTCCATATACAGGAGGCAAAATAAAAACAACAACAAAAGAACAGTTCAGGCTCCAAGTTTCTCAGCTTTTATTATCTGTTTAACTTAGTACTTTAATGCAATTTTAATAGGCAGTGATTTTATTTTGTATCAAATGAAATCAACAGATCGTGAAAATAGACACTAGAATTTGGAAGATAATGAGTCTGTTAACTTGTGTTAACTTGCCCACCAACCTAGTCAAGGGGGGTACAATACTTAAGGTAAGAAGAACAGACTGCCTCGGAAGAGGCATCATTAGCTTCATTAGAGTGTTCGTCAAATGAATGATATCATAGTAGATCTAATTAACCAAGAACTGGTCAGGAATTGTCTTCTTTCTGTAACGAGGCATCTAAGATGGAACGCATATTAGTATCTTAGAAATTTAGCATTAGGTAAACTTGATACATTCATTATGGGACAGTGTTTCATGCAAGAGGAATTTTTTAGCAGAATTCTGATCAACATAAGGTAAAGTTTCCCAGCCCCTGGTTTCCAATAGTCAACCAAGGACATCTGTCTGGCTCATGTTGCCCAGCTACCAGGAAAGGCAGCATTAGAAACAGTAAGTTTGAGGATGCTCTGAGGGAACAAGAGTAGAGAAAGAGGCAGTGCATAATAATAGACCTAAGTGCAGGGTGCAGGTCCCTGGAGAAGCTGAAAATTCTGCCACATACAAAGGTGGGTCCTACAGCAAATCATCAGATTGCAGAAAAAGGCACCAAGGTCCGTCAGAGCCCTCAGCAATGCCTGTGCAATCAGAATCAAGTCGAGCTTGCCACACTGCTGGCCGTGTAGTCTCCTAGGAACCTGCCCGACTTTACCCATTAATGCACCTGTAAGGGTGGCCTTTCAGCATGGCCTACCCACTCATGTACAGTAAAACGCCAGCCTCCTTTTTCAGGGAGACTCTGCTGCAAAGGAAACTCATGTGAGCCACTGGGTGCTGTGGAAAACAATCAATCAGAAAAAAACAAGAGAGTTCCATTAAAAATATAATCATCAATATAAAAGAATAGAAAGGATGATGGAAAAGATCGAAGAACAAGTTGATGATCTTAAAGGCAGAGTCAAAATCTCCTGGAATATATAGAGTAAAATGACAAAGCAATAGAATGTGACAGAAAAGTAGAGAGAGAGAATGTTTCAGGTAGTTTGGCATATATCTCATAGTTGTTCCAGTAGGAATGTACAGTCAAACCTGAAAAGAAATAATCAAACTGGCAACCATACAAGATGCCCCTGGACATCTGAAAAGATGTAAATTTTCAGATTAAAAGGGGTCACCCAGTTTCAAAGAAGATTAAAGAAAAGAGCCTCATCTAGACACATTCTGCTAACATCCCTGATTCCACAGACACAGAGACAATCCTAAAAGTTTCCAGGAAAAAAAGTCAGATTATCAAAAAAGGAACAAAAATTGGACTTTTCTTAAACAATACTGGATTCTAGATAATCATACACCATAATTAATAGTCTAATATAAAATAATTTTCTACCAAGAATTTTATGCACTGGCAAAAGTGTCATTACAGTAAAATAATACTTCTAGTCTAACAGATACTAAGAGATTTATCACTCATATACCCTATATCAAAGAACTAAACAAACAAAATTAGATGAAACAACATAAATCTACATTATGTCAGAAGAGTAGCAGTGATTATGATTTCATAGAAGTGAAGGACACTGAATTTAAAGAAACAAAGTTTGGGCTTTTTAAAAGGATAACATTTGCATCCTGGCCAGGTGGTCCAGTTGGTTGAAACATTATCCCATACACTGAAAGTTGTATCCCATACACTGAAAGCCTTGATTCCTGGTCACATGCCTATGTGTGATCAATGTCTCTCTCTTTCTCTCTCTCTCTCTCTCTCTCTCTCTCTCTCTCTCTCTCTCTCTCTCTCTCTCAAACATAAATCAATAAATATATACTTGGTAAGGATTTTTTTTTAAAGATTACGTTTTCTACTACAGTACATGGCTCAAATCATACCTAGTTCTACAGTGTCCAACATTTACCTAACATTTTTGTAAGTGATGTTTTTTAGAATGAATAGGATGAAAGACTTACAGTTACAGGAACAGACTATAGTTATAGCCAAGTGTGACATTGTAATCACAACAAGCATAAACTGGGAGTTGGAGAAGGAGGTCCAAGAAGAGATAGAAGGAGGGGTGGGTAAGGTACTCCCTCCACCCGTGTAAAAAACCGCTTGAAGAAATAGGCAAAATCATAGGCAGTAGGCAGCCAGAGTGAAGATGGGAAGGGGGCAGCCATATGAGTCAACTACAGTCTTCTCTTTCCATGGAGGGAATTTAAAAGATACAGTTTAAACATGTAAATCAAAAAACAGAGGTTCAAGCATGTTACATAAAGTTATGATGGTAGATGCCAGAAGATTTTATGACAAAAATTATTGACAGTAGTTGTCTCTGGAGACAGGCTCTGCTAGTGGAAGGAGGGGATTTTAAGTTTTATTTTCCACTCTTCTCTGTGTTTGAAATTCATCATTAGGCATAAGTGTTTATGGAAACTTGGAAATAAATTATGAATTCTCACATTGATATTGTCATCTTCACCAGTGTTTTCAAATGCAGGTAGTTGGAATGTACTAATTTGAATAGCTTCATGGCCTTCAGCAGATTCAACACCCACTTATCTTTGAAGAAGTTTATTTAACTGGATGTTAAAGGTCAAAATAAAACCTTAGAAATTTTCTTTTTCATTTTAAGAGAAAAAGATGACTAGATGTGTTATGAGAACTATGGAAACACACACACAAATACACACTTTTAGACAAATTTCTAAGCATATGGCTCAGAAACTTGCTGTTGCCCCAAAATATGTCATGCTGACTTTACGGGAAAATGTGCTCGATGTTTTATTCTCTTTCTGTATGAGTGGTAAGCTCTTCAGGATGATGATGATGATGATGATGATATAGCTATACATAATATGTAACTATTAAAAGTATATATATATATATGTATATATAGTTTATATATAGTATAAAGTATACTTTATAGGGGTTGGATGAGAGAGCTAGAGAACAAGAAGAGCTAAGGAAATACTAAACCATCGTGGTTTCTGGGATCTTAGCAAATAATACTGGAAGCCCCTTTCCATGTTTCTTGTGATAAAATCATTGGAAACTGTTTCTCAGTGTCTCTTCTGTCACCCTGGCATCTTGGAGGAGCAGCAATGAAAATGGATGGTTTTGCTATTTTGAGTAAGCCCTTTGTCTCCCTAGAGTCAGACAGTTTCAAGGCCTTTAAAAATCTGAGCTTCGGACCACTCCTGGCCCCAAAGCTGATGGTGTCCCCTGGTCCCACAGATGGAGGACAGCAGAAGGCCGCTGTAACCATGGCCAGGGAGAAAACTATGTGGCTGAGATAATCTGCCTAGGAATATTTTAAAATCTTGGTAAGTCCCTTGATGGTATACATGCACATGGGCAGAGAACCCACCCAATGTTGGAATTATGGTTAGAAAAATACGTTTTGTCTTTTAGTTGGGAGTGAGGGAAAACATCGGAGTGCCTGTCCTCTGCAGTATTGCAAGAGAAAGTGCAGTCCCAATAGTGGTTCCAGAATGCCATCTTCTATTATCTAAAACCCATGTGGACATTAAGAATCTTCATGGGAACACCTACTGTTTGCAGCCCACTTACTCTGCCACTGGCCCACCTGTTCTCCAGGAACTCAGTATTCACATGACCCTATGAAACAGATGTCATTATTAGTGTCCCATCTTTTAGATGAGATACTGAGAAACAGAGAGGGAGAATAACTTACTTGAGATTACACAGGTAAAAATAAATTGAGCTGAGGTTTGAACCAGGAGATTTATCTTCCTCCTTCAGCTATGCTTCCTTTAGAGGAATGTTTTCATTCCCCCAGTAGTTTTAAGTGCAGTTGCTTTTGGGAACCATACTTGGCACCAGGAGAGACTTTAGAAATCAGGTAGATTGTTACAACAATGCTGCCCTCCTACCCATGATTCACAGCCCTGGGTCCCCATCTCTCTGCAATGTCTACTGGTTGGTCCCATCTGGAGAAGCAGTTCATTCCCCACACTGGTTGTATCTGGGCTGACTCAATTCATGGCTTTAACCAAGAAAATGCAGTGAAAGTAAAGTCCGATTTCAGAGCCTAGGTCTTATGGGGTCATGCGCCTTCCAACATCTGAAGCCCCATGGTTAGCATGCCAAGATGCAGCTCAGGGTGAAAGATCACATGGAAGATGTCCCAGCTGAGCCCAGGCCCAGGCCCATGCACCAGCTGAGTGCTGCTCATGAATACACATGGGTGACACCAGTGAACAACAGCCCAGTCAACCCATAGCACTGAGAAATTATCAACGCAGGCCACTAAGGTATGTGGCACTTTGTTAGTAGTCATAAATCACTGATACAGAGGCCAGAGAGCCCAGCCCACTAATGTTACAGCTAAGGAATGAGAAGTAGGGACTTACCAGGTCCTTGATGGCAGAGTTAAGAGTCCCTGTGACTAGCTGCCTGGACCAGGGTCTTATTATAGAACAAATGCCTGTGCTTAGGAAGCCACTAAGTGTCATGGGGTTCACATCCACTGGGCCCTGAGGGTATAAACTGCCAGCTGGGACAGAGCCCAGGGTCGAGGAAAACTGCAGCTGCAGCAGTTAGACCCTCCCCAGAAAACCTCAAGATTAGTGTCTGGGGTGGGCAGTGAGGGATGGAAGGGACTGGGACCTGCCTTTGGGTGCTGGCAGGTTCCCCTACCTTGTAGGGGAATAAGGAGCCTGGGCTTAAAGGCAGGCAAATGGGAAAATATCAGAAATCATCAAAGGCACCTGAGCCTCAGCCGAGAGCCTGCAGAATTAGGTGACACTTCACATAGATCTCTTGTGTGGGGTAGGATGTTAGGAAGCCCCACATTCACTACAGTTGCTGTCCTGGGCTACTCAGCCAGCAAAGCCAGGCAGGCCTGAGCTGAGGAGGGGGTGGCCAGGGGACACTTAATAAGAGGAGGAAAGCGGGGGAAGGACAAGGGAAAGAAGAGACAGATAAAAAGCCCCAAAAGAACTTCCCAAAGTACTCTTGCTCCCACCCTGCCTCAGCTGATCTCTCTGTACCTGCCAGTCAAGATGGGGGAAGACAAAGGATCATCTGCCAGTCTCAGCACAGTGCAGCCCTCCTCTCCCAGCCTGGCCCAGCCATGCTGCTGTCCCTGGGGCGGCTTCCTGGGGCCATGACAGGTGTCCTCTCTAAGCTCTAGCTACCCCCAGCCTTTCCTCACTTCAACCCACCCCACAATGGCACAGAGGGAAGTCTCCAAATATCAAATCTGGTGTCCTCTTTTCCTACAAAATATGACAGGCTCCCATGGCCTTCCTTCATCAGCCATTCATACATGAGCTTTGAGATTTTTTCCCCATAGCCACAGAGAACTATCCTATCATCACTTGGTGCTTTTTTTTTTTTAATGACTCACTTTCTGACTAAACAAATGTATCCCCATTCTTAGCAATAATACCCATTACATTGTGGGCTTGATGTGCTATTTATAGTTTTTTTCCCAATTTGCATTAAAATAATTACATAACTGAAATGTTTAAATGCACTTTATCCCACTGACTGTATTTCATTCTGAAGCCATGTTGAGAGTGTGTTAGAACACTTGGGTTGCAAAAAAATGGGAACTGAGTGTGACCACTATAAATAAAAAGAGATTTTATCAGAAACTGGGGAGTATGGGGGTGAAAGCATTAGTCTCACATGACCGAGAGGAAGGGTCATAGTTCCCTAGTTCACAGAGGACAAGGCTAGTAGTTCTAGCCAGGGGTATAGAGGTGTCCAAGTGACTGGGCCCCAACCCCATCCAGGCGCAGCCATTGCAGTGAATGGCAGCCTAGTATTCTCTATCTTTAAGTTATTCTGTGATTCAAATCCCTGGTAAGGAATTGCCAGCGGCCTGCTTGGGTCCCTTGCCCATGTCTAAGAGGTGCAATTACAGAATGAATGCTATCCCATCAACAAACCTCTCTCCACTCTTGTTTCCTTCTTAGCTGAATATTGCCTCTGCCATAAAGATTGAAATAATCTTGTGTGTTTTGGACAGATTTAGTTCTTTTGCAAATTTTTATGTTATTGGTTTGTTTGATGTTGAAGCTTTTTAGGAGGAAGGGTGGGCAATGAAGGGCATTAATAGCATTCTAATGGTCTAGTCGCTAAAAATAAATCCTATTTAAATAGATTAAAAATACTTTAATTATCATTATCTACTGATTACCTGGGCTCAGAAGGAAATCTTTCTAGTTCACATTCTAAGACCAGCTGAGCTCCTCCTAGTTCATCTAGAAAGTTCAAAGCCCAATTCTGCCCTATTGATAGTAACAGTGTGTGGTTTTTAGCCTTACTCTATTTTTCTATATCCATACTTGCTTTTCTTTATTCCAGCCCCCCTTCCTAAACTCTACTTACTTTCTTTTAGGGGATATTGTTCATTTATTTGCATCCCTGAAAGATATCTTAAATATGATGCATAACTAGTTGGGAGATGCAGGTGATGACAGAGATGATAGTGGCAATGAAGATTTACATGCCTGCGTGCATGTGCACGTGCACGCATGTGCATACACACACACACACACACACACACCAGAATGCTAAAATGGGCCTCTTTCAGTCTCAGTTTTGGCCAAAATTCATATGGTCAAGAACAAATCAATAGGTGTCAAGTGGTCCCACATTTCATAGGTTTATTAACACTCATGCAAGGCTCACAAAAGAGGGACTCAAAAATTGCTATACTGGATAACTCCTTCTTGAATTGATGTTGAACAGAACATCTCTTTTTTTTATTCTGTGTTTCCAGTATTAGGTGAGACATAGTCTTGTCACTGTAACGTAGTAGTTGAGAATGTGACTCTGAAGCCAGCCTGCTGGGGCATGAATCTAACTTGGACTTACAACTTATTTTTGGTCTTGATGGACTCTGGAGAGAAGTGTGTGACAGTGGTCTCAACTGCAACTGGAGTAGAACTTGAGAAAAATAATATAGTAACCCTTATAATCAGCCAACCTATGGGTTAACACAACCCATGGATGGGCCAGGAGCAGAAGACTCAACTACAACAGGAGGACTAACATAACCCACACAAGTACCATTTCCAGAGTATCTAGCTGAGGGGATCAGGGAGAATGTATGACTGAGACCCACAAGACGCCTACTATATAATATAAGTTCATCACACCATCCCTGGGAGACATACAGATCTGCCTATATACAAAAACAAATACAGAGAGGCAGCCAAAATGTGGAGACAAAGAAACATGCCTCCTCCAAAATAATAACAGGAAAAAAAATCTCCAGAAAAAGAACTAAATGAAATGGAGGCAAACAATCTACCACATACAGAGTTCAAAACAATTGCTATTAAGGATACTCAAGAAACTTAGTAAGAACTTCAACAAAGAGATAGCAAGCATTAAAAACCAGTCAGAAATAAAAAATACAATATATGAAATGAAGAGTATGCCAGGAATCAACAGCAGGTTAAATGAAGCAGAGACTCAAATTAGCAATTTGGAAGACAAGGTAGCAGAAAACACCCAATTAAAACAGCAAGTAATTCCTCAAGTGAGAGTAGTTTAAGGGACTTTTAAAACAATATGAAACATAAAAATATCAGCATCACAAGGATACTAGACAGAGGAGAGAGAGAGAATAGAATTGAGAACCTATTTGAAGAAATAATGATTGAAAACTTCCCTAATCTGGTGAAGAAAAATAAACACAAATCCAAGAAGTGCAGAGAGTCCCAAACAAGATGAGCTCAAAAAGGCCCACACTGAGACAAATCATAATTAAAATGGCAAAGGTCAAAACCAAGGCAAAAATCTTAGAAGCAGCAAAAGTTACCTACAAGGGAGCTCCCATAGACCATCAGCTGATTTCTCAGTGGAAATGTTGCAGGCCAAAGGGATTGGCACAAAATATTCAAAGTCACAAAAAACAAGAAACTACCAAATCTACTCTACCACGTAAGGCTATCATTTAAAATTTAAGGAAAAATACAAAGCTTCCCAGACATGAAAAAACTAAAGGTGTTTGTTACCACCTAACCAGTATTACAATAAATCTTAAGAGGACTTTTTAAAGAAGAAACAGAAAGAAAAAAAAAAAAGACGAACATAGTTATAAAGAATAAAATAACAATAAATATATACCTATCAATAATTATTTTAAATGTAAGTGGATTAAATGTTCAAATCAAAATACATAGGGTAGTTAAATGGATAAGAAAACAAGACCCATATGTATGCTGTCTACAAGAGACCCATCTCAAAACAGAAGACACACAGAGGCTAAAAGTAAAAGGGTAGAAAAAGATATTTTATTCAAATGGAAAAAAAGTGGGGGTAGCAATACTTATATCAGATAAAATAGACTTTAAAACAAAGGATATAATAAGAGACAAAGAAGGATATTACATAATAGCAAAAGGATCAATTCAACAATGGATATAACCCTTAAAAACATGGGAGCACCTAAATATATAAAGCAATTCTTGATTGGTACAAAAGGAAAAATCAGCAGTAATACAGTCATAGTAGGGGATGTTGGCCCCATTGACATCAGTGGATAGACCTTCCAGACGGAAGATTAACAAGGAAACAGCAGCCTTAATAACACATTAGATCAGATAGGTTTAATAGATATCTTCAGAACATTTCACCCCAAAGCAGCAGAGTATACACTCTTTTCAAGTACACATGGAAAACTTTCTAGTATAGACTACACATTAGGACACAAAACAAGTCTGAATAAATTTAATAAGATTGAAATCATATTAAGCATTTTCTCTAACCACAATGGTATAAAACTAGAAATCAATTACAAGAAGAAACTGAAAAACACAACATAGAGACTAAATAATATGTTACTAAGCAATAAATGAGTTAACAATGAGATGAAGGTTTAAATCAAAGATATCTTGAGACAAATGAAAATAAGAATACAACAACCCAAAATCTATGGGACACAGTGAAAGTAGTCCTATGAAGTAAATTCATAGCATTACAGGCCTACCTCAAGATTCTCTCCCTCTCTTTATCCCTCTTTTCCCACATACCTCTATTCCCCACAGCTAACATCATACTCAATAAGGAAAACAAAAAGCATCTCCCTTAAGATCAGGAACAAGACAGAGATGTCCACTTTCACCACTCTTATTCAATAGAATACTGGAATTTTTAGCCAGAGCTTAAAGTGATGTTGGGAAAATTAAGCAGATACATGCAAAAAAGTGAAACTAGACCATCTTTTTAAACCATATACAGGAATAAACTCAAAATGAATTAAAGATTTACAGTCAAACCTCAGTTCTTGAATGTCTTGGTTCTTGTGAAATTTAGTTCTTGACTAAGTTGTTCATGACAAAAAATGTCTCAGTTGTCTAACAAAACTTCAGATCTTAATACTCCTCTATCTGAAAACCCTTTGTCTCTTGGGAGACAAATGAAGATTCGATATTCAAACAAATCACTTCACCAACAGTTTTCTGGAATTAATTAAGCTCAAAAGTCAAAATTCCACTCTAAATGTAAAATGTGAAACCATAAAATTCCTAGAAGAAAACATAAGCAATAAACTCTCAGCCATTTCTCTTAGCAATATTTTTTTCTGTTATATCTCCTTGGACAAGGAAAACAAAAGAAAAATAAATAAATGAGACTATAGCAAACTAAATATTTTGCACAATAAAGACAACCATCAACAAAATGGAAGACAGCCCCCTGAATGGAAGAATATATTCACCAATAATGCATTCAGTAGGGATTAACACCCAAAATATGTAAATAACTCAGACAATTTAATACCAGAAAAAATAGCAACCCAATTAAAAAGTGGGCAGAAGGCCTGAACAGAGGTGTTTCTCTAAAGAGGACATACTCATGGCCACTACACATACGAAAAGGTGTTCAATATCACTAATCATCAGAGAGATAGATGCAAATTAAAACCATAATGAGACATTACCTTACACCTGTGAGAATGTCTATAATTCATAAATCAACAAACATTTATTGATGAGAATGTGGCAAAAAAGGAACTCTTGTGCACTGTTGGAGTGAATGCAGATTGGTGCTGCCACTGTAGAAAACAGTAGAGAGAGTCCTCAAAAATCAAAAATGGAACTACTTTATGACTCAGCAATTCCACTTCTGGGTATATATCCAAAGAAACCCAAAACACTATTGCAAAAGAATATATGCACCCCTATGTTCATGGCAGTGTTATTTACAATCACCAAATTTGGGAGTAACACAAGTGCCCATCAGTAGACAAAAGGATAAAAAGCTGTGGTACACATATACACTGAACTATTACTTGGCCATAAAAAAATAAAACCTTACCATTTGCAACAGCATGGATGTACTTAAAGAGTGCAATGTCAGTCAGAGAAAGGCAAACAACTTTTGATTCCACTTGTATGTAGAATCTAAAGACCAAAATAACTGAACAAACAAAGCTAAAACAGACTCATAGACACAGAAAACAGAGTGATGGTTGCCAGAGGGAAGGAGTGTTGGGGAGTGGATGAAAACAGTGAAAGGGTTGAGAAGTACTTACTGGAAGGTACAGAATACTCATGGAGAGGACAGCATAGGAAATATAATCAATAATATTATAATAACTATTATGATGCCAAGTGGGCTATGAAAATGTTGGGGAATGCTCTACAAAGTGTATGATTGTCTAACCACTATGTTGTGCACCTGAAACTAATTCAAAATAATATTGAATATATACTGTAATTAAATTTTGTTATTGCAATGCTTAGCCTGATATCACCTTGGGGAATGAGAATGAGAAGTTATAGAGACTACTATATGTGAAATGAGAAAGTTTCCCTCTTCTTCCTTCTATGGGGAGAAGTGGGAAGAGAGGGTGCCCATAGGAGGCTGAGGACAAGAGGGGAGAACAAGTGGTTTCTCAGGACTCCTACTCTTTCAACACATCAGTTCCACAAACTCACAGTCTTAACATAAAGAGTTGAGACTGTAGAAATCAATTCTTGACACGGTATTGGACCCAGGATTCCTGGATGCAAGTCTACATGGTTTCCATGAGAAAACCTATCACTGAGCTAAATGAAAAGTTCTTTTTTGAGATTAGAACACAGAGTCGGTCTAAATCTAGCAAAACGTCACGTTACCCAGATGTCCACACTCCTTGAAGGGCTCTTCGGATTTTGTGTTCTTGATCTGGGAGATTTCCAGTTGTCCTTATTTTTCGCATTTGGCCAGCACCACCCTTGGCTCAGACCTGGACAGCTACTTTTCCTTCCTCAGAAAACCTGCTGACAAGGCTGTGGCTCTCAGGACTCTGCAATCTTGGGAGGGAGTGGTGCTGGGCACAGGCAGCTGGAACACCCTGAGTGTAGGCCAGTAAAATGTCTTCACCGGATCATCAAAGCAGAAATCAAGTGATGAGGTCCTTGCTTGACTTTTCTGCACACTGAGAGGTTAAGTCACCCTTCTCTGTCATGAAATGTGGTGGCTAAATGCAGTGTCCTCACAGGGAAACAACCCACTTCACCCGATTGATTGGTAAACACTCCAAGACCAAGACTGGGTCTTTCTGTGTCTCCTGTACAATAGGTTGTACTGAATGTTCAGTACATGTTAACAGATGTAGTAGGAAAATGGATTTTGCAGTTTAAAGCAAGTGGCATGAAATTCAAGCAGATTGATGTACTCAGTGTTAAACATTTTATCACAATTACAGAAAAACTAAGACCCAAGTAATGGGCTCAAAATAAACTGTTCTTTAGTCTTCTGAGGTTATGAATTTAAAGATTATCATTTCTGAACATCTGAAACACAGCAAATGAGATTTTTTTAGTGTATTTTATTGATTATGCTGTTACAGTTGTCCTAATTGTTTTTCCCTTTGCTCCCCTCCACTATCCCATCCCCCTTAATTCATGTCCATCGGTCATTCATACAAGTTCCCTAATTTCACCCTTTCCTATATTATTCATAACTTCCCCCTGTCTATCTTGTATCCACCAATTATGTTTCTTAATCCCTGCACCATTTTCCCATTTCTCCCTCTTTCCCCTCCCAGCTGATAACTTTCCCAATGATCTCCATACCTATGATTCTGATCGTATTCTGCTTATTTGTTTAGTTTTGTTTTGTTTTTATTTTACTTTTTAGATTCTGTTGATAGTTGTGAGTTTCTCTTCCTTTTAATGTTAGTAATCTTGATCCTCTTTTTCTTAAATAAGCCCCTTTAACATTTCACACAATAAGGGCTTAATGATAACGAACTTCTTTAGCTTTGCCTTGCCTGAGAAGCACTTTGTTTGCCCTTCCATTCTCAATGATAGCTTTTCTGGATAGAGTAACCTTGGTTGTAGGTCCTTGCTCTCCATCACTTTGAAAACTTCTTGCCAGTCCCTTCGTGCCTGCAAAGTTTCTTTTGAGAAATCAGCTAATAGTCTTATAGGAACCCCTTTGTAGGTAATGCTCTTCTTTTCTCTTGCTGCTTTTAAGGTTTTCTATCTTTAACCTTTGGCATTTTAATTATGATGTGTCTTGGTGTGGTCCTCTTTGAATCTAGCTTGTTTGGGACCCTCTGTGCTTTCTGGACTTATATGTCTATTTCCTCCACCAAATTAGATAAGTTTTTCCTTCATTACTTTTGAAGAAGTTTCCAATTTCTTGCTCCTCTTCTTTGCCTTCTGGTACACCTAGGATTCAGATGTTGGCATTTTAAAAGGTGTCCCAGAGGTTCTTAAGTCTTTCCTCATTTTTTCCAATTCTTGTTTCCTATCTGTACTGGTTGACTGTTTATTTCTTCCTGAAGTTCCAGATCATTGATTTGAACTCTGGTTTCCTTCTCTTCATCATTGGCTTCTTATGAATTTTCCTACATTTCGCTTAGCCTAGCCTGTGTGTGCCATACTCATACACATCTGTCAAGTCTGTGAGCATGTTTATCACCAGGGTTTTGAACTCTGTATTAGGTTGTCTATCTTCTCATCACTTAGTTCTCCCACTGAAGATCTGTTTCCTTTTTGGGGGGCCATACTTCTTTGTCTCCTCAACTTGACAGGCTCTTGTGTTTATCTCTATGTTTTAGGTAGAGCTGTCATACCTGTTATATTGTAAGGGGTGGAGCCTTAGGTATTCATCAGTAAGGGGTGACCTGTTTCACTATGTTGTGGTGCTGTATGTGAGGGAGGAGTCTGAAAGTAAACAATGCTGCTTGCTCAGTACTCACCCTTTTTCTAGGCACCACCTCTCCCACTACTTGCTCAATACTTGCCCCTCTTCCAGGTACCTCTCTGGCTGTTGGCCTGCTCATGGTTCCCAGAGTGGGTGGGCCTGTGGACATTACAGGACCATGGGACCCCATTAAAGAAGTGGACTCTGCTGAGAAAGCAGCAGTTTTTCCTCTACCCCAACCCCCACTGGTTTTCAGTCAGAAGCAATGAGGCTGTATTTTCCCCCCAGCACTGGAACCGTCAGCCTAGCAGTCTGGTCTGGTGCCAGGACCACTCCCCAGGAGTCCCCTCTTATTATTTTATTTCAGTTTTTTAAAAAAGATTTTATTTATCATTGTTAGAGAGATGGGAAGGGAAAGAGGCAGAGAAGGAGAAAGACACCAAGGTGCGGTTGTCTTTCACTTGCCTCCAGCTACGGACCTGGCTGGAGACCTGGCTTACAACCTGGTTATGTGCCCTGGCTGGGAACTGAACCAGCGACCTTTCGGTTTGCAGGCCAATGCCTTACCCATCGTGCCACCAGCCAGGGCTCTCCCTTCTTATTTTAAATGTGTACTGCATTTTCCACCAGCTGACCACAGCCGCCATCCCCCCACAGCTCCCATCCCCCCACAGCCCCAGTGCCATCAAACCACTCCCTCTCTGTTCTGGCTCTGCTCCTCCTACCTGTCTGGATGAGTACTTCTTCTTTATAGCTTTCTTTCTTGGATTTCCATGCACCCCAATTTTCTGGAATTTCTGGTTGTCTTTAGTGTTGAGGTAGATGTATTCCTTCTTAGTTGTGGAGGGAGTTGCAGCATGCCTCCCTACGCCTCCACCTTGGCCAGAAGTCAAGTAAGATTCTTTTTTTCTTCTAAATAACCCTACATAAACACTGCTGACAATGAATATTTTAGTCTGAGAAATAAATATATTTTATTTAAAATGTATGCTTTGAGGATAAGCTGGCTCTCAGCTTTTTCTTCTATTTTTTACTATTTCCCTGAAATTTCCCAAAGAAAGCTGTTGAATAGGGACTTTTCAGAAAGAACTAATTGAATTATCAACTAAATAAAGAAATGAGCGAAAGATATGAACACACACTGCACCAGCAACCAAATGTTTGAAAACCTCCCCCACATGAGTCCACCCCACAGAGGAGCCAGAAGGGGGTAACACTCAGGCTTATGACCCCAGCTCAGATGGCCAGCCTCGCACAGGTGGAACAGAGGAGAACCCGCTCGGACGGAGGCAACTTCAGACTCTGGGGGCTTTGCCTCTGCGCCTGGCTCACCTGCCTTCCTGGGGATTCCGGGAGCTGCCCGGTCACTCTTTTTGTCCTCATTCAGCTCAAGTCGGTGTCTCTTACATTCAACTAAGCACCGGACTCATATGGCATTGAATGTGGAATGCAGGGACACTGCTCAGACAAGATGCTAGACCTCAACTAGGCCTTTGTTTCCCACCTAGAACAAGGAGCTAAGAACACCAGCCTCAGTTTCACTGATTTCTTAAAAAGAATAACTTGTAAAAAAAAAAACACTGAAGTTCTTCAGAACGAAATGACATGGACAAAACCAGTATGTATAATGAGCTTTTGAACCAGGCATTTAAGTAAAAGAGATGCGAATTGAAAAGCCAGAGCAGAAAAGGCTGGGTGTGGAACTGCTGTTCCAGTTCTTTGAGACAGGGACTGAACAGCCAGCCACACAGCAGCTGACCACTTCTCAGAATCTGTGCAGCCATCTAGAAGAGAAGTTATTTCCACAGACCCACTGGGGCCACCTAGGGCTCTGAAAAGCATTCTATGCAGTCCTAATTCCACCTGTGTGCCACAGCTTACATGTGTCCCCTGCCCTGTGTCTTAAGCCCCTGAGATCAATGCAGGACCTCGATCTCTTAAGACTTCTTCTGTTCAAGCATTTCCTTCTCACCGGCTGCAGGCCCCAATCCCAGGATCTGCGACGCAGGCCAGGGATGTGGTCATATGTCTCAAAGGATGCAGCCAGGAGCAAAAGCAGCAAATTCGAGGGAACCCTAAATGTCAGAGGCCTGTGCTTAGAAGAAAAGGTCACTCACAGGAGAGAGTCCTCAAAAGAAATCAAATGCAGGCATCTGGGGAGTATCTCTTCATGAAGGCTTTCTTTTTAGCCCTGTAAGGCCAAGAACCTGCACCATTAGAAACCTACACCATTAGAGAGCATTACACATGTGCATCTGCAAAGCCACCCAATGACATCACGGTGTCCTCCCTCCACATGCTGGAAAAGGCAAACAGAGCACCTTGGAGCCTCCCAGGGCTCCACAGCATTGGACCAGCACCAGCTGCTCAGACCCAGTTAATATTCCTACCGATGCCAATGACTGAGGAACTCAATTCTATTCCACTTAGTCTTTTTCTTCAGTTATGATACCCTGAACCCATCTTCTTTTCATACCTGCAGGATAGAGAAAATTCCGTGGATCAGCCTGTCACTAGCCTGCCGTCAGCATGACTCCGGTGGGCACAGAGATGTAAGGAAACACAGAGATTCCTTTTAAGGGAAGGTGCTTCCAAAACAAGTCTGGGCACTTGTGAGGAAGACCTGCAGACTTTCTGCTGTCCTCATGGAACCAGAGACCTCTTACAGGCCCCCAGAGGCAGGGGGAGGATGACTCTTTTCCATCTCTGAAGGCTGAGTCCAGCTACCCTTCCTCAGTCCTGGACGGAGTGACCAACATACAGACAAACCCACTGAGCACATGTAGAATTAAGAGGAAGAACATAGGCAGCGAGGAGGATCCAGCCCCTGCTTCTCCCTGCAGTACAAAAGTGACCAGTTGGACATGGTTCGCCCAGTTTGGCCTCTGGCCTATGCAGGGGCTTGGGTGCCCTGGCTCCAGGGTGGGAGATGTTGGGCACTCCGGGTTTTCCCTCAGCCTGGTGCGCCCCTCACCTTGGACACAATAAAAGCTCTCCAGTCCATCAGAGATGAGCACTTTCTTTGCAAGGTGTCAAAAGGTGTGCTGCCCCTGAGCTTCAGCCACTGCACCTTCAAATGGCTTCCCTGTCCCTGAATCAGTGGAGAAGAGGAACGGGGTCCTGCCAATGGGCCTCTAACCAGAGTGCCCAGCACATGCCCAGGATGTCCATTCTACACAGTATACCCACACCCACACCTACTCTTCGGGGCACCACACAAAGATGGCACTCCGGACAGTTCACACAACTCCTGTTAGCATTTTTTTTTTTTAAATATTATCCCTCATTTTGATAAGATACAACTTTGCTATCATCCTCAGCTGCCCTTTCCCATTTTAATATTCTCATACTCTGTGCATCCCAAGAGGCCTCTTACCTGACAAAGATGTTTGCCTTAGATATGTGTAACTTTCTCAGAGTCTAAATTATGATCATGGAGCTATTAGCTAACACAGCAGCTTTTAGCTTCTGGGAAGCAGAACTCACATGGTTAGTAAGTCTTTTAGGATATTCATCTTTGTGTAGCTTTCCTTTGTCCCCCTATGTGAGGAGGACTTAATATGGCTTATATCTTGAACCTACCAGGGGGTGGTAGAAATGAAGTCTACCTGGCATTTTATTAGCTCAACAGATTATGCTCATGATGGGGAAGGAGAAAAAACAGGTCAATTTACAGGAGACTTGTAAAGTCCAAAGCTTTTCGTTCAGGCTGAAACAGGGGGAACGCCCCAGCCTGGGAAAGACAACCGCCAGGCTCCTGGGTTTCCTCTCACGGGGCTCACTTCTGCCCTTGAGAGCCCAGAAGGTTTATGCTTTTCGAGAAGCCAACTCTGGGATTGGTTTCAACAGTGATTCTCATTCTTGAGCACCTATCAGAATCAGCTGAAGGGCTGGGAGAAACATAGATTCCTGGGCCCTCCCAGAATTTCTGGTTCTACGGGTCTGGGTGGAGGCTGAGACTCTGCACTTCAAGGCAGTTCCCAGTCCACACTCTAGAACCACCAGACTGCCAAAAGGGGTCACTGTTTCAGGCCATCGTTTCAGACACTCTAAGAGAACCAGGAAGCACAAGCACTGACAGACCCCAGTCCAGCTGCTTCTTGGGCTCCTGGCCCTTCTGTGTTTCCTCCATGCTCAAGAGTCCAGTGTTCCCTGGAGGGGCCCTGGGCCCATTCCCTGCAGGGCCAAGTGTTGTCCATGCAGCAACTCCCATGCCACAAGGCCATGGCTCTGCACCTGTTGTCCCTGCTGCCAGGATCAGCTACATAATTTATGGGTCACTTATTCAAAAACTATTAAGAATGTCGATATAGTGAAAACAGAGGGTTAAATCAGGCCTTTCCCACACAATCCCAGCCAGCAAGTTCTGATTCTTCCTCCTGTCTTCATATAAAAACCCAGCCTCCCACCACGCCACGCCCCACTTTCTGCTCTTCAAAAAGGAGGTAGTAGTATATTTTGAAAGGAAAACTTTTAAAAAATCATCAAAATTATAAAGTGCAATATTTTTTATTACAAAAAAAAATTTAAGATTTTATTCATTATTTTTAGAGAGGGGAAAGGAGGTAGGAAGAAACGGAGAGAAACATCAATGTATGGTTGCCTTTCACCTGCCTCCAGCCACAGACCTGGCTGGAGACCTGGTTTGCAACCTGGTTATGTTCAGGGAACCGAACCAGCAACCTTTGGGTTCGTAGGCTGGCATCTTATCCACTGTGCCGCCAGCCAGGACTCCAAATTGCATTTTAAAAAGTACCAATTTCAAGTGCAGCAAACAAAAGAAAAAACTATCAGGAATTGAAATATATTCTCATTTCATAAAAATATTTAAAAATCATTTCCTGCCATGGCTAGTGTAATGCAGTTGGTTGGAATGTCGTCCTTTTCATCAAGAGTTTGCAGGTTTGATCACCTGTTGGATATTTCTCCCTCACCTCCATGTGTCTATCCCACCCTTTGTCCTTCCTTCCCTCCCTTCCTCCCTCTCTCTCAAATCAATAATATATATATATAATTGATATATATATTATATATATCACACACATATACTCAGGTGAGGATTTAAAAAATAATTTCCAATATATTTTCACTTTAATTAGCAAGAAAAAGGACAGCATTTTGGAGTTGAAACGAACCTCAAATCTAACCCACTGGCCTCCAAACTCAGTTGCGCATCAGAATTACCCAAGAAGTCTTTTAAAAATACAAGCTCCACTAAAGCTTGAGAAGTGGTTGTTTGAGATTTAGAGTGAAAAAAAAAAAAAAAATGTACAATGAGCCTGGAAAGTGGAGACTCTGTCATTTCGGAAAACAAGGAAAGATATGAAAGACCAATATCATGTGTCAAAAGGACACATTGAAGAAGGTCCCACTGGCTAAAAAGAGGAATTCTAAGAATAAATATAGCAATGGATTAAAGCACATCAAAAAAAAAAAAAAAAAAAAAAAAGCTAAAATCCATGAGGTTATAACAATACTAAACATAATAAAACTTCAGCACTGGCTGGTAGCACAGTGGTTAAGGCGCCGGCCTGCGAACCCAAAGGTCAC
Organism: Noctilio leporinus; assembly: GCA_004026585.1. Lineage (NCBI taxonomy): Eukaryota > Metazoa > Chordata > Mammalia > Chiroptera > Noctilionidae > Noctilio > Noctilio leporinus. Next base: position 836,801 of record PVIW01000076.1, read on the forward strand.
AGGTTCGATTCCCCAGCCAGGGCACATAACCAGGTTGCAAACCAGGTCTCCAGCCAGGTCTGTGGCTGGAGGCAGGTGAAATGCAACCATACCTTGATGTCTCTTTCCCTCTCTGCCTCTCTCCCTTCCCCTCTTCCTAAAAATAATGAAATAAAATCTTTAAAAAAAAAAGCCTTAACTTAATTTAAAAAAAAAAAAAACTTCAATGATCAGTTGGAAGGATGCCGGTGATGTCCCAGCTTTGAAATGTTTTTGAAAACTAAAGGCAGCATTTAGGCTAACCTTCCTATCTGCATCGCACCAGGGATAAGCAAATGGTAGCTGAGGGGGAGCTGCTCAGTATTAGCTTCACTGATACTTACAACGGAAATGAAGAATAGAAGGTGTCACCACTGGCCATAATGAATTGATTAGCACAATCAATGGTAATCCACGGTTGCCAACATCACAAAAAGAAATACAACCAGACATTATGTTCCCCTAATGGAAGGGCACACGACCTCCTATAAAGTACTTCATCTTGCCAAAGATTCTGAACCTAAATCGGATCAAACTTCTTGACCAAATCACTGCATTACAGAAAATAAACACTGTGGGGACAGGGAGGCAGTCAGCAAAATCCAAGTTGGGGGAAAGCCTTCAGGACAAAAAGCCCATTTCTTCGACAAAAGATTGAAAGGAGAAAAATTAAATTGAGGGGCACCAATGGATTAAATGTTACTGAAGAGCTATTATTAACCAATCCTAATGTGGATTTCAATTTAAACTAAAAGAAATCATTTTTATAAGACAGCTGTAAATTTGTAAACAATGAGAGGATTTTTTTTTTTTATGATATTAAGGGATCACTTAACTTTTTCTGTCTGTGGACTGGTGTCTGGGAAACAGTGATTTTGACTCACAAGGAAAGAGACACAAAGACAGGCCACTTCTTGCTCAGGCTTACACACTAGTTTACGGAAGAACCCAGGTTGCCTGACTCTGGCACAGGGTCATTCTTCTCAGGATAGCAGACAGATGCCCTTAGCTCCTTGAACGGGTTCCTTTATTGGGAAACATGGTGCTTTAACCCAGTTTAGATCTACTTTTCCAGAGATGCCCTTAGGGTCTGGGACCTTCAGTCTCTCTGAAATCATAGTCCTAGAGAGCTACCTGATCTGTGAGGGTCTCAGTGACTATTATGGCAAATTAGGGGGGTTTCTGAGTCACACCTGCACACAAAAACTCCAACTAAAGACATCCGATGTTATTTCCAAACTAGACTATACATGGAGATCACAAGCCTTTCCCAGTTGTCCTCCAGTATCCACAGCCCAAGAAAATCCCCTACCATCCTCAACATCTTTTCCGAATATTCCTAGTACCTCTATTTGGATGAAAACCAAAATTCCTGATGTTGGCAAAGGTATTGTGAAATACTCATTTCCCAACTTTAAACAAAGGCTAAAATAGTACACTTTTGGAAAGAAAGTTAGCAAAATGTGTCACATCAGCTTTAAAATGTTTATATTCTTTGACCCAATAATGCCATACTAGGGAATAATATTAAAATAATTTTTAAAGGATTTGAAGATTTTTTTGTTTGTATATTACAGTTGCCCCAATATTCCCCCATTATTCTTCCCCACCCTGCCTATCCACTTCTCCACAGTCAATCCCCAACCTGTTGTCCATGGGTTATTTATACCTATTCCTTAATTAGACCCTTTTCCCTGTTCTTCTTATCCCCCTCCCATAGCACCTTTGGTCATTGCCAGTCTGTTCCTTGTTTCCATGCCTTTGGTTCTATTTTGCTCACTTGTTTTGTTCATTAGGTTCCTGTATTAGGTGAGATCATGTGGTATTTGTCTTTCGCCACCTGGCTTATTTCAATAAGCATAATACTCTCCAGTTCCATCCATGCTGTCACAAAAGGTAAGAGAGTTCCTTCTTCTTTCTGTTGCATAGTATTCCACTGTGTAATTGTACCACTGTGACCCACTTACTTACTGCACTTGTTTCCAGCACTTGGCTATTGTAAATAATGCTGTTATGAACACAGGGGTGCATAGGTTCTTTTGAATTGGTGTTTCAGGATGCTTAGGGTATAACCCCAGCAGAGAAGTTGTTGGATCAAAAGGTAGTTTCATTTTTAGCTTTTTCAGGAAATTCCATATTGCTTTCCACAGTGGCTGCACTAGTCTGCGATCCCACCAACAGTGTACTAGAATTCCCTTTTCTTCACATCCTTACCAGCACATATTGTTTCTTGATAGGTTAATGATGACCATTCTGATCAGTGTGAGGTGGTATCTCATTTTAGTTTTAATTTGCATCTCTCCGGAGGCTAGTGGTGTTGAGCATCCTTTCATAAGCATATAAGCTGGCCCTCTGTATGTCCTTCTTGGAGAAGTGTCTGCTTAGCTCCTTTGCCCATTTTTCCATTGGATTGTTTGTCTTCTGAGTGTTGAGTCATATGAGTTCTTTATATATTTTGGAGATTAAACCTCGTCATTAGCAAATATGTTTCCCCATGTTGTTGGTTCCCTTTTCATTTTGATGCTTTCTTTAGTCATGCAGAAGCTTTTTAATTTGATATAGTCTCCTTTGTTTACCCTTTCCTTTATTTCCCTTGTCCTAGAGGACGTATTGAGAAAATATTGTTGTGGAGGATATCTGATTTTACTCCCTAAGTTTTCCATTTGGACTTATATGGTGGCATGGCTTATGTTTGTCTTTTGTCCATTTTGAGTTTATTCTGGTGTATAGTGACAGTTGGTGATCTAGTTTCGCTTTTTTGCATGTACCATTCCAGTTTTCCTAACACCATTTGCTGAAGAGGCCATTTTTACATCATTTCATGTTCCTGACCCCTTAGTCAAATATTAATAGACTACAGAGATATGGGTTTACTTCTGGGCTCTCTACTCTATTCCATTGATCTATGTGTTTGTTCTTATGTCAGTGCCACAGACTGTCTTGATTACAGTGGCCTTATAATAGTTTACGATATCAGGTATTGCAATTCTTCCTGCTTTGTTCTTTTTTCTCAAGATTGCTGAGGCTATTTAGGGCTGTTTTTGGTTCCATATAAACTTGTGTTGAATCTATAGATTGCTTTGGGTAGTATGGACATTTTAATGTTAATTCTTCCAATACATGAACAGGGTATATGATGCCATTTACTTGTATCTTCCTTAATTTATTTCTTCAGTGTTTTGCTTAGTATCAGCTGATAGCCTTATTGGATTGCTCTTGTATATTACTAGCTGTTTCTCCCTTGCTGCCTTTAAAAATCTCTGTCATTAAATTTTGACATTTTAATTATGTGTCTTGGAGTAGGCCTCTTTCCGTTCATCTTGATTGGGTCCCTCTATGCTTCCTGGACTTGTGTGATATTTTCTCTCTTCAAGTTAGGGAGATTTCTGTCATTACTTTTTCAAACAGGTTTTTTTAACCCTTGCTCTTCTCCTTCTTATATCCTTACGATATGGACATTATTATGCTTCATATTGTCCCACAGCTTCCTGAAATTCTTCTTGTTCTTTTTGAGTCTTTTTTCATTTTGTTGCTCTGTCTAGGAATTCTCTTCTACCTTGTCCTCCAGCTCACTTATTTAATCCTTGGTTTCATTTAGCCTGTTTTAATTTCTTCTACTGTGCTCTTCTTTTCAGCAATTGTAGTCTCCATTTTCCTCCTGGCTCTTATTGATAGTTTCTATGGCCTTTTTTCATACTGGTGTAGTTTGCTCTAAGTTTCTTGTAGCTTCTCTGAACTACTTTGTAGTTCTCAGTGAGCTAATTGAGCATCCTTATAACCATTATTTTAATGCAATGTCTGATGGTTTGCTTGCCTCTATTTTATTTAGCACTCTTTCTGGGGATCTCTCCTTTCCTTTCAGTTGAGTGTTGCTTCTTTGTTTCCCCATTTTAGGTGACTCTTCTTATTTCTACTTCTTAGATTGATCTGTTTTGACTCCCTGTCCTTATGGTTAACCTTCTGCAACAGGGATTCAGTGGTGTAATCTCCTTGATCTCCTGAACCTGACAGTCTTGGGATGCGCTTTATGCCATTTATGTAGGCTGTCTGGTTGTACTTGAGTTTTTGGCTGTTGTTGGGTCATTCTTTGGTGGGTCCTTCCTATCGGCTGGCTGACTGAGTCACCCCACCCACCATGTCTTATATTCTGTTGTACAGGTGCTACCAGAACAAAACTGAACAGCACAGGAAACAAATGCAAACCTGCAAAAATATCCCTCACCTATTCTCACACTATCAACAGCAAGTGAGCCAATATTAATAAAGGTGTAAAGAAATTATGACTACTATAAGAGGAAAAAAGAACATGAGATGACTAAATGAAAGAAAATGATTTTGAGAGGGTAGAGAGAGGAGCAGTAATAAGAGTAGGGAATAGAGACAAGGTGAAGAGAGAAAGTAAAATTTACATAGTAGATTAAAAAAGGAGGCCCTGGCTGGTGTGGATCAGTGGATTGGTGCCAGCCTGCAAACCCAAAGGTCACTGGTTCAATTCCCCAGTCAGGGCACATAACCAATGAATAAAATATATTTTTTAAATAATCCTTTAATGGAGAAAGGAGTAAAAGGGAAGCACATAGAATTAGGTTTAAACAGAAATTGTGTGTGTGTGTGTATAGAGATTGAAATTGGAGAAAAAGACCCACCACAGCACTAGCAGCAACAACAACAAAAAAGAGCAAAGATTAATATAGGAGGGATGGGAATAAGAGGGGAAAAGGAAAAAAAGTCTAAGAGATGTCTAGAGGAAAGGGAAGTGATTTTGAGAGGACAGAGGGAGAAGAAATACTACAAGTAAGGAATGAAAACCAGGCTAAGAAGGGAAAAAATAAAATTTAAAAGAAAAAAAAAGGGAAGGAGGAAGGCAAAATGGCATAGGAGAGGGGAACAATGAAATTTGAGGTTTGAAAATACAAAAATAGTGAAGATCTAGCAATAAAATTGAAGAAGTGCAACCACCACCACCATATCCACAACGAGCAAGCAAAGGCTGATAATGGTGGACAGAGAAGTAGGGGTATTTTAAGAATGGGGAAAAGAATGTGAGATGACTGATGATAAGAAAAATGGTTTCAAGAGGCTGGAGAGGTTAGAAATATAAAGAGTGAGGAATGGAAACAAGTCATAGCAAGAGATAAAATTAAATTTAAAATAAAAATAAGAAGAGGAAAAAAGGTAAAATGTTATAAGAGAACAGTGGAGCTAAATATGAAATTTGAAATAAACTATATTGAAACTAGTGACCTAATAGACACAAACTTGAAGGACAGGAAATAAATGTTTAAATGCTATGCAGGAGAGACAATAACACAAATCCTGAAGACCACAGTGGAATTTCAGTAGAATCTAGTGTTTATCACTGTTTTCTTTCTGGATCTGCCCCCGGTAATGTCCAATGGTGTCCCAGTCTGGCCCTAAGCAGCCTGTTCGAGACTAGCAGTGATCCACCAAGTGTGGTTGTCTCCTTTAGCTGTCAATATAGTCAATCTCAGCAGTCAAGCTTAAGCACCACAGGTTGAGGTAGAGTAACTCCTATGGGAGGGGCTATTGCTTCCCCTCAGGCCGATACCACTTAGAGCAGGCTGTTCTTTGAGAAAGATGACTCCTGCACTGTTGGGAATGACTCAACACAAGAATCCTGGTGGCTGCTCCCTCAGTTCTTTCCCCACAGCCATCATCCCCAGACTCTCCACAGGTGTCTCTAGTCCACTCTGTCCACCCCATCTTTGCTGGAGTCCAGGGTGTCTACAAAAAAAAAACTTAATGTGTTGGTCCTTTAAGAGGCTTTCTGTGTCTCCCTGGCAGACAACCCTGCTGCTTTTCACAGCTGGGTGCTATTTGGGTTCCTTTCCAGCTCTGGTGCTGTAGGCTGGGGAGCCCATCTTGGGGTTTAAACCCCACACTCCTCATGGGGAACCCCTGGTCATTGAAATTTCCCTCTGGCACTCGGGCTGCCAGTCATAGGAGCCCAACCAGTCTTCTTGCCTGTCCTCTACATTCCATACCAGTCATGTTGTGAAGTGGTTTCTTCTGTTCACAGTGGTAAGGCTTCTCTCCAGCTATTGCTCAATTGGTTATTCTGGATTATTTCTCTACAATTTGGTTGTAATTCCAGATTGGTCCTGGGAGGTTAACTTCCATTTATTTCTCCTCTATCTTGGATCCTCCTTTTTTTTTTTTAATGAAAACAAAAATATTATGCATGATGTTCATCACACTATAATTTAGAATAGAAAAAATGCAAGTTTCTAACAGTCATAGAAAACTATAGGAAACAAGTGTTTGTTGCCATTAAAGTTATATTTTCTACAAGTTTGAGACCTAGAAAACTAGATTCAGCAGATGCCCTCTTCCTGAAATCCAAACCTCCAAGACAAAGGCTGAAGGCAGTTGAAGCTGTGACCCTTCCTGGTGGGGACTTGGCCAGCTGCCCACTCCTGAACTCTGGCTGCCTCTGCTCAATGCTCCCATATCCTGCTGATTCCCACGCCTGGCTTTCCAGCTGTGCTGTCATTCTGAGTCTCCGCCAGCTTCCACTGAATTCTTTTTTGCTTAATTTGCCTGAAATGGTCTTATTGTGCCAAAGGACCCTGACACACCTAACACACCCACTAATCATATCACTTTACTGAAAATTAAGTCACCCAATCACAACTTGAAAGAGGTTTCCAGAGTACATTCCTGCACTGGGTACTTGTCTCAGTCAGTTTTAGTAAGCCCACATGCTAATCCTAGCATGTGGTGAGTTGTATAAAGCGCATAATAAATGTAATGCACTTGAGTCATCCTGAAACCATTCCCCCTCCCCTGTGGAAAAATTATCTTCCAAGAAACCAGTCCCTGGTGCCAAAAAGGCTGGGGACTGTTGGTCTACACAGTTCATAACTCCCTCACATACCAGCCAAAGAGCAACAAGGGTGCTATGTCCTATGCTAGTTAGATCTGTTTAGGAGTCAAAGTAAAATTAATTTTAGGATGAACACTTGGTCTCTTGGGGGATTGTGGAGGCAGAATAGCGAGCCAAGATGAGAGGCTGAATTATTGAGTTGGCCAAAAAGTTCATTTCATTCTTTCTATACGATGGCTCTAGTAGTGCTTGTCTTTAACTGTATTCAAAAACAATTTTGTTAGATTGTATTGTGACAGCCATCCTATCAATGTGTACTTTTAAAAACTTACCAAAATTTGTGAGTTTTTGTGCAGCCACTTTAATACTGAAGATGGAAGAAGACACACAACATTCTGGTGTATTATGCTTTATTATTCCAAGCAAGGTAAAAATGCAACTGAAATGACGATTTGTGGAGAAGGTTCTGTGACCGAACATGTCAAAATGGTTTGCCAAGTTGCTTGGTACTACTGACATTTTGGCCAAATAATTCTTTGCTGTGAATGTTTTATGCATTGAAAGATGTTTGGTGGCACCCCTGGCCTCTACCCACTAAAGGCAATAGCAGGAGATAGTAGACATACTGAAAATATCCAAATCAATAAAGTTATTGGTGAAAATTTTAAATTTCACTGTTTCATGGAAAAAATCAAAGGGACTTTTTGGCCAACCCAAGAAGTTGAAATGTACTTGGGGCAATGCTGCTTCTTCATGTGATCTCATGTAGTCTTCACAGCCATCACCTTCCTAACCACCTCCCCTACTTCTCTTTCTGGCCCCTCTCCCATGCTCTTGACAAGGTGGCCAGAAATCTGAAACTACCCCACTTCCTTGCTTAAGACCATCAAATTCCAACCTCCTCTCACACCAACCTTCTCTTCCTCACTGGACTACAACAATGGCTTTCCATTTCTCGGCACAAACCTGTCCCCCTAAAATGTCCATGCCTGGGGACCCCTCAGTCTGCAGCACCAAGTCCACCTATTACTCAGGTCTCAGTTCACATGGCACCTCCAGGAGGCACTGTTTGACCACCTTATCTAAAAAGGTAAGCCTCACCCACTTTGTCTACCCCGCAACCCCACCCCTCCAGCACATTTTAACATCTGAAATCATCTCACTTGCTTTTGCCTGGTTCCTCCCATTAGTATGCATATTCCATGACCAAGGACACTGACTGTCCTATTTATCATCACATCTCAGCATGTGTCTGGTGAAGAGTAGACACTCAGCTTGCTGGTGAGCCCTGTAAAGTGGACGCCACAATCATCCCACAGATGACAAAATGGGCTCAAAGTGCCTCTGGTTAAGCAACCTGACCATGGCCACACAGCTGGAAAGTGATTGGAACCTGTGTATTGCAATACTGGAAGGTTGAAGGGAGTTACCAGGTCTTTGTGGAGTCCAAGTATCATTTTTATTGTTTGGCCAAGCTCTGTTGGGCTACAAAATACAAAGAGCTAGGTTTTCAAGGAGGCACTCAGCTTCTGTGAACTTTCTCCCTTTCAAGCCCTGTAGGAGCTAATACTGATTTATTACATATGATCATGGTCAGAAACATCTTTAGGAATTCCAGTCCACCCAAAATATCCTTGAGGTTTGACAACTATTCATTCATACACGAAATTATATTATGGAAGTGATTACATCTAATATTTCATGCCCTGCTTGCCCCAGTCTCCTTTCTTCTTGTGCTGGGCAATGTTTTGGCCAAAGTAATCAGTACAAATTTATCAGTGAGAAATATAATTTTAGCCAAGATCAGACAGTTTATCATATTTACCTTGTCTGCAACATATTCTGCAAGGAAAGAACTAAAAGCTTCAGAGAAAATGGAGAGGGAAAAAGAGTGCTATGATGAAATCAGAAGAGGTAAGGAGGGCAAGGCTAGTCCTCCCTTTTCTCCAAAAGTATATCCTCCATTTTCATCAAAAGGATCTACTTCAAGAGAAGCACCTTCCACAGACATTAAGGAGCTCTGCAAGGTCCTCCAGGGACCTTTGGATCCCTAATGAGTGCATGTAAGTACACACCAAGATAAAATAACAAAAGGCCAAAGTTTAGTATAAAGGGCAGGTGTTAGCAAACTCAAGTACTTAAAAATAGCTTAAAGGCTCCCTCCTATAAATCCAAGTGATACAAGGATGTAAGAGATCCAAGGAAAGCTACGAGGTAATCTGTGTTGCTAAGTAGTTTGAATCCCACCATGACAGGCTATAGACCTTGAAGAGAATCATGATTCTTCACTGGGAAGGGGGTATTAGTCACAACTGTTAATAATGATGAATATAAGCTGTTCTAGGAATACTCTAAACAGATCTAGGTAATTGAATTCTTCAACTTAACACATTATAAACTGAAATACACAGTGGATAGAGTAATTCTGTTATTTTAGCACCAAATCTTCCTCATTGTTCATAGTTGGGTTTTACTTTGTAATAAACAAGGACTACACTGTTTCATTACAAAATACATGCAAATAAAAATTATTAGGAGGTTTTGACAAGTTCGTGTCAGTCAGGAGAACAAGTAAAAACATCATTCCCTGCCTCAGGACTCTCTTAACAAGCTCTGGCTGGTGGCTCAGTGGATAGGTACCAACCTAAAAACACAAAGGTGGCTGGTTTGATTCCCAGCCAGGGCGCATAACCAGGTTGCAAGCCAGTTCTCCAGCCAGGTCTCCAGCCAGGTCTGTGGCTGGAAGCAGGTGAAAGGCAGTCATACATTGATGTTTCTCTCCCTCTCTGCCTCCCTCCCTTCCCCTCAAAACAAAACAAAAAAAACCCCTCTTAACATATGCCTGTCATTTAAGTAAAATTAATCATGCTTTTAGGGCAATCAGTTTGGAATTAAACCAGTGTCTTGAGCAGTAAGTACTCCAGTGAGGTTTCTGCTCATCACACACACACACACACACACACACACACACAGTGTTTGGTACAGAACTGGACATGCTGAAGATTTTTTCTGGGGAGGAAACATTCTCAAAATAGGATATATCTAAAGTTGAAGATAAGCACCCTATGAAATACATGTGTGGCCTTAAAATTTAGTTAAAATTCACATTAGCAGGCCTGGCTGGTGGCACAGTGGATAAGGCGCCAGCCTAGGAACCCAAAGGTCACTGGTTCGATTCCCCAGCCAGGGCACATAACCAGGTTGCAAGCCAGGTCTCTAGCCAGGTCTGTAGCTAGAGGCAGGTGAAAGGCAACCATACACTGATGTCTCTCTCCCTTCCCCTCTAAAAAATACATCTTTTTTAAAATTCACATTGCTAAATGTTACTGTAATTGGCGAATATAAAAATTTACTTGGAACACATTTTGATTTTGACAACTCAATACACTCCATGACAGAGGCCCACATTAGGCCCAGATAGTTTTATTTTCTCAGGAATAAATGAAGAATTTGACAAACCCTTTCTTAAAATATTAGCATAGTCGAAAACCACCAAAAAGGCATTTTCCTAAAGGCTTTTAATACACTGCTCCCCCTAGTAGCTTTATTGAAATGCAGTAAAACAAGATATGCTGAACAAGAAAACTCATCTAATGCACTTCACATAATAGTGCATTATTATGCACTAACTAGCTAGTTAGTGTCAGCATATAGTGAAGTACTTATTTTTTTCCACTTCAATGTTTCAGCTACTTGGAAGACCAAGTAATGTTTTTAATCAAACTTTTGTTTTTCCAAGTTCATGTTCACATGGTTTCTAGAACTTCACAAATATACTGACAACACTTACAAAACTATTATTTCTGAGAATTTAAAATATCATTTCCTTTTCACAATCTAGTTGTAGCTCTCCATTCTAAAAATAGTTTAATGGTATAGCTCTTTATTTCTGTGTAATCTGAAAATAAAAACTGTAACTTCCAAATGTACATAATATAACTTCAATTAGCCATTATTAACCCTCTTTTTAGTCTCCTCTCAGGATACTGCTCTCTGTCCAGCCAGTTGGTACAAGTTGTACATTGCTGCTAAGCTCTGATAACTGGTATAAATTTTTCTTTTTACTTTTAATTTGGACAAAAAAATCCCATGCAGTGTATTTCATACTATATTCTCCAGGCTCTTTCCACATATATCCTACTTAAGCAGTTTACATTGAGATTTTCTTTTATAGGCCTCCTTTCAGAAACTGGTTTATGAAATTCTACAATAATAAATGACGAATACAACATATTTTTAAAATCCAGTTAATAAAAATGGTTTTCTTAAAGTAGATTAAGAATTAAATTCTAGAAGACTAGGACAGCAGATTATAAAGATATTATGTGTGCAGTAAACCAGAATATCCCCAAATGTACATTTTCAGAATCTGTTAACTAAATACAAATCAAGTACAAGAAAGGTACCAATGCTATGGAATTGTATTTATCGTTTTAAAAGATGTTCCCATCATTAGTTTTCAGAAATACTTATGAATTTCAGAATGCTTATGAATTTTCACTACTACTGTATGACAATTACATGCCAGTGATTGACATGTAACTTCATCCTTACAATAAACACACAAGATTATTACCCCATTTTAGATGTGACAAAATAAGATCCCAAAAGATCACACAGTGAGGAAGATGAGCTGGTATTCATGTCCAAATATGACTCACAGCAAAATGAGTAATCCAAATACTGAGTTTACTAAATGCCAAAATTTCAGTCCCCTTTTCATCAAGCAATAAATAAAACTAAAAAAGCATTTGTGTATGGTCATTAACTGTAATACAGTATAATTTCAAATTCACAGTTTGCTTTGAAAATATATTTTGAACCCCATGCTATGAAGTGTTGAAAATTAAATTATTACATCATGCATAACCATTAAAGAGAATACAGCGCTTATTCTTTTGAAAGTGATAAAAATGGTAAAGAAAGTGGTGTGCAGTAATACGCATATATACTTGGTATTACTTTGTTTTCTTCTGAAGGTTGTACTCAGAATAGAAAATAATAATGAGACATTTGGGACAAATTCTTTCCAAATCCTGTAAGGATACACAGAAACTTGAAAGAGAAAGTAGGCTTTATAAAAGAACCAGTGCATATACTACCACATGGATGAACCTTGAGGACATTATGCTAAGTGAAATATGCTAGTGACAAAATGACAAACACTGTGATCCCACTTTGAGGAATGTGGAGTAGCCAAACTCACAGAAAGTAAAATGCAGGTTGCTCAAGGGACAGGTAGGGGGAGGTGGGAAATTTAATAGGTAAAGTTTCAGTTCTGTAAGATGAAACATTATGGGGACTGGTTGTGAATACACTTAACACTGAACTGTACACCTAAAAAGTGGTTAAGATGGTAATTTTTATTTTACGTATTTTACAATTAAAAATAACAAAGATATTTAAAGGAAAAAATGAATTCTTTTTAACATGATACTGCTGTTATGCTTTACATACTTAATAGACTGATATTTGTAGGTTGATGGTTATTAATTCTATCACTGTATATGTTTAAAAATTTCCTCAATGAAATAAAATAGAACAAAGTAACTCTTCAAAAATGGGGAAACCAAGAAGGAAATAAAATGTCCTAACCAAGAAAATAAGCTATCATAAAAATATTTTATTGCAGTTCGAACATGTAAAATGTAGTAACATTTTAGCTACAACTGATAAAGGTGGCATACCACTTATTTCACTTGGAAAAAAGCTGCTGAAAACTAGGTATGATTACTGGGCTTGCATTAGAAACTATATGGTGAAAATTACGTGAACAGTCTATAAAGTTTGCTATGAAAACATCATATTTTTATTCAAGTAACCAAAAGTCAAAAGAACAACAACATAAGAGAAGTTCCACAACCTTTTTAACTATATAATCTTTAGATAGAAAAACTATAAAGTGACAGTCGGAAAAGCAGCCCCACAATCAACTGGATTCTGAAATCAATAATAACTAAATTATAGAATCAACTCACCCAAAAGAAATAGTCTTCCTGTAGAATATTTCAGCTGAGCCAATTTCAACAATATCATTCTCATTTCTCAAAAATTATCTTTCCTGATATTTAAATTCAAAGATAAAATGTACAAGAGCTTGCTGAAAAAAGAAATCACAAATACTCCAAGCATAATTACATGTGAAAATGGTATGGACATTTTATCTATAGATCTACAAAACTATATAAATAACCAATTATACATATACTCCATTTACACAAAGCTCCGTGAGGTGGCACTGAGCAACACTGAGGCATTTTCATCAGTGGAACGGGGCTCATGCTGAGCAGCAGCACTTCCCCTGGGATTTGCATTTGTATATTCTCTTTTGTATATTATCTAAGTCCTGGAACTTTGATAACAAAAATAAACAAAAAATCCAAAAGGATAATGAATTAAACACCTCCTAAACTCGGTTCTTAAGTGCACGTGAAATATGAATAAACCAAGCTAAGTTCTTACAGTTACATGTTCTTTAAGCTTATACTAGTGCCTTCATTAGTATCTACACTGAATTTTCTGTAATTAGCTTTTCCATTAAAATATAATAGAAGAAAACAATGGAAAAAAGCTCTTATTCTTATATATACAGTCTTAGAAAAGTGGTACTATTTCTTTAAAAAGTTTTCTCTGCTAAAGAAATCACACAGTGTGGTCATCTAAGAATAGGTTAAGTCACTTTGGCAAACCGATTAATTTGTCCTCATTTTCTGTCTTTTTTGCCTTTTTAATTGTTCTTTTACAGTTGCCCCAATTTCCCCCCACTGCTCTCCCCTGCCCCACCTAATTTGCTCTCATTTTTAATAATCAAAATGATAAACTATTATCATGGCCATATAATAATTTTTTCAGAACTTAAACCACCATAGAGGCAAATGTGTGTAGACTATTTCTAAAACCTAAATTAGATCACAATTCAAATATCTTTAAAAATATTTTCAAGTGTTCAAGAATATTAAAGTTTGGGGGGAAAAACACAAGATTTTCCTCTGCCTGAGATTCTGTAATTAGGAGAAGTCTCAGGGTAAGCCCACAGGAATGGTCTGCAATAAGGAAGAATTAGGTCAGTGTATAGTAACTTCTCAAACTTTAGCTTAAAAGCTGAAAACACTCTAAGCCAAATAAAAGCATTCTCTGGGGTCAGGACTTTTGGTTCAGTTCTTTAATCTCTAAATTCTCAACATGTTACAGTTCAGAAATGCCCTTAAACTTACTAACAGTGAGAATATGTTAAAAAAAAAAACATTTCCCAGACATGATTCTTTCAATCATAGGTCTGTCTTTGATAAGAAATAGACCACCATTAACTTACACTTTCAACTGTAAAAGAGGGAGATTAAATGATAATTAAGCTGGTTAAGGAATCCCTGTTTATAAATGTTAGGTTAGAGGGTAAAGGGTTTCTACCACACCTTTTATAAGACCGAGGAGACAACAGAAGACTTCCTCTTATAAGCAGCCATGGCAGAAGGTAGTAACTGTCCACCACAGAGCCAGAGCAGGACATTTCCTATAACTAGGAGGCCTTGCCTATCAACATTTTAGTCAACCTGCAGAAATTTTGCTATCCAACTAAGAATTTTCTTTGGATAGGAAACATGAATAATATGCTATTATAAAAATATGGAAGAATATCTCCCCCTTGCTATTCACCAAGTTCTGATCCCATGAAACTTTCATAGAATCCATGGAGAATTAAACAGGCTTACTTAAGATATTTTCTCATTAAGTAAAACTGGAAATAACCTATTGAGTAAATTACTTGCAATTCCAGAAAACAAATCCAATACAACCTAATACATGCATTAACTAACTCTTTAGAAAATACATAATCTATCAGCCTAAGCAATCCCTACCCATCCACCCAAAAGGAAGCCAGTCTTACCCACTTAGATTAACATGTTCATTGTACCTGGATCCACATAAAAAGAACTGCTAAATCCCACTGCAGGAGAAAAAGATGCTACAAATAAGCACCTAAAATTGACCTAACAATTTCTGCTGACTCCTACTTCTCCAGGATCTTTTTTAAGAGAAAGAGAAGCAAGCATTCCTTGAAATTTGTGAAATTTACTGGCAAAATCATACCTGGCTAAATTTTGAAGCCTATCCTAAATACCAGAGTTATGCTGTGGAATGCCCAAATCAGCAGCAATTCAACATTACTATTTTTTTTAAAGAAAGGCAATTATATAAAATTCCATTCTCTCAGGCAATAAACAGAAGAAAAACACGTAACTTTTAAAATGGCTGTATTCGTAGGTTTTTTTTAAAACCAGCACCAAATGTTCATGTTTATTCTGAGCAACATTTAGAAATTAACATTTCCTAACAATATGGACAAGTAAGAGTGAGTAACAAAATAACCTCCAAGCAATATTGCATGTAGATAACCACTAAGTAAAATAATCTAATTGGCTCATTTCTAAAGCTATTAAATGTTTGCCCAGTTTGGAAATAGCATGCCTCACTGCTCAGCTAATATACCTAACTCCCCACAAAATGTTTACAGCTTATTTTAGGCAAGATTAAGTAAAACAAGTTGAAAATTACTTTTAAAAAGCAAGCTAACACAAAACAGCCTATTATAGTTTTCTACTATCTCTTTTAAGGGGGAAAGAAAAAAATCCCATCAAACTACAGTGTAAAATGCCTAAAGGAAAAACAAGGCCAGATTCAAAAAGAGCAGTAGCAGTTCAATTCCACACAGCCCTTTATTCCATTACATTTATAGTTATATTGCGATCAACATCACATAATGCTTCTTATTTCTTCCTCAGGCTATAGCCCTCTTTCCCATTGTGTAACAGATTTCAACTCTGCAAGTGGTTTAAATCAACTTTCTGCATCTTGAATTCACAAACTACTGGGTAAGTTTCCTTAACTTTTTTTTTTTTTTTAATTTTCCTTAAAGCTGAAACGAAATCTGAAAAATACAAACAAAACAAAACAAACAAAAAAAAAAAACTCACACAAGTTCTTTAAACAGAACCCTGTAGGATGTACTCAGGCCATGGTCTGAAGACAGCCTGCAGAAAGGGCTATCAAGGGGCACCTATCAAACAACAAATTCTATAGCCAACTCCTGTTAGAAGATTTCTTTTATAAACAAACTTCTTTCATGATAGATTAAGTCAAAAGATGGAAATTTAATCTTCCCCTAATAATAAGTTGTTGCTCAGGACCTATGTTAAGTGTATTGAAATCATATTGCTTCTTTAAAAAAGAGAAAAATATTTTAGCTGGGTATTCCGTTAACAAAGATCATGCTACATTCACCTCGTCTTTTGATCTCTGGGTATTAGTATTACTCAAGAGAACCTCACTGAAGAAATTGGTAGGCAACCCTACCAAGTGGCAGTCTCAGGTTCCCTATTTTTTATAGTCATTTTAGTAAACATAAAATTTGAGCTGCTTGATCAATGGAGCCTGTAAAGTGCATTCAATCAGGTAAAGAACCACAACAGAAGTGCTAAACTCAGCAGGACTTTAAGGGACTTGATGTCACCAATAGGGCAAAAAACAACATTATGGTTTTCTCTTCAGATTTTATTTGAAATCTAATCCAAATTGTCAAAGCTACAAAATGAGGGAAGACATCTGTATTAGTTTTTGCTACATCACAGCATCCTAAAACAAGATACTACTACTGCCAGCAGATCCATTGTACACATTTCTGATGAAATTCATCACCACAATAAAAATTTCATCTTGAAAACAGCCACAACAAAAGTAATTTACACAATATAAACAATGACAGGTCTACAGATGCAGTTACTCATGAGTGTACACATGCGTTCACAAACAAATAAAACAAAAACCCCAGGAATGCTCTTTCGTTGAAAAAAAAGAAAAAGAAAAAAGAAAAAAAAAACCAGAAACAAAACAAAACAAAACAAAAAAACCCAGACTGTTCAGGCACAAAACAAAATCGCGTTTCCAATAAGTGACAGCATCTTTAAAGTTTTATGTCAGTGTTTGTTTTTCTTTGACTTTTTATGAGACCTATGTGGAGATCGGGACTGTGATCTGGATTTCTTCCCTGATTTTTTAGGGGATCTAGACCGTGATCGCCTAGACCTTTTAGGTGTCCTTGAACCAGATGGTGATCTGAGGAAACAAACAAAAATAATTTATCACAGTACTCATACGATTAAAATTGTCTCGGTAAATTCTCTAAAATGAGGTCTAACAATAAGTCAGTGAAATACAAAAGGCTGTAAACTTCCCACACTTACATTTTGCCTACTTGGTGTACACACACACACACAATTTTGTACTTCTTTTGCATCCATTAGTCATTGGTAGTACACTTGCTTAAAGAGACAAGGACCTGAGCTAAGCTTACCATACTGCTCTACTGAACCAAAATCTCAAGGTGGGGTTTGGGGATAGTTTTAACAAGTTCCCCAAGTTTGAACCACCAAATCCAAAAGATAGAGTTCAAAATGGCATCTAATACCAGTCACAAACTTTTAAACATAAGACAGCTGTGCAGCCTATCTTCTTGAGGGAAAAGGCTCCAATTATTGCAATATCATTCAAGGGAACCACTTAGGACAGCATCATTTGTGAGTGCTATTCATGAAAATAACCAAAACAAATAAATAAATGCATTTTGTGTGTGTATGTATACACCAAGTAGGTAAGTACTTAATCTATTTTTATAAGGATTTCACTGAAGATGCTTATAGTAATAGTTTTAGCTTTCAAGAAAGTGACACCCAAACCACTTTTCTGGAACTACAAGGAAAAAGTATATACTAAATTATATACTAAAGAAATGGTATTTATTTTCATAAGTCTCTATCCAAGAACTTGCTATTAAGATTGCAGGAGGAATAGAAGGAGATGTATTTTTCTTTCAAAGAATTAAAACAAAATCAAAGAGTATTCTCTAGAAACTAAAGATGAACACAATGAAAAGTAAAAGTAAAGCAGCTAACCCTATTTCATAGGATACACTGAACATGATGTTTACAGTTCTTCCTGATCTGGTTGGAATCATTCTTGTGCTTTAGTCATGAGAATGATGTGGGGAGGTGGGAAGACATAATCTAAAATATAAGTTATTTCTCTTTGGTTTTCTGAAACCCTTTAAAAATAGCCACCAACCAAATTCTTTTCAAAAGCTGATGGAATGGTAAGGAAATTGGTATTTGGAATACTCCAAAAAAAAAAAAAGAGACTGGCAATTACCTTTTGGCCTTTTTGCTAACATCTCTAGGAGAATCTTTGTGAGATGACCTGGACCGTGAACTCTCTTTATGAGATCTTTCTGAACGCTCTGATCGCTCCGATTTTGGCGATGGGGACTTCACTCGTCTACCACTGCTACTGCGAGATGGGCTAGGGGAAGTACTGTGTCTCCTTTTCCTATGGAACAAAGCCCCCAAAACATTCCGTAAGTGAGCAAAGGATCAGGTATTCAACTTCCTCCTACAAATTAGCTATTAACTCCTACAGAGTTTACACTAACTTTATTTCACTAACCTTAGGGTTATTATTTTCCAACAACATTCAAAGCTCTTTATACCAAGAACCAATTACGTTTTAAAGATAGATTGATCAAAGCAAAAAACTGAATTTGACTAAACTGGATTTTTTTTTTTGCTGTAAGAGAGATTACTGGGATAGTGGACAAAATTTCATTAAGGTCTCTAATCAGGTAAGTTTTTAAATGCTAAACTAAACTTTATTGTGGATTATTTAAGAGAAAATGGATTATCATGTTGGCAAATTACTCTTAAATGGTTGGGGGAAAGGAGGAAGGAAAAAGAAGAAATTAAGGAAAAGTAGAAATATTTAACATTTGGGGAACATGGGTGAAGAATGTCTGGAAAATTTTTACACTATTCTTGCAACTTTTCTGTATATCTGAAATTATATCAAAATAGCAATTAAAAAGATTTGCTATTTATAACTATTTGTAGAGTGACTAAGCCAGAATTTTAAAATTTACATTCACTTAGTTTTTCTTAGGAAAAAAGTTAACTGTTAACTAAAGCAATTTTCTATACTATATCAGAGAGTTAGGGACCATAAAAGTAAAAATAAAAACTAAAAGAAAAGTGATTTTATTAGAATAAAGACAAAGTAAGAGGCAAGTCCTCCTAGTCCACGTATATAATCTCCTTTCAAGATAGGACTGGGAGACTGAAGTTTATAGGTAGCAGACTGAGCACAGAAGAAATGCTTATATTGGAGGCAAGAAAGATCTAGCAAGCTATTTAGTTACTTAAGCCTTAGGTCTGACACCTAATATGGTACCTGAATTCTTAGCTAAGGCAACCTATTAACCAGGTAGGGATGACGTCCCAGTTAACTAAGCCAAGTGCCAACTAACTCCCCATTTCTCAGCTAATTCTGCCTCCTGTAGGCAGGAGCCAAACATGTTTATCATGAAAAATTAACTTCTCTAGTTTGTTGGAATTGGTGGAACATCATCCTAAATTCTAAAATCAGTGTAAGTATTAAATGAGAAATGTCATACCTTTCTTTCCTTGTTGGAGTACACTCATCTTTTTCCTTCTTATCTTTGGATCGAGATTCCAATTTTTCTTTATCCTTCTTATCTCTTTCTCGTTCTCTTTCTAATTCTTTCTCTTTCTCCTGTTGTTTTTTAAGACAGCATTTAGTCATAAAAAAATACAAATCTGGGTTGATGTCATTTATGTAATAAATATTTTCTCTTCCATTGTACTCAACTAATTGTACATCACTACTGAATGTATATTACCATTTTTAAAAAAACCTACTTTTTCAGAGTAGTCATTTCTTCTACTTACCTTTCATAACAACAGTGATACCAGAGGCAGCTGTTAAACATTTACCAAGAGCTTACCACAGCCAGACAATTACTAAACTTCCCATATACCATTTCATGTATTCCTTCAAAACACCCATAACAGCAGTGTTACAGAGATGATAATTGAGGCTCAGAAAGGTTAGATACCCTGTCCATGGTCACACAAAATGAAATCTGGATTAGAACTCAAGCACTCAAGCTCTAGAGCTAAGGTTCATAGTTTCTACCTGTACAGTGCTGTCCCTCTACAAAGAAATTGGAAAAAAATTAACAATATATTGACCCCGCCATCTCAGGCTACAATAAAGTAGTAGTGCTACTGATTGTACTGCAAGTCGATTTAACCAAGACAGCTTTTACCAAAGCAACAGGCTGAAAAAGGAGAAACAACTATTCACAATAATTGTGCATCAGAAAATTTTATTCCAATTTTAAATCCTAACTTATGAAAGTAAAAACTGTGACCATACAATTATTTAAACTAAAAAGAAACTTATTTCTTTATCCTTGGATGCTGCAATTGCCACTATTCACTTGAAATTATAATTTCTGTTGATTACGTAATTAAAGGTGGGGCTACAATGAACCCAGAGTCAACTTTTATATTCACTAAGAGGAATTTAATTTCCCCAAGAGGAATTTAATTTCTCTGATTGGTACACATCAGGAAAGCTATGTGATAGCTGATAAAAAGCCTATACCAGATGCAAGCAAACATTTCCTGAAAAGTCAAAGAGTAAATATTTCTGCTTTGCAGGCCATACAGTCACTGTGCAAAGTATTCGTATCTTCCACAGGAGAATGGCTGTGATCCCTAAGTTTATTTACAAAAATGAGGTTATGGCTACAGTCTGCTGACCCCTCCTCAGACACCTTCAAGAAACAGCCTCCTCTCCAACCGCAACCTGGCAGCAAGGAGACTAAACTGGCAATTTGTCTAATACTCCAGCACGGTCAGTGAGCGTCCTAAGGGACGGTCCTCCATTAATCCATGGAGATGCAACATCTGCCACCATTTCCCCAGGGATTCATGTGGTACAGATACAAAGCATCTTTTTAGAAATCTCATTTATCTCTATTCAAAATACATCATAGAGAGTATAAATTTAAAAACTGATGGTGATATGTAAAATGTATTTTCCTCATTGATAATGTAGAGATCAAACTATAGCTAAAATACTGAAAGGATTTTAAACATTTTAATTCACCAATCAAGTGTAATAGGAGCTATTCTATAACTCACAATCCTGCAAAATTAGGGCTATCAACCCAGTTCCACAGCAAAAAAGCAGGTCTCACAAAGGGGCACAGAGTTAGCTGAGGAGTCCACAGGTCAGTGCAGTGCCAGAGGTGCTTTACCATACTGTTGCCCTAACACCAGTTCCACACTGTTAACAACTTTGTAGTGACTGTAATCATCCTTTTAGCTTTTTCCTATCCTCTTTCTATGTATTCTTTTTTTATAATGACAGTCAAGATACAGCAATCCCAATAAAATTCTTAGGTTCTCCCAACAATTATCATGTGGGTCTTCCTGTTCTAAAACTCTGTGCACTTCTCTGCATTTTTAAAAAAGATTTTATTTATTATTTTTCAGAGAAAGGGGAAGGGAGAGAGGCAGAGAGGGAGAGAAACATCAATGTACGGTTGCCTTTCACCTGCCTCCAGCTACGGCCCTGGCTGAAGACTTGCCTTCATTATGTTGCCCGGGCTGGGAATCGAACCAGTGACCTTTCGGCTCACAGGCCGACAACTTATCCACTGTGCCACCAGCCAGGGCTTACATATTTTTTAATGTACAAGAATACCCGGTCCCTAGGGCCCTGGCCGGGTCAGTTGATTAGAGCATCCTCCTGATATGCCAAGGCTGCAGGTTCCATCCCAGGACAGGGCACATGCAACAGGGCACATACAAGATGCAACCAAAGACTTCATAAATAAGTAGACCAGCAAGTAGCTGTTTCTCTCTCTTGCGTGGGCTGTCTCTAAAATCAGTAAATTAAAAAAAAAAAAAGAATTATCAGGTCCCTTAAAAGTTTAGAAGTAGCCCTGGCTGGTGGCACAGTGGATTAGGCACCTGCCTGCAAACCCAAAGGTCGTGGTTCAATTCCCCAGCCAGAGCACATAAGCAGGTTGCAAGCCAGGTCTCCAGCCAGGTCTTGTTGGAGGCAGGTGAAAGGCAACCATCCATTGATGTCTCTCTCCCTCTCTGCCTCCTTCCCTTCCCCTCTCTCTCTAAAAATGATAAATAAAATCTTTAAAAAAAAAAAAAGTTTAGAAGTCACTTATGAAGCAGGCTACCCACTTGCTTTCCCTTCTTAAAGACAATGAAAAAGGAGTCCAGTATGAACTTTCTCAACCCTGGCTCCATCTTTTTCTCTCCATGTCACTTCTCACGGTTACTGGTGTCTCACTGTCACAAATACTCTTTCTACAGGGTCTTACAATTTTGAAAGCATACTCTTGGCAGGATTCTGGTTTACAGGTAGTATCTACAATAAAACATTATGCTATGGCCCACTTTCCCAAAGTGAAATAATTTAAAAATATTACAGGTTCCTTGTTATCTATCAATATCCAGCATTTACACATCCAAGGTTATAATCTGAAATACTCTAGGTAGTCAAACAAGAGAACTCTGAGAAACATATGTTATTGCTATTTAGTCCTTACTCGTTGAAGAAGTTTATCTCTGTAGTGTTCTACTTGCTCCTGAAAGCTCTGGCCTGGCTTCTTAGGTCTTTTCCCAGATTCCAGTTCATCCTGAAACTTCATAACTTTAAGCTGTGAAGTAAGAAATTTTTTCAATACACTGCTTTGCTCCTTTTTCAAAAATAACATATGATCTCACTTATACATGGAATCTACTAAAAATAAACTTGATGAACAAAAGAGAAATAGAAACAGAGGCATGGAAACATGGAACAGACTGACAGTGATCAGGGGGAGGCGGGGAGCAGACTGGATGAAAGTGATGTGGGATTAAGCTAAAAAACATATATGCACAGCCCACAGATTCAGACAATGTTGTGGTAATGACCTAAGATAAACAGGGGTAGGAATGGGTGAAGGTGAACAAAGGGAAGAAATGGGACCGAAAGAGACTTTGTTTAGGGTGATGGGCACATAATGTAGGGTGCAGATAATGTTTCACTGAGTCGTATACTTGAAACCTGTACTCCAATAAATCCAATTTTAAAATGTCTTATTTGAAAAAGTGTGTAAAAAGAAAAACAAATATAGCAAAGTAGCAACTAATAAGACTTGGTCAAAACGCAAAATCAACAAAAACTCCCTTAATGTGAAAGCCAGTTATCAGACCAGCCCAACTCACAGAATCCAAGTGATCAGACATGGACCCACATGCTCTCTGCACAACCATGTGAGATGACTCAAAAACCATGACTGTGGTTTCATGCCCTTAAGAACTTATTATCTCAAGTAACAATAATAAATTTGGTATCTGGTTCCCCAAAGACCTACATTTTAAAAATGGGAATCTGGTTTACAGTGTAAATCCCAAAAGGGTAAGCTGTGAGAGACAGGCATTACAAGAGCAAGCAAAGCAACCATTGAGTGTCTAGCAAAGAAAGAAGAGGCCAGATTAGCAAAGAGCACAAAGCATGAAAACGGGTATGCATAAGGGGTATGTGCACACACATCACAAAAACACAAATACGGTGTTAAAATAACATTCATAAAAACCACCCAAATTAACAAAATGCAAAGTTACAGCTTCTTCTCTTTAGGCCAATAAAAAAATAAATAAAACATTTGATAATGATCAGTCTGTTTTGGCATTTTAAGTTATAAAAATGTCACTTTAGTTATCAAGAAAATACATCTTAAGTGAACTCAGCCTTTGTTTCTACTCCAACAGTTCCATCAGGTCAGCAGGGCAGTGTTCAGTAAGGCTGGGAGGAGTTCTGAGAGTTACAAATTCTGTAACAGGTGTAACTGAATACACCCCAGGGAAAATTAATTAACTCTGAAATCCCTCCTCTAAACTCATAATTAACACCATATGATCCTGTATAAGAGTGAAACAAAATGCTTTCTCTGTTAACTTTCTGGCTTGGCAATATGTGAGAAAAAGGTGGATAAGAACTTATACCAGTCCAATAGTGAGTAGTAAAGATGTAGAAATTAAGTAACCGATATGGTAGATATTATTAGTGAGTGACAGAAATATAGCACTGACACAGACTAGGTATTTACAAAACAAACAAACAAAAAATGAATGGGCAGAGTACTAAAATTCACTAATCTGCATATTTGTGATTTGGGACTGACTGCTGCACTACTCATTGCTAACATTTACTGCAACTGTTTCATTGCCTTGGGGCAAGGAACAGGAAGGTTCCCGTTATAAAACCCTTCTTTCTCTCTGACATGTCTTAAGACCTTTGGTAATAAGCAGAGGTATTATAAAAGGAGGGGAACAGACAGACAGAGTTTGCTGGACACAGCTTGAACTCCATTCTCCCATAAGTTTTTTCCTCCTTATTAAGCACTACTTAATGTCTACTCTCTGCTCACCACTAAAGGGTGCAGATAGTTAAAATTAGCCTACTATAATAAAATGTATACATAACTTGAACATGCCAAAAACTGTCTCACTTTCCTTAGTTATATACTATGTACACTCAAAATGGAATGAATCTCCTAGTGCCAGATACAATCTATTCAGAAGTATCTCCTATGTGCCAGGCATAGGGATACAATGATAAACAGAAAATAGACAGGTCCTTTCCCCTCATGGAAATAAAAGCCTAGTGGAGAATAAAAATATTAAACAAGCAAGCAATTAAAAAAAGTAAGTACAATTTCAGATAAAATAGATTTTACAATGAAGGACATAAAAAGGGACAAAGATGGACATTTCATAATACTTAAGGGAATAATCCATCAAGAAGAAATAACTCTGATAAACATATACGCACCCAACATAGGAGCTCCGAAATATATAAGGAAAATCTTGGAAGACTTTAAGAAAGACATAGACAGCAACACACTAATAGTAG